>JASVER010000196.1:0-378432 GCA_030449065.1 Oceanodroma leucorhoa | reverse complement strand
CTTATGAGGAGCGGCTGAGGGAACTGGGGTTGTTTAGCCTGGAGAAAAGGAGGCTGAGGGGAGACCTTATCGCTCTCTACAGCTACCTGAAAGGAAGTTGTAGCAAGGTGGGTGTTGGTCTCTTCTCCCAAGTAACTAGTGATAGACAAGAGGAAATGGCCTCAAGTTGCACCAGGGGAGGTTTAGATTAGGTATTGGGAAAAATTTCTTTACTGAAAGAGTGGTCAGGCATTGGAACAGGCTGCCCAGGGAAGTGGTGGAGTCACCATCCCTGGAGGTATTTAAAAGACGTGTCGATGTGGCACTTCGGGACATGGTTTAGTGGGGATGGTGGTGTTGGGTCGGCGGTTGGACTTGATGACCTTAGAGGTCCTTTCCAACCTTAATGATTCTATGATTCTGCACATATATTAAATATAATTTTTTTTCCTCTAACTACATTCTATACTACTTACCAGTCCTTGATAGCTTTATGAGGTCCTATTGCAAAGCAGCATGCAGTTAGGAAACTGTAATTATGCCATAAGATTTTTCATAAAAACTGTCTTCAGAAGCTTCTGTACGCTAGCCCAAATTGTGTACATTTTATTTTTAAAAGGTGTATCAGTGTCTCTAAAACCAGATATTTGATAATGTAAACTATAAAAAAAAAAAAGCTGCGTTTAAACAGTTTCTGTAGCTCTCATGTTTAACAATAACAAAACCAAACATCAGGAATGAAGAGGTTCAAGCAGGCTTGATGGCAACCCCTTTTGCTGAGGGGAACACAGCAGCTCAGCATACCAAATTTTCCTCAG
The DNA here is from genome assembly GCA_030449065.1 of Oceanodroma leucorhoa. NCBI lineage: Eukaryota > Metazoa > Chordata > Aves > Procellariiformes > Oceanodroma > Oceanodroma leucorhoa. The sequence goes on along the minus strand of JASVER010000196.1, from coordinate 377,635 downwards.
TGCAGTTCTCCACCTACTGGAGAAGCCCACCAACCATGACTAAGTCTTAGCAACACTTCATATCACACATCAGCTTTGAAACCACTTTGTCAATGTTTCTAGTAACAATAGGAATTGCTGTAAATTTCAGGTAATATCTTAATTGGTTGTAAAACATTCATATGTAAGCACCTGTATAAAATTTAACACACTTGTGTTTAGGCTATTCCCAATATCTGTAATGTTTTCCTATAAATCTAAAAATAAATCAACTAAACATTTAATATATGTCTTATATGTAATATATGTAAAGTATTCAGTATACTTTACTGAACAATCCACTGTGCAGCAGTGGCTGGAAAAATGCCACTCAAATCTACAATGCTTTAACTAAATATACATCTTTCCTAGACATACTCAGTTCTGAAATCACTTCATTTCCTAAATTTCTTTCTCCACTTGTCAGCTCTACAGTATTTCAAAAGGGGTTATCTCCACTTAGACGAAACATCAGAATTGTCTACATTGAGTTTAATTTACAGAATCTGGAATCCCCACAAACTTATTAGCATACTATCAAGATGATAGTATAGTTGCTAGTTTCATAGGTGTCTTTTATTTGTATTATCCATTTGAAAGGAACTCCCAAGCATCAGATAACTGAGTTACTCCACAGTTTACTAACCTTCTCCTTCCAAGAAGCAGACTACTGGATATGAATCAGTGTTATTAAAATTCACATTATAAAATTATTACAAAGCCTGTGTTATTTAAATCGTAACAGTTCTACTGAAAAGATGAATTTGATGCAAAGTAAGTCTACAAGTAAAAAAAGTTATGGTGATAGGCATCATAAAATAGTTCCATTGCTGGGTTGCCAAAGACCAATTTGTTCTCCTAGACCCTCAGAAGGGATATATATTAAAAAAAAACCCAAAACTCAATAACTTGAAGATTTTCTCAGGATTAAAAACTTGCACAGCCTATCCTCAATTGTCACTCATGCAACTATACACACATAAAAATCCACAAGCAACTTTGGTCTTCTTGCTTTAGCATATACAATATACATCTTATTTAATTTAGATACTGGTATTTTGGAATGAGGCACTCTAGTGGCAAAACACCAGGACAGTTTAATTTCCAAAGCCTCAGCACCAGGGGAACAGATTAAACTTTTTCAACTAGTCGATTCAGGTTGTTCATCCTCCATGTAGCATCCAAGTTTTGGACAGAAACAGAAAAAGCATACTGTACTCCGTGAAACAATTAATAACCATCTCTAGCACAAATGATGTCAGTTTTAATTATACCTTATTGCAACGGAAGTTTCAGCTGGTCACTGAACATATTTTAAGTATCTCAAGAGAAACATATAAAGAAACAGATTTGGAATGAAACTGCACAGAAATACTGATCCCAGAGATTTTAATGTGGGTACCAGGGTTTGTGTGTAAATATATACATATGTGCACGTGTACAAAACCCTCAGGTATGAAGAATTTGAGCAGAGGAATGATGACATCTTCGGTACTCCAGCTAGGCAGGCATAAGCAGTCAAGGGGTATTTGTGGCTGATCTTAAATATGCTTTCCCATCAGTTTGCTTGAAGACGAACAAATAAGCGCTCTTGCAGAAATTTCAACACCTGTTTAACTTCTGGTTAATTTTATCTAGGAGTCTTCTTTTAAAAACACAGACCTGAAGTATTCCAGTATTTTCCCTTGAGAGTTCAATTTCTTCCAAAAATGCCAGTAACTTTTGTGACTGAGCACCTTCGGTTATTTCTTCTCAAATCGTAATACATTGTCTTCTGGTGAAAAATAATTGCACGCTCAACAAAATAATCTATGTTGGTGAAGTTTCTTGAACACTTTGCAATATCAAAACCAGCATGGCCTCTATATCCAACAAGTTTGTTTGGTGCAGCTACTAGTTCTTCTACTTTAGAAACAGTTGGACATATTTCTGGAAAAAGGCTATGACATCAAGGAAAAACTGGTGGTGTTTGGGTGCCTGGAAAAGGGGGAAGTGAAATCTATCACCTCTGATGATGGAACTTCTATTTGTTGACCTCCACTCAGTCCATCTAAAAACCTGGCCCTCTCCTCCCCATGTCAGATCTAAACACTGTTAACTCTTGGATTCTACTATTTCTGCAGCAATCAATGGCAATCATTGGTTTTCCTTTAAAATACAGGGACTAGGTTGTTTCTACAGAGCTTCTGTCCAGGTCAGCAGTTTATTTTCATCAGGTAACACAGACAGCTTTTTTCATATGCATCACAAAGTAGACCTAAGCTACAGCTAGCAGATGTGTGACATATTTATTCAAGTTACATTCTACTTAATGGTGCTTTTGACTACCTTTCTGTTACTCAGTGGTTCAGATCATCACAGTAAGCCAATAAACTTTGTTTTAATGGTAACACTTGGCATATCCATCCTCATAAAGATCATCTTTGCTCTCAAGCTGGCAGTCCAACACATGCAAACTCAGGACCCACACTAAGATGTCTGGCAATGGGTTCCCCCCATTTAGTAACTTTATTCATGCATGAGATGGTGTTTTTATTTCTTTCCTTCCTCAAATTTTCCAATAGGAAATGCAAGTCCTCAGTTATTTCAAGCTTCCTCATACAGAAATGTATCTACGGAAGTAGTAATATGGCATAGCTCACATTATGTATCTTATTGATTTCGTTGTGACAGCCACTAGGCTTTAAAATTAGGGAGTCGTAAGTATTCACAGCAATACCAGCATATACGGTAATCTCCAGGCCAAAAGAAGTTTGCTTTTGTCTTTGAACATATTCTGTGGAATTGTTTTATTCACAGAAACAATTTCTAGCTAGATGTTACTGAGCACTGCAATGATACACTGTAAAACTGGGCCTCGCTTTGTCCTTTTTCCTCTCCAGCTATCACTTTGCAGTCCAGAACACAAGAAGAAAGTAATGATGGCAAAAAAACCTTAGCCACTATACTCCATTCATCAGAAACAAAAGATCACAGAGTCCAGAACTATAAGGGAACGGCATGGAGGGAAAGCTGCCTCCAGCCCTGCATTCCACCCCTTCTCCAGCTTAACAGGATCCCGCTACAAGTAAATTGGCATATCTGCTGTTTAATCTGCTTGAAAGCAGAGGTCTTCAGCAAGGTTTATCAAATGATAGTGAAAGCTTTAGTATCATAACTAAAGAAAAAAAATATTCACTATATCCTCCAGAGATAGGTCATCCAAACTCGCAGTTATACTTCTAAGATCAGGATTAAATACCAGTATCACAGGATAGCTCACCAGAACTGGAAAGGATAGGTTCTTGTTAAGACTGTATTTTACTGCTTCTATTAAAACAATATTTTTATGCAACTTAAAATAAGCCTACGCCCATATACCTCCTTATTAGGGTTTTTTTTTTTAAAATCCAAATCATTAGTCAGGAAAATGATAATGACAGCAATCAACATAAATCAACAGGCATCATTCGAGTTATTGCTTGAATAACCATTCTAAGCCAAGACAGAATTTCCACTGTCGTATTAAATTTTGAAAATACCAATCAAAGAAAAAGCTTGGTATTCCTCAATGGAGTTAGTGTTGGTACAGGCTCTGCTGCATAAATTTCAAAAAAAAAGAATTTGTGTAATTTTTTGTGCATATGTATATATGCATACATATGTGTATGTGTTCACACACACACACTTAAGAGTGTTGCCCATTCTTCCTTAACCTGAAATAAGTGGTGAAAAACTCAACAAAAGACTATAAAAAAAATCAGCTCAGATAAATTAACAGGTACATGCACTTCATTAATAATAACAAAGAAACTTCTGATTTAGCCTCAAGTACAACAGAATTGAGTTGTTACCTTAAATTTTAACATAAAATATTATCGTAAGAATTCAACTGCAGTAAAACTACAATGACCAATACCTTAGGAAAAACACAAATACATACATACCTTCACTACAAAAGGGTCTTTTTATGCCAGAGAAATTCACCGTCTCATGCAGCGTCTTCTCTTCTTGACAGTATTCACAGTATGTAACTATGCAGTGCAGTTTCTTATAATCATCAGAACATGCTCTGCTGCAGAATTGATACACTTTGTTCTAAATGCAAAGTTGCAAAGCATCACGAATAGGGTTAATGGATAAAATCTTAAGATCTGGATAGCACAACTTTAAATAATAGTTTGCCATTAAGACACAACTTTAACATGCAAAGTAAACAGAAGTGCAAACACATAATTAGGGTATGACTTCTAATGCTAAAAATTAACAACTCTCTCTCAAGTTGACAGTGAGTGCTACAAATACTCATCATTTCATATGAAAATGCTAAACAGAAAATATGCCAATCAATCTTAGCATATTCTCTTCAGATACTTCTCTCAGTTCATAGAGAAGTATAACAATGGTCTGTTGTATCTACAGTCATACAATAACTGAAGATGAAAGCACATTTCAAACTTACAGCTGATCTGAGAAATTACATCTTGCTTTAAATTCCACAGATGCTTTTTTATTTGTTATTTATGAACAAAGACTTCTGCTTTTACCCATACCGAAGTTAAATGATATTCTACAGAGCCAGGTGGATTTTATTAACTTAATTTTTTAAGCTTCAATACCTTATAAAACAGCTATCTAGAAAAACTGTATTAGAGTTACAGGTTTAAACTTTTAAACACTTCATTATTCTAAAAATAACACCAAAAACCCCCTTACCTCCCATTCCAGTACTTCTGGCTTTGAACAAAAAGAACTTTTGCAATAATTACATTTCAACTGAATATCAGTGGGAGAGACAAACTGGCCATTTGTTGAAGACTGCACACTGAGAGTCTGAAAAACAAATATACACACACATCACTAAAAAAGAAAGTTACATTTAAAATGTGTTTTTACAATTAAGCCTATAGTGTTTGAGAATTTGGGAGTTTATTTACAAACTTGGGAGCATTTCTGGCAAAAGCACAGCAGGTTAGTTTTTTCCCTTAATGCCTTTTCCCTTGTCATCTTAGGTTTTCTGATCTCGGACCTTTACCCTTGCTTCCACTGTAATTACTTTAGGTCGTATTTCTTTTACCTTACCTTTCTAATGCCTGTTATTTAAGGGTCATTATAAATGCCAAAAAAAAGAGTCTCCCAAAAGTGAACACCTGTTAATCACAAAACATGTACTTTCAGATAAATGCATTTCACAGCTTGCCTTATTTTGGTCACAGAAGTTCAAACAAAGACCTACAAACAAATATTTTCAAATCCAAACCTCACCAAGGCAGATTTATCAACACCTTACCTAAGCATACCACTTGAAAATACAAATACTAAAGTAAAAGGCCTTCAGTGAGAAACCCCGCATCTACTCAGATTAAGAGAAAACTAGCTAATAGTCCTAGCTGGCCTCAATCACCATGGCAGGAAGATGCAATCATTCAAACAGCCAGCCCCTAAACAATTAAGCGTTTTCAGATTAAGAAAAATACTACAGATTGCGTGTGAAGGTATGAGAATTTAATTCTGTAACTGAATGCACTTAATGCATTTCTGAGGCAATCAATAGATGGAGAACTCAATTTTACAGTATCTGTAGTCTTCCAATAGGTCTTATATGCCTACAGAACAGAGTCTTTTGCACGTTCCCTCGATCAAACAACAACTATTGGTGTATTACACATGCAATGTTCAAGACAAGATTTGAATCTGTAGTGATCACAGTCACTTGAAGGATTCAGAAGACAGATTTCTTACATCCGTCTTCTCAAACTTTCCCACACTGTTTGCAACAAGATAAATATATTTAAAGATGACAAGTTCTCTTCAGACAGATTTTACTACCCCTCTACCTTGTAACAGTGAAAATGTAAAACATTTCTGTTACAGGATACTTTTCTTCAGACTCCCATGTTACTAAGGGTTCACCTACACTAAAAAAAAAAAAAAAAAGTTGTGATGAGACTGATTACTGATATAAACCCTCACATAAGTGGACCGGTACTGCTGAGTGCTAGCTAGCAGTGCAAACAATATCATTTTATGCAGATGCATTAATTCTGCGTCAGGAGTTTGCAGACATTAAGTAGTCATGGACATTTTCCAATCACAGACAGGACCTGAGACCAAAATGCCATATACTGCAGACAAGATCCCACCTTTATCCCAATGGTCGATTGTCCCACAACAACTTTAACCCCAGAGTCTGATGCCCACATACAGTATTGTCATATTTTTCCCACCATATCCAGCAAATGTCCCTGTGGTTGGGTTGCAAAAAATTGCAATATTTGCTAGACTTTGGCTGCTCTAAATAGGTAGCTGAAGACTTGTACTAACATGGGAGCATTTTAAGTTCAAGGTACAATCTGTGCATTTCTGCATTTGCAGGTTTCTTCACAGCGCAAACACCATGCTCAACACGTGCTACGACACGGGTTATGTAAGCACAATGAAAGTCCTGTAAGATCTGGTCGAAAACAAAAAGAAATCACAAAGCAAGTATACCCACCACCTCCAGTTCAGGAATGAAGGAAATGTTAAAGAACTAACAGATGTGACAACTTGTACAGAAACACTGAAGACAGAGGGAGGAATGAAGATGAAATATATTAAGTGCTCATCAAATGAAAAGGAACCGTATTTTCTGATGTCTGTAACTACCTTTAAATATGGGACCAAAACACCCTATTGTGTGGGCTATAAGTTAAAAGTAAAACATGGGTTTTTGTTGTTTTCTGATCTATGGCACTGTTGGCTTCTTTCATTTCTTTTCCCAACTGTTTGCTGTGGTAGAAATTCAGGCCCTACATAGTCTAGGGGGTTGGTTCCATTGAACAATAACAAAAGCTACAGATGTGAGGAGTTTGAGACTGTTTAAAAGTAAAACTCGTTTTAAAGAATATTTACATCCAACTGAAGATGAAAAAAATCTAAACAATTAAGCATTACTGCTTCTAAAACAAAACCAATTTTTTTATCATAAACTCTTAAGGTCAATTAAGTGTTTTCCCACAGGAATCAGTAAAGAACTGAATTCGTATTACTGAAAGCTCCACACCAAGCAGAAGATGGTTGTAAAACCAACAGTTAATCACAAGATGATTTTGTGTGCCTCCTTACAGTTTCTATTATCCTGCTTACAATTAAGGGCTGTTTCTGCATAGTATTTTAACAAGTCAAGATGACATGCACATAGTATTTTCATCACCTTGCTTTGCCTCTAACTTACAAGATGCTTAGAATAGAGAGTATCTTTAGGAATTATTTGGGAGCATTATTATACACAAAGAATAATGCAGCAAAAAGATCATAAATTCATTAAAATCTTCCACAGGTCACCCCGAACAGCAAGTTTTTATTGATGTTGTGCTGTGTGCTGATGCATACACAGACTTTCCAGCCTCAGTGTGGAAGCCTCAAGTATTTTTATTATGACAAAATTTGAAAAAGTATTTCTGTGACAACCACACCAAGCTTCCTCCACATTTCCCGCTGCAACATACTCCTTTTTTTAAATATATGTATGTGTGTGTGCAAGAGAGGTGTAAGGTATATAACGAAGAACACTTACAGACACCATAATGATGCTGAAAGAGAACACAGCAGTAGTGAATAACCAGAGTGAGTAACCTGCTAAACAACATTGTACTTATCATTCTTACACATACTGGTCCTACAACTCTCCACATACATCCATAAACTTAAAAAAAAAAAAAAAAAAACCAACACCAAAAACAAAAAACAAAACCCAAAGCTTTAGCACAAATTTTCTGAAAATTTTGCACATATGTTTTGCAAGATAGCTTGTACTTTAAGACACTTATACGTTTGCTAACTTTGGGAAGACACTTGTACTATAGTCTTCACATTCACAATAAATAAATCAGCAGTTTCAGTTTATTTTTCCTGAGACAAGTTGAGAGCAAGATCTTCAACTGACCCAGTAAAGGTCCCGATAGCAAAACTGGCTTAAAACAATACAACTTTGGAACAGTTCTGTCCTTAACAGTGCAGTAACATCCTCCAAGACGGAGCATGAAGGAAGACAAGATACAGTCATACTATTCTACCACCAACTACCAAACAAAAATCCCATCAAACAGGCTATTCTGTCTCTTTCACCCTCTTTCTTACAAGGATGAATGTTCTTGCAAGCTGTCTGCACAAAGGAGAATATAGGTATGGATGTAAGTTGCACAAGAAGCAGCTCAACTGAATCTTTCGAATATTTTAATACATTAAAACAACAGCTAGAAACAAGGTTATTCATAAGATAAAATGACAATGAACCCTAAAGTACTGTAAACAAATTGGGAATTTAAATATTCCAACTCATTTGTAAACCAAAAGGACTAAAATTTTTGCAGAAGGGAGACACAGACATAAAACAACAGTTAATGCTGTTCTGAGAAGGGTTACCCCCAACAAAGAAAAACATATAGGAAGAACAGGCGCAGTAAGAAAAAGGGATTAATAGAATGCCAGAAAATTAATGTAAGAGTTATCTGCATTAGTAAACAGTGAAAAATATGGAGCACCATAATGAATCAGCCATTTTTTCAAAATATCATTGCAGAAAGCATTGCAATGGATCAAATGGATTAAACCATTTTCTCAATTTAGGTTCAATCCCTTATGTGTCACTTAAGTATAAAAAAGCTTCAAGGGAACACTTACAGTCCAATGCTCACATTGTGGTATACCATCCTTTCCATCTAAATACTAAATGAATGGAATAAAGAAGCTGTTCTCATACAATCAACTCTTACCTAACGGTGAATACGTTTTGTTCTTCTAGACAGTGAATACATGAAAACGATTAAAAGTCACAATCTGACAGAGATGCTTACAGTTAGTTTGCTCAAACAAGTGAACACCTACCATTGGTCTTTACTGAGAACTCACAGACTGTATGACTGTTCTAATTAAACTCCACTACAACATTAAAGAGACAGATCTACATGTAGCACTGAAACTGCAACAGAAGCATCAGCAAGGTCTCAGTAAGATCAGAAACTCACAACCAGCATCAACTAATCCGGCAGTTATATTCAATAATGTTGCTTAATGTTGACTTATCTGCAAATCCAAGAAGGCCCAGGCTGTATTTGTCATTCACTAGCTTTATTTTTCTCACTCAAATAGCAGAAAGGTTCTGTTCTGAGAACTCTTGGGGCTGCAATCGATTGTAAGACATGTAGAATAAAATAGATGCCTAATGAGTTTGCAGAAAGCACTACAGATTTGTCATTACATACTAACAATCTGCATCTATTTTGTTGATCAGTTCCACTCACAGATATCTACTACATTGGTTAGGATGGAAGCACAGAACAGGGCTACATGATGGAGGTCCTATCCAGGCTATATTAAGAAAGCAATTAAGAGATTGATTTGCTGTACAGATGACAGAAAACAGCAAAGTTTAATAACAAATGGGAAAACCCTGTACGGCTGTAACTGTTCAACAACACAAGAGAAGGTAATTATCAATTATACAGTGCATATCTGTGAAAACTGTTTTTACATACAAAAATTGAAACATTTTCTTTAAAAATGTTCGTCGATCACCTAGAGATTAATCACTACAACAGATTTTACACATGCTTTAACCTTAAGTCATATTAAAAATATGACATTTTCAAAAAGCATAGCAGCTTCTTCCAGTGTGCCTATCATTAGGCTTGCAATACTCCAGTTTCTGAACATAATTTAAACAGCTAGTGTCATCCATAAATGTTCTAATGGCTTAGGCTCTAACCTTGCGTTTCAGAGACAGTCACTATTCCCCATGACACGCCTTTGTTAGTGCAGTATTCAACAAGAGAATTTTATTACTGTATTTAGTATAAAAGAGATGACATTTGTTGATCTTCAATGCAAAACAGCAAGGCTCATCTCCATAAAGAGGCTAGGGTGGTAAAAATAAGATGAGTAGTGATATTGCTTTTCGTTTTCTTACAGTATCAAGGAGAAATGGGTTGTTATTATCTGATTTTCTAAGTTTAAGACAGCAGCTAGTGTTATCATTACGAAACAGTACTTTGATCAAAGATATTGTTATGAGCCAGAAGCATCTGCTATGTTAATTATAACTCATAAACATGTATATACAAGCAAGTTAGTTTAATATGCAAATACTTAACACAAACACAGGTACACAAATATTTAGGGAGGAAAAGATTTAACACAACAGCTAACCTGAAATTTAGCTACACAACTGGAACTGCAAAAGTTGTACAGTTTTCCATCAGGCATTGTGGCTTGATACTGAGGTAAAGAGTTTCGTTTACAAAAGTGGCAAATAATTCCCATACCTAAAAGAAAAACGTAGTTTACAAATAAAATAAACACAAAATAGTAGTGCAAAAAAAAAAAAACCTGGATTACAGGTCAGCTCTTCCCACCATTTCAGTATAAAAAGCTAAGATTTGTCTGTCTTCCAGCCAGCTTCTACAAGTCACATAAAACAAAGAAATTGCAGAGGTTTTGCTGAATTCTTCCATTAAAGATCAGCATTAAATATAAAATAGCACCTTCTTCTATAAAATTCACTACAGCATTTTCAACTTTGAGTTCGCCGAATTGAGATCTATGCCTGTTTTGCATATTGAAGAACACACGTTTTGAGTTATTTACCAGTTTCCTTTCATCCAGATTAAACATTTTACCTAGAGAATATCCATATACGTTGTAACTACCTCTATCCTTCTCCAATTATTGCTTGAGGAGATAAAATGGGGTGGGGTTGAATCACAGACAACAGAATATTAATTTATATGCATGAAAATTGCACTATCATTCTGTGACACATCAGAGTACATTATGTCTCAACATTTTTTCCCCAGATGCCTTAAGACAGTTGAAAACTGTTTCCGACATCAAGCAAAAAGGCCAGTGGGGAAAAGACCCTTCATGGGTCCATTTACTAGTGCTGAATATAAGATGATCTTTTTCTTTTTTTTTTTTTTTTTTTAAGAACCTATAAAGTCACATCTGCACAGATTAATTCTAAAACAAAACAACCCCCCCATGTTCAAACTTCCAAAAAAAAGTCTACTCTTATCAGTGATGAAAATCCATCATCCTTTTCACTTACTTTGTGATTTTGCATATTTTGATTTGTGTGTGTTCATGCATGCAGTTGAGCAGTATGGCTCCATATATCCATTAGGTCCTATGCACTGAGTCATGTCAAAAAACCTGCACTGAGCTCTGCAGCCAGTACAAGATGTTAATTTGCCATATTTCTAAAACATAAAACAAAGCAAAACAATGCATTAGTTAAAACTATGTTTGGCTTTTGATTTTAAATTATGGTATAACAAACAAAGAGGAAAACTTGTTTGTTTCTGCAATTTGCTCCCCCACCAAAACCTTCCTATATTAACTAACTCTCATGATCATCCTCTCAAGAGCATTCAGCACTGTGGTTGGGTCTCCTACTCCTGGGGGAAGCTGGCTAAAACTAAACTTCTGTGTAAAGACAAAAAACAAACACACCCCTCAAAAAAAACAACCAACCAACAAAAAAATCCCAAACCCCACCATCTGCAAACTGTGAACTATGGTAAGAGTATACAGCAAGTTCTGCTGAGTTGGAGAGTTTGGAACAACACTGTTCCTTTCTCCTTGGTGATGGGACAATGGTTGTAAAAAAAGAAACAGGAGTCTGGCACAGCAAAGATGAAGAATAAATAATGGTGCTAAACTTTGAAAAACATTTGTACTCTTCAAATGATAACATCCTTAATATTATCAAGTGTGAGTTAGGCGTAGCAGTTTCTTGGTAACAGCACTGTTGAGAGAACCTCTAACTTCTCAGCTCTCCTAGTTCCAGTCCTCCAGACAGGAGAAACACACTGCAGAGTTCCTATGCTCCTCATTGCATCCAATGAGGAACCGTGACTCCGTGAACCTGGTAAGAGACTCAATTTTGACATCTCTCGACACAGCAGTCAGTCAATCAACAGTTTTCCACAGAAGTGAACAAGTGTTCTATAAAAAGCACAGAAAAGTTGCACCAAGCAGAAATACCAATGACACAGTCGACACACAAAATCAATAGTTCTGATCTGCTACATGTATTACATACTTCAGTGTTAGGCAAATCTCTCAAGCACCATAAAGCAAGTTTCAGAAAAAAATGTCTAGACACCTGCCCTGCCCATAGAAATAGTATCACGGTTTTGATAGTGATCACAGACAATTCCTCATTTGAACAGCAATGAGTCTCCTATCAGACAGACTCTCTCCTTACTGAGTATTAGGAAATACCCTATTGACACTTAGACACTTAAGATTTCTTCCCTTCTGTTGAGGAATAATTTTGGCACTACCTCTCTCTCTTCCCCTCTTCTCAAGGACTGAAGGGGGAAGGAAAAGCAAAGCATGTTTCATAGGTGTTTCACTTCGTTCAGAGTAATAAAAGCCTCAATGGGTATCTTTGCCACTCTTACCTTTAACTACTTACATTTGAGAACCAGCTAAATCCAGTCTTACAGACAGCCAGAGAAGAAACTTACGGTTTTATAACATGTATTATCTTCCATAGATTAAAAACACGTACATAAAAACGTAAATATACACATGCCTCTGCCACAAATCAGGTGTAGCATCTTGCACAGACCAGTAAAATTTCAAAATACCACACAAATTCACAATTTCCACGTTGCTTTGATGAAACCTTTGCTGTGGATTTCCTCCAAAAAGGAGTACGTGTCAAGATATCAAGCTCCTACCTAGAGGAGGGTATTTTATACAACTCCAGGATCCTTCCTTCCCATCTTAATTAATTTCTTTTGTTTGCCTTTAAAAATGTTACCCAACAACTAATAATCCTCCTAATCAGCCACAACATTGACAAAATTCACACTAAGAACCAAGACAAAAATGCAGCAATTACTGTTCTGTGAGTTGGACCTATTCTTCCAACATACACTAATCTCCTCTGACAGGCTAATAGACAAAAGCAGGACATCAATGATACTTCAGGTTATATTACCAGTGAAAACACAGGAGGTCACGATTTACAAAGGACTTGACTTCTTGGAACAAGCTTAATGGACAACAATCATCAAAAAACCTGCATGCACAAACAGCCTTGGTGCCTCTAGAATAAACCAAAATGTAAATCCAGAAGCACTGATGCAAACAAGCTGACAAACAGCTTAACAAAGAGCGTTCAGGAATATAATCAGAAAACAATCCACAGGTAAGTGAAGCTTTCGCATGTTCTAGGTCCGAAAGAAAAATCAAACTGAGGCCATGACGACTTCAAGAGTCAACTTTTTATCTTGCTGATAAAAATACAGATTATAATAAATGAATTTATAGTGAGCTGATCAGAGCATAATCAGAAAAGATTCATTGTGCCAACAAACAGACTACATGTTTCAACAAGAATCCCTTGAAAGCAGACATAGCTTTTGCTAACCAGCATCTCAAGTATCTCATTATTTAACTGATGTCAAGAAAGGATCACGCACACAAAGTACAGTGCAGCAGCATGTCCATCACTTCTGAATTTCAAACATCCTTATAATAAAGGAGTTGTTTAATGATTTCACCCTAGTTCTTTCACACTTCAAAGCAACAAGAAGAATCTTTACCAATATTTAGTGATACTCTAGCAAACCTAGATCTAAATCAACACTACGAAGAACATAAATTTCCAAAAAACAGATCAAGGATGCAGACGATTCTGTGGGTAGAAACAAAAGCGTAACAGCGAAGCTCACTTTATTCTTGTCACAGCAACTAAGAAGAGTGTTTGAGCATTTCTGCATTATTAGAAGTTTAAACATGTTGTTACACAAGTGAAGGAGATGGGACACCAGTGAAGAGAAAAAAAAAAAAAAAATTAAAAGGCCTGAAACATCTTCAAATTTATTGCTCCCAAAATCTTGTAATCGTCATCTCCTTCAAGTTGAACTTTTTCCTGCATTTTTATTACTCTTGTCAACACTCCCCAAAGTTTGAATATTAAAATAATTCAAAAACCAAGGAGTACAACACTATCATAAAAAGGATTAAAGCACATCTGAAAGTATTCATCAATACAGGTGTCTCACACATTTATTTTAATAGTCTATCTAACTCAGAGGCTTCCTCCATTGACAGCATCAGAGAACCTCGTACTGTACTATCCCATATGTTTTTAGATAGCCATAATGCAAATCAAGAATTTTCTCTTGTTCTTAGAATCATAGAATAGTTTGGGTTGGAAGGCACCTTTAAAGGTCATCTAGTCCAATGCCCCGGCAGTGAGCAGGGACATCTTAAGTGTCAAATTTCCAGATGAGACTCTCTCTTCTCAAGGTTCTCAGGTAACTTACATTTCTACTCTCACATTCATCACAACATGTTGTCTTTCATCTCTAAGAAACTGCAGTAATAATTTCATTCTGTAGAAAAAGCAAGATTTGAGAATTCTCTCCCTAGAAGTACCCTTCTAGCTGGAATAAATAAACAAAAGATTCACTAAAACTTCTTACCGAAGAGTGTCACAGATGGAAAAACTGCTTGTATGTGTTCACAAGAAGATTGGACAAGCGTTTATTAAAGAGATTCACTAAAAACAGCATACAGGCACATTGCAAAAAGTTCAAGAGTCAGAAGTTAAGAGAATGCTCAGAGGAAAATATCCCAAGTACCTGCCCTGTTCTTACTCCTCCTCGCGTGCCCACTTACATACACCGCAGGAGTCTCTATCCCTGATCTGAACCAGAACAGCTGTTCTCATCTTCTTACTACAGATTTTTCTTTCTTTGTTTCAGAAGTATAGAATCACAGAATCATGTAGATTGGAGGGGACCTCCAGAGGTGAAGTGCCACCTACTGCTCAAAGCAGGTCCAGAGCTGGTTACTCAGGGTCTTGTCCAGTCAAATCAGCATCTCCAAGGATAAGCATTCCAAAACCTCTCTGGAGGATTTCACTGCCCTCACAGAAAAAAACTTTTCCTTCTATCTAAATGAAGTTTCCCCTTGTTTTTAAGTTGTGTCTGTTGTCTCTCATCCTTCTAACTGTGCACTTCTTAGAAGAGTCCAACTTTGTCCTCTCTTATCCTCCCACTGGATAACTGATCCCCCTTTAGCGTCCTCAAGGTTGAACAAACTAAGGTCTCCCAAGCTTGTCCTCCTGTCATGTGCTCCAGCCTTCTAAACATCTTGGTAACTCTCCACTGAACTTGCATCAATGTCAACAGCTTTCATCCTGTGGAATCCAAAATGGGACACAGTGCTCCAGATGCAGTCGGAAATCACTTCCCTTGACCTGCTGGCTACACTCTTGCTAATATAGCAATAGGTTACCCAGAGAAGCTGTGGAGTCCCCATCCTTGAAGATATTCAAAACTCAAATGGACACGGTCCTGGACAACCTGCTCCAGGTGACTCTGCTTGAGTAGAGGGATAGACAAGATGACCTCCAGAGACGTCCCTTCCAACCTCAGGCATTCTGTGATACAACCCAGGATGCAGTTGGCCATCTTTACTGCAAGGGCGCACTGCTACCTCCTGTTCAACTTGTTGTCCACCAAGACACCCAAGTCTTTTTCTCCAAATTTGCTTTCTTAGCTGTTATCTTCCACTACAGATGAAGTACTGACTTCATCTTGCACTCCCCGTGATACTTCAACGGTAGGCAAAAGTGATTATAGACAAAAACCTGCACAAACTAGTCTCAGTTTCAATTTTCCTTCAAAGATGGAATTAACTCAGAACCAATCCACAAAAGAAAGTATCAAGCCTTTTCCTTCCATGCACCACTTCTGCCAAATTCAAATCTACAGTGTCCTATAAAATATATGCAAGTTTAAGGACAGCTATTTTAAGTAAAAATATTGCTATCAAATTAGTAAAGAAAATTGTATCAATTAGATTACTAAGTACAAAAAAGTTAAGGTAATCCAGAGGCAAAATTTCTAGAGAATAATGGCCCAGTGCCCTCTGAGGGGAAACTTGTATGATTACACCTCTCCCTCACTACTCCACCTAGATTCTCTTTGAGATGACCTAATTTTAGCTAGATCCCATTGCATATTTGACCTCTTCCAAAGCATAAAGTCTAAGGTAAATGTAGAAGCCTGAATATTCTTCTGTTCTTATTATATTTGACTCTAAACTCACTCACCCTTTCACGGCTTGTTTGTACACCCCATTAGAGACGTAATCCTAGAAATCAGGTCTACTTCATGATAGGTACCTCATGATAGATAACTGAGAAAAGACTATTATAAAACACTTCATGCGAACTGAAAATTCTTACGAGTTACTAGTTCTATATATATTTCCAATCTTCATTCTGTCCACTAGGACAGCGTTGAACTCAAACTGGCAACTACAAAAGTGGCTATCAAGATGCAAGACAAAACAGATGAATAGGATATATTCCAGAAATACAAGTATTGTTGCAACAGAAATCCAAATTCCTGGAAATAAGAGAAAATTCACTTGGAGAGTTTCTGAGGAATTTTTATTCTTGCCATTATGAGCAACAATCATTTTAGAAGGAATCTTGATCTTCCTTTACATCTTACTGAAAGGATCATGAAAGCTGAAGTCTAGAACTCTTCTTGCATACATCCAACTTAGAAGAATGATCAAGCCCCAAAATAAGTATCAGACCAATACTACAACTTCATGGTATTTTAGAAGTAAGCCTCACTTCTGTTTGCACCTGAAACTAACAGAAGTCTCTGTTCTTGAACTTTCTAGGTGCAAGAATATTTCCATAAAGCTATTAGTGCCTTGCATCTAGGCATCTGTGCTACAGATTTTTATTCTTGACTGAAAAAAGCGGTATGATCTGCTTCACGTGCCTTCAGAAGGATAGAGAGCAGGATGAAGAACATGCCTGCAGTATAAGAGAGCATTCTTACTACAGCTTCTCCCATGCAAGGGCCAGTTGATCGAGAACACCGAACACCAGCTGATTGCTACAATGCTACACAGCAGCCCAAAGATTTGTTTCCAGTTGAAGGAAATGCTTTGCAGTTAAACTCATATGGTCCATGGTAAAACAGATCAGTACATACTTCTCAATCCAGGCAAACTTCTCTGTGATAGCTTTACAGAGTAACAGTTTTGGATTAGAAATAAGAAAAAAAACTGGGAAAGCTTCTAGAAAAGAATATTCTGGGACAGAAACACAGTCAACCTGTGTTCAAACAGAAAGGTAAAGGAGAAAGAAGATAATTTTTTGTTAGTAGAAAAGCAGAGATATTCACTACATGGAATTCTATGATAACAGAGATCCATTAGTAAGGCAATCAAGGAAACAGCAACTAATCTACTTCAGATTTATTTGAAAGAAGGATGGTCCGGATGGATCCAGAAGCAACACGCACATCTAAAAAGAACCAGATGTCAGCAGAATCTGTAACAGCAAAGAAAGAAAAAACTGTATTATTTATACAGTCTTTTGAAATACCACACCCAAATCACCTCTCCCCCAAGAATAACAACTGTAAACTCTTCTCTGCTCCAACAAAAGAGATTAAGATTAGTAACACCTCAAAAGTATTTGCCCAAGTCTTAAGAGCAAAAGCTGAAGTAATTGCTTCTGTGACCCTTGAACACCAAGTGATTTATCTTTACGTTCCATCAGCTGAACTCTGCAAACAGCCAAATCAATAACTTGTCCAGTAACTTTTCTTTGGCATCTCCAACTGCCAGTGCTCCCTCTTTTTGCCAGTTTTGCTCTCGCTCACAAGACACTTGCCTTCATGCCTCCAAGAAAAGCAGAGCTGAAAATCCCTTCTTCCCCTGCCTCAAAAAGCAAGTTACTTTTACATTAACTGAATGTTTCAGCTGTTTCTGTTTCACCTTTTCTCCCTCTTCCCCTCAATCCTGTCCAATTATTCCCAGTACAGCAGTGCACGGATGCGGTTATATCCATCCTAACTCCGATACCTAGTCATATCACCTCCTTGCTTCCTCTTCCTAAGAATTTCCCATGCTCCCACACAGATCACACCTCACGATTTTCATTGCAAGTACTTTTCTTCAGAACTACAACGCTGTTTTAACATCTCTGATGTACCTATCTCACTTTATCTTCTAAAATATCCAGAAAGTAACATCCTGAACACTTATTATGAATGATATTCACGTGCCTAAGGAAGCTCATTATATAGCTTTTATTGAAGAGCAGCAAATTCTACAGTTGAAGACAGACATTTGAAGAAGAAATGGCAAAATAAATGGTTCCAGAAATGGGAGGAAATAAAAGGTAGAAGAAGAGGTAGAAGAACAGGATAGTTTCTAGAAGGACTTGATTTGCATCAGAGACACAAGAAAATGGAGGTATAAATACCAAGAGGCCTCAAAAACCCCCCCCACACCACTAAGCAGGAAGGAAGGGAAATAGAGTATTTCTTGGTTGATAAAGGTTTCTGTCATTTAACCATGGTAGATGGGGTAAAAAGTATCTAGCTATCTCCATTTGCAGAAGTGTACATAGTATCAGACTTCAGTATTATCAGAGATTGATACCAAACTAAGTATTACCTGAAGTGAGACAGAAGTGGTTTACCGTATGAGGAAGAGATTCCACTATTTGAACTGGCTGAAACCACAGAACCTCTCTTTAAAAGTGACCAGAAATTAAAAATAAATAAATAAATAAAATAAAATTGGAAAGTCAGTACTTCTAATATTTCAACATAAAGGACACAATTACTGGTTTTGTCAACCATACTTACTCTTGAAACAGACACTTGGAAACAAGAGTTTACAAAGCAGTTAACAAGGGCAGGAAGCAGCAGATTTTGTAGTTAATTGTACTATCAAAATAAAAAGGACAACAGATCTGTCTAAATAGCAAAGCAGCACAGAAAAAGAACAGACACAGGATGGGACAAGGCAAAGTTGAAAACCCTAGACGCTTCCACTGAAGTACTACGTGACAAGACATTCTAGCATAGCATTCAGTGACATTTAAACCACTAGATTACAATACATTTTGTGAGACTAAATACAAAGTCTACATAAGCATTGAATCGTAAGTTGCAGATTATTGTATACAGTGAAGGCTCCTAAACCCCTGCACACAGATAAAGTAGATGAAATAAGTTTTAAGAGTTTCACAAAAGCAGTTGTTTGGCAAGGAGTAGAATTCGAAACACGGAAGCACAACTGCCTAGGTTGGGTTTTTTCTACTGCCTGTAAATGAATAGCTTAAAAGGGATGGCAAAGCCTGGTTAGTCTTGAAGCATGTTCAGTAGTAAGTCTTCATCTAATCAGGGAAGTCAATCAAATGCACTTTTATTCAGTACCAAAGGAAAATTTTCACTAGACGAAAAGACACTACAGTCATCCTCTCCAACCAGGAAAATACTCATTTGGCTTGCATTCACCTGGTACTCACTTCATTCCAGGGCTATTAAGAAACCTATGAAGAAATAGCTAGAGCTCCTTCCTCCCCTTTTTTGACAGCACATGAAAACCATAACTTTTAAGCAGCACCCAAAGTAAGCGAATCCCAAAGCAGCACCCAAAGTAAGGTCATATTCTAACAAGAGGAATTTTAGGTAAGAAACAAAGCCAAAAAAATAAAGGAACATTTTAAACTAGTAAAGCATTAAATGCTTTCATGGCAGAATCAGAGCACTGTGGACTGATCAGGCCAGTAAGCAAAGCAATTAAAAACTGTATTTTTAAAAGTAGACACAGACTCAGCTTTATCTTAGTTGAACAGCAGAAAATTAAAAGGTATGGTTGGTTGCAAGCCAAGTCACAGAATTCACTTGTTCCTGTTCCTTAGAACAAGGTTGTCAAGCCTGTACCCAAATCCAGCAAAGCAGGACACAAACAACATTGCAACTGCCTTGAAAAGGAAGTCATCTTATTTTGTAGAGACAGAAAATATGCAATAGTATCAGAAACATTGAAACAATATATGTATATGCTTTTGGTTAATATGTCTTCATGGTAGGCATATTTGGGGTCTGTTTCAATTTGTTGCATAGATACTAATTTTTAAATGAATCACAGAAGTAATTTTTAAAACAGTTAAGTTCTCACTTCAATTATATGAAATGCCTACATGAAGAAATAAGATATTTCAGCATTTGCACAGTTACATAGACAATTTAGCCACCCCTTGCCAGTTATGATCTCATTCTCTTCTAGCATTGTTTTTTTGTTTTACTCATTTTGTTTAACGTCATTCTTTAAGTCCCTTTTGCCCCTCTACATTTGAAGAGTTTGAACCTCAGTGCAACAGGTAAAGAATTTACAATCTAGAATTAGTAGTCATCTCCAGGTTTAAAAAAAAAATAACCACTTCCAATAAGGGTTTTGTTTTGACATATTATCTAAATTGTCACAGTGATTTCATTTTTGGAGAAGGATTTTATCATTGTTTTCTCTTTTCCAAAAAAGCTTGACTTGCACTTAGCTGTCATAATGAATGGCTGTTGTGCCATCAGGAAATTAACATGCTTTTGCATATAACCACAGTGAGCATTATTTAGGCTATATCTATTTAAATTTTTTTTTAATTATGACACAATTTATTAATCTATTTATTTTTCATAGCTTTTTAAATATGAAAGAAACCTAAGGTCTGTAATTACTTCAGTTTTACCTAAGAAAGAACAGCCATCACCTCTCAGAAAAGCAAAACACAAGATGCAATATTCAAGAGTATTTGTGTCTCCGTTTTAAAGCAGGTTCTGAAACTGGTACGTGGAAAACTAAGTGCATTCATCACCTTGAAAAATGACTTAGGCACTTCAGAAAAAAAACTGCTCCCCATTCCAGGAATAACACTGTTTCTTACTCCCACCAACAGTCTAAAGCAGAGGAGAGAAACCCTTTGTAGTCAATGCATTATTTGCACTCAGTGGCCATTCCGAGAGCCACAGTAATTTTTATTACCCACACTTTTTTCATTCCAGGAAGAAAAAATGTCCATGATAAGTTATTGAAAATTAATTGTTCAAATCAGTGTAATATTTATTTAAAAAAATAGGGATGAAGTATATAGATAGGTACAAGTAATAAGAATCAGTTTTCATTTATTACTACTACAAATGTATAGCATATTGATAGGTGTATGACATTCACATTATAAACTGCTTAATACAAAGCTCATACCAGTAAGACCTACGTATTTTACAACTGTTTGTAAGAAAACATTTGCTAAAACTGTTATGTGACACACGATAATCAGTTGTACAACACAATGCTGCAATCAAATGATACATCAACTTTTCCTATATTATTTATTCCATTGAGTTTATTTCAGTATGTCATAGCAACTGTCCCATACTCTCTCCTTCTCCGGCTCTCCTTTAAAAGCAGGATCCAATAAAAATTTTCCAAGAAAACATTGTTACGGCTGAATAAAGCAACCTACAATTTACCAGTTGTGGCCCAATGAGTTGTCAGTGACATTTTCCAAAGTTTGAATTCCTTTTATAAAAACAGAATTCCTTGAATACATTCAGTTCAAAAAAAACCTTAATGCAAATGGAAGTTCAAACCTAAATAAATCCTGCTAATCAACTAAATATTCTCAAATAATCATGTCCTGAGCAACTTTGGCACCTACAACAACATACACTAAAAAAACTCCTAATTTTATAAGTTCAAGTTTCTCTTAATATCAAAAATACCCCAAAACCCCCACACTCCAGGAACATTTGAAACCTACCAGTTAAGAATTACACTTAATCACCACTCCAAACCAGATGCACATGAGCACTAGAATTAAGTTTCTCACATAAGCCTATTACAGTTCCCCAGTACCAAATATTTCCACAAAAGATTTAAGAACTTGCTTGAATAAAGTCTGCTGTCAGAAGTGAATGCACCAAAACAATGCGTCTCAATTTTAAAGGTTCTCTTAAGAATCCTCACATTAATGCACAATACCCAACACTACTTGTGAAGATTCCTGGTACTGCAAACTGCTCCTCCGCCCGAAATCAAACCAGAACATACAACTCGCTACCCATATCCTTCCCATTCTAGAATACATATCTAAACACAAAATACAAAAATATCTGAACAAATACGAGTACAGTCTGTAATGAGAGTTAAGTACAGATTTATCATTCAACCTCTCAAAATTCCATGTTCATTTCATAATTCCATGTGCAGTGCATGTTATACTGGTTGTCTCAAGTTACTGGGAATGTCTCAAGTTCAAAGTTAATCTCATGCCTTTTTTGTTTCTTCCAGAGACAGTATTCAACGCTTCTTCAAGTCTTTCCATGGCTTCTGGGCATGACTATGTTTTTAGTATCTTGGAAACCTATCCTGTCCCTTTTGGTATAGCTGTGACAAAAGAATAACGCTTATGTTACGTTTTCAGTTATGCTGTTTATATATGCATGTTTCCAGCTTTGCTGTTTGCACACTGCACATACACAAGAACAGCCATCCCTAAAAGTGTCAAAACTGAATGTCCAAAGAGAAAATACAAACACACATGATGCAACATTAAAGAACTTAAAAACATTCAACACTGCACTCCCTTTTCTCTTGGATCATTGGTTTCTTAAAAATGGAAAGAGATGAAGAAAGAACTCAAAGCAATGTGCAGCACTGGGGCCACTCACATATTCAAGTGTGAACTTCAAAATCAGACAAAGAAATGTCTTAGTAGTAAAATAGTACTTTTGTATTTCATAACACTACCCTTACAAACTCAGAGCAGAATGTACCAAGCAAAAAAACCCAAAGGAAAAAAAAAAAAAAAGATCCTCAAATTGCATATCCTCCCCCAAAATATTTAATATTTCAGAGCTATGCTATTATACCATTAATACTGTGATTAACATTTAAACCTTCCAGTCAGCATTAGCAATGGTTCAGAGCTAAGCTGGCTCTGTAGTATATAAGACATCAGCATCAGATTTCTTGATTTGGAATTATTTTTAACCACAATTATTACTATCTGAACAGTCTTAAGAATAAATAAAAAACAAACCAAGTAAAGAAAATAAAAGCACAACATTTAACATGCGGAAGGATGAATGTAACAATAAATTTTGAAATCCTATGCTGTACAGTGAAGGAGATTAGACATAGTACCAGTACACAGCCAATGTGTAATCAGTTAGAGCATTCTCACAGCAATATCCAATCTGTATGCTCTGCACACTTTTGAATGTTTCAACTGCATACAGGCGAGCTTTTATATCTAAAGAAGAACATCACTTAAGGACCAGTTAGCTTGTGTGTCGGGCTTGCTATTAATATACTCGAAAGTTATACATAAATTAGAAAGGAATAGAAATTATTAACAGAAAGTTTAATTTTAATGCTATTTTCATGAATAACAAAATAGGTATTGCTATTACAGCAACATCAAAAGAAGCCAGTAGTAAAAGGTCCATTCCAGGTAGTCTACACTCACTGGAATTAATTTCATTTTTAGAAGTCTTTATTACTTAAGACTTCTAATGAGAAGTAAAACCAAGTTATGAATAACAGGATAAATTTAAGGAGTATTAATGTTTATTTAATTTTAATTTATAGGTAAAGAAGTAATTACCTGCTTGTATTCACCAACGCAGTTCTGACAACAGAATCTTTTCTGCTGACCATCAATAGTAAGAATATTGTTTCCAGCTCCTTTACTGGGCAAATACTCCCCGCAATGCTCACAGCAATTCATTACTAAACCATTTGCCATCCTGTACCTATTGAAGCAATGGTCACTGCACAGCTTATGAGTCATATTTTTAAAGCTAACTTCATGACGAATCTAAAAAAAATTAAAAAAAAAATAGAAAATGTATTCTATCACCACACAAGCATAAAGTTGCCTGAAACTACTAGACAAGCCAAAAGTCTTACATTCAAGTACAATAACTAAAACCAGATTATACTAGCTCACTATTTAAGAACAGAGATGACTGAAGTGACCATGAAATATAGAATCAGAAATTGGTGTTTCTGTTGTCTCCAAAGTTCTAGAAAAAATCTTGGACCCATTTGTTCTTGTAGCCTAGAAGCAAAGATCACAGGGAAGGATGCAGTAATTGCATATTAGAGCAGAAGGTCAATTCATGGAAGTTTATAAAATACTCAATTTGCAGGCTAACAATGTGGCATATAAAGACTGGCCATACACATATGCTGTGTAAAGTAGTAGCCTGAACTATGGTGGGCCCAGTAATGGCATCAAGAGTAAACGAATACCTTAATGAGAATTTAAAGTTACGTATATTCTACATATCTCTAAAAACATTTGCATCATCTTTCAAAATACACAGTAAAAATAAAGTAAATAATACAGTAGATCTTGACTTTTTTCAACAGCAATTCTTCTGTGTGGGACATCTGGGTTATAATTACAAGATTCTATGCCTAATAAAATTGTCAACAGTAGCTACAAGATACCAGCAAAAGGCACTTCAAGTTTCTGAAACAAAAATCAAGTATTAACCTCTTCAAATTCTTTCTTCGTTCAGTTGCCCTTCATGAATATTAAGCCTGCATATCTTAATATGTCACTGCATATGAAAATACTGACTCATATTTTAAACTTCCTTATTTTCAGTTCTTATTTCAGAATATAATTTATTAATATTGTCATTACTGAGAAAGATAAGAGGAAAAAAGAAGTAGTCAACCAGACCTCAGTTAGTTTACCACAGATAGTGCATCTTGATTTATTCAAAACTCCTTTCGAGGGATTCTGTTTATCTTCATAGAAGGATAAACATGATGTACTGCAAAACTCCTGGAAAGATTCACTTGAATCAACTTGAGCAACAATGGTACCTTTCATTGTTGTTATATCTCTGAAAGACAAAAAAAACCTCTAGTGTGCTTGTGTATAAATACATATATGTATTTAAACAAGAACACTTTACATCTTGTAAGAATCATCCTTCCTTTTAATGCTCACATTTCATCCAGTTTTGTGGGTGTACAGTTGTTAGTCACATGTCAAACACTAAGTTTAATAATATTTTTACAACTACTGCAAGTACAATGTCTTTCCTGTGTAAAAACCTATTTTTTTGTTTGGACTGGATTTATATTTTTCCCATTATATTACTCTAGAACTAAGTGACATTAATGCACCATTACGTACCAGCTGTGGCAAACTCAATTTTATACAAAAAATTGACACAGAAAATTTAAACTAACCCTTTTGCAACTTCACATAAAAGCTGTACTTAAGTTTCACATGAAAAATTCAGATTTATAGTAAAAGGCAAGAAATGGTCTTTTTTTGTATATAACTCCATCATTTCCAGTATTAATCTCAGGATAGGATGAGGGGAGGAGAGAAGGTTGTTTTTGTATACTTATAACCAAAAAGCTTAAAACTCTACCACAAACTTGCCTGGAAGTTTTATAATTTAAAATTTTAAAAAAGTTAATTCCATCATTACTTTAAAGTTCCAAAGCACCTGAACAGTTCATGCAGTCGCCCATGAAACTGCACCAATTTAATGCATTAAACCAGGCAAGCAACCATCAATAAAATTAATTTGAAATAGAACAAACCTTCTTCTAACCAAACTGACATAGCCTGTTTTTCACTGATGTTAATTCTAGACTTCCTTGGTTGTATGCTGCACACACTGCAAACTTAGCAAAGTCGCTAACACCATGCTTGTCAGTGCACCTTTGTAATCAGGTCTCCCAAACTTCTAAGGTCACTTCTAAGGTCGTTTCACTCTTAATCCCAAATTATCACATACCACAAATCAGAAGCAGTAAGGAGGAGAAATAACCCTCCCCTCCTTTGCCCTCTAAGTAAAAAAAGCTATTATTGGCATACAACAAATGATATTGGGCACAAAATAAAAAAAATTGATTGGGCACATTTGGATCTCTGTTGACATCACGATGGATCACCAGTTGGAAAAGACATTATGTAGGAGCCCTAAAACTAGGATGAGTGCAAAACATTGGAAAAATGCTGCATGCTTCCCTAGACAGACTCCCTGGAAAATAAACTTGTACCGCCCCTGGATATTAACACCTGCAAGCCTGCCTTCCTCCATCAAAGGAAAGTCAGCAGATTTTGGCTTGCCCTTTGGTAAGCTAGTAAGGATTTGTGTTGGGGAGTGTTATCACTTCTGTTCTGCAAAACAAAGCCAGAGCTCCTACCCTGAGGAGCTTACACTTTCTGGCTGGATTCCACTAGGACTATTCACTTGTATCAAAGCACATATTAACTTGTATCAAAGGACACAACTGCAAAGTCAAAAAGAGTAACACAAGTCAATAAAAACTATAAACACTAAGGAGAATGCGAGGTATTCCCTATACTTTCCTTCTTATAATAATTCCTACACTATTTATGTAGTTACAAAGGTTCAGGAGAGTGCTAGAAAAGTGGTTTACAATAAAATACTTAAGAATTCTGACTTTTCAGATGGGGTTACACATCCGAAAGTCTGACCTATGACATCTCAACTATTATCATCTATCCAACCTACATTCAAGATCTCCTGGATTTTGCTAGAGTTCCCTTATCCTTTCACTGAAGTGCAATCTGACAGTATTATATCTGCTTCAGTAGGAAAAGAACACAGAAGCAAGTACAGAACAAAAAGAGTACCCAGTTTGCTACCACCAGGTAGCAAAAATTTGCAATAAGGCAAAAAAAGGCCAGATAAGATTGGGCTTCACAACGAAGCCTTGCTGCAGAGGAAGAATTTCGTGCATATACTGCCCTCTATTTAACTGTGATTAAGAAACTGCATACTAGTGGAAGAGCAAAGACCAACATTACCTCAGAAATTGTCAAAGGTGACTTCATAGAGGTTCTCTAGAAATCAAATACACTAAGCAAACTATTTTAAGTAACCCCAAAAGCTAGAAATAAGGTATTTTCCTCATCATTCAAACATAAAGCGTTTTCATTTCGGGCAGTTTTATATGTAGCCTCTTACAATACACAGATAAGTATCTCCAAATTTGCAAGAGAGCACAGATTTAGCCTGAATCTTGAATTTTCAAGATTTCAGTCAGAAATAAAAAGCTTAGGCTAATCTTCATCTTTATATATAATACAGCTAGCTGAATATGGTAGTCACCAGATTACTTCTAAAAAAAATAGTGTATAAACACATACAAGTCAAGAGAAAGAGTACAGAGTGCTTTTAACTAGCTCTGTAAAGGCAAGGATTGAGAGAATTTGAGCTTTTACATATATTAAAAAAAAGCTAAAATATGTTAAATCTGCTAGGTTTTCAGCATACCAAGGTATGAATACACAGGATATCAATACTTTCTATAGTTCATTTTTACTGAGTCTCAAAGAAAAAAAAAAAAAAGATACTCAGATCAGTAGCTTACGTCTGAATACAAGCCATTAATCCACCACACTGCATACTGAAGTAAAACTTTTTCAATAGTTTAAATCTGCAATTGAGCAAAGACCACCTCACCAAAACATACATTAACGAAGGCAGTCTTTACTGCAAGCCTTCTTTATTTCACCAAGAATTCATCATTTAACCAGTGTCACTGCAGGGTGGATTGAGACTTTACTGAAAAAACATGAAAAAGTACAAGTATCTCAGTAATCAGTACACAGAAAGAAAAAGATAGTACAGCTATTTTGTATGCCTAACACTACAATAGTACAATTATGGAAGACTTCTCTTTGCCAATTTTGAGAAATAATGAAAAATTACAAGTCAAACCTAACCAATAATATAGAATAAGCCACTTCTAGGTATGCCTCTCGCTCCCTCTGTACTGCCCACTTAAGGTATCTTTAGCTTCAAAAGTTGCCATAGTTGCCCCTCACTATGGGGAAAGTCTAACGCTTCTCCTCTCCCCACACTGCCAATAGTAGAAGAGCTCCCAAATTTCTTCCAGCTTCTTGTAAGTATCAGTTTCTCCTCCTTTTAAAGCCTCTTGATTTTATATCTTCATCTATCAAAATGAATGCTTTCTATACAACACAAGGTCCACTTTTTTTCATAAAGGACTTTAGATATAAAGAATGTATCTTGACACAGGATATATTATTACACCTTGTCTTAAAAATAGAAAAATCATTAATTTTTAGTGTGTTGGCTTTCATAGAAACAATCTGCCATACTCCAAAAGCTGGTAGACTTTTTATTTTGTTATAGCAGACACAGTGAATTCAACATTTCCAAACTACATTAAAGTGACACTAAATAAAGTACTTGTATAGTCAGATTTTATATCATTAACAGAGCAATTCTCATACATGCATGAGAATCTTAAGTATTACTGGATTTAGCTAATATGAAAGAAAAATTAAAAAATCCCTTACTTTCTGCACATAACACAAAGTTTCTTTGGAGTGGGTTTGTGTGAGAATGATGAGAGGCAGGTAGTAGAACAAAAAAGGTGAGCTGATCCTTTTCGCTGATATGCAGTCTGTCCCTTTTGTAAAGGCTTTTTGCAGTTTGCACATGTGACTTTAACCTGTTTAGAAGGCTGCTGCTGGGTAGAAGGCTGGAAAATCTGTTTAGGAAGTGATGCTACAGGTGACAAGGAATCCACACCTGGTTGCTTCTGATTCCTAGGGAAGGAAGCCGACTGCGATATCCAAGAATCTTCAAGACAAAACCAAACATACATACATAAAAGTGAACAGACGTGTACATATATATAGAATAATATTCACAGATATATAATCATAAGATAGTTTTTCTGTTGGAACTGACAATTAACAGAAGAAAGATGGTATTTTAGAAATTCAGGTTTAAAGTAAGATGCTGTTTGATGGTACCAGTCTTCATTCTTACAAAGCTTCAGAACATAAACAAATTTCAGGATGGTCCCATTCTATATCTAGTGACAAGTTTTGCAGACCTCAATTCACTTGTACTGGGTTTGCAAACTGGCAATTTTGTCTGAAGATAAACAAAACTGCAATTACCATCTGCAATTAAAAAAAAGATACCAACAGAGAACAAGGAATTTCTAAACTAACTCTGCAAATTTATAAGAACATGAAATCTTAGATTTTCATCAGTTATTTTGTTGTAAAGCTTTAACAAGCATCTGTAAAAGTTCATGTATCCAGCCTCAGTGATAAACCCTACAGCTGGGGTTCCCCATACTAGTCTCCTCATCCAGCCTGCAGCCAGAGTGCTGCAGTTAGAGTGAAGCACAGTGGCTCCACATCTGGGATCTGCATTTATGTGACCGATTCCTGTAAGAGTTCCTGTTTTTCTCAATAACCTTTTCAATGCAATGAATACCACTTAATGTGCAAACTGGCAAAGTCATGGGAGTTCCAAGTCTTCCTCAGCAGAAATCAATGGACCTAGAAAATAGTAATTCATTAAGTTCTGGCAGAACACAAATCCATGTCCCCGTGTTCTAGACTCCACTAGTCTTCCATCTGCATTTTTGGACAACAGACTACTACGGAATGAAGTCATCTTTGCCCAGTCTTTTTTAGCAGAACATGCCACGGAGTAACTTGCATAACAAGAACTTAAGTAAAACTTTTTCTCCAGCAGAAGTACATCTAGAAAAATCACACGCTTTTATTAAATTACATGCTTGGTATGTTGGTTTGGAGCAGAATATACAGTTCTGGGGGGGAAAAAAAAATCCCCCAATAAAATGCAAGTTCTAGGCTTCTCTCTGTAATCTAAGCTTTCATTTTAAATAATTATCACCAGAATTTAGGAACATTGAGTTTCTGAAGAATGCCAAAAATGACACATTACTTAATCATGAATTAAAACCTGAATAGGAACTTCTTTCCACTATCAAAAACATTTACACACATTTTCAATAGTATGTGTCAGCTATCGCAAATATTGTCACAGCACTTGGGACTTACCTTTCAAGCTTTTTATTCCCAGCATCTAGAACAGTACTTCACTGTTACTTACTGAACAGTAAACACCTGCATAAATACTACTGTATGTAGTAGTACTTGTGCTACTACTTTCAAGTGAAGAGTAAACACAGCATTTACTGTAACTAAATAAAAATACTGAAGCCTTGAATGTCTTACTGCAGTAACTCAGCGTATTCCTGGAGTGTTATTACAACAAGTATTAACACCCAAATATCAGAAAGATTACTTTAAATTCTGTAACTTCAGATAGCAAAAACCTTAACCTATAGACTTCAGCAACTGTCCATACCTTATTCTTAAGGGACATTATCTTGGTCCATAATCACTCATTAAATAGAAAGCACCCTTTCCTCATACTATTTTCTAAAGTCCTCCCTTTCCCCATGAGGGTTTTATTAACAACACATTCTGCTGCATAGTTTTAAAAAATTTTAGGGACAAAGTTCCAAGAACCCTTGTTACAGCAACAAACAACATACATTCCTTAGCAAGTAGAAGATCATTTTCCGGTGTGACTTTGTAGCTGTCAAGGATGTCCTATTTCTCAGACATGTAAGACAAGTTGGAAATTTACCCACTGTAATGCTTGAGGGTAAACAGAAGAACTGGAACAAAGAGGTGAGGGGAAGAGGGAAAGGAAGCAGAACAAAACACTTTCTTCTTTAAACCATTAAAAGAAGTTTACCTTTGATGGCATGTCCATACTGACAAACTAAGATATGTTATCACAGTGCTTAAAGCTAAAATTCACTTGAGTGCCCTCTTCAAACTTTTCTATACTATTCTGTCTACTACCTCACATATACTTATATCCTGGTAGCACCTCAACACCTCAAAATATTTTGAGATTCTCCTCTTTTCTCACAGGTTGCAAGTGGGAGCACACTGTATCTCTTATCAGGAATACAACAGCACGTGCAGTAAAGTTACATGTGCTTGCAATTCCAGTAGCGCTCAACTGCCACTCATGAAAACTTGAGTTTGCTAGGCTCATTTGGGTTTGAAACTTTTACCATGACTTCCTAGTACCTTAAGATTATTTCAATGTTTCCTTAGTATCTTAAGGCTTCAGACAGCCTCCCTTAACTGACATTTTGTTGCATTTCTCCTTCCACAAACATACCACAAGAACATCTAAAGATCTTCTTGCCTTTCCTTTTTTTGCTTTCACTTCTTCCACATCACACCGTCATAGACATTAAATTTTATATTGTGACTTTTCTTCCTATCTCACTTTTTAACCATGTTACCTCCTCCACTTTATATTCTCTACAAAGGATCTGTAAAATCTGTTTTTCATGAACTGAGAAGGTGTATCACACTTCCTCAGTGGACTCCTGATGAGTTTCCATGCCTCACTGCCCATAAGTCTTGATCCTTCAGGTTCCTATACTACAATTCTTTAATGGCCAAGTTTATGAGACAGTACCGTTTCATGTTCAATTTCTTCTTACTATAATGGCTGTTCAGAGTGTTCCCATACTTTCGCACTCATTGCTGCTCTAAACTGCTATAAAATTATTCCTTACTCTCATTTGCACCAATACATTTATTTGTGGAACCATCTTGCAAAAATGGCTCAATGAAATGATGTCTTTTAAAAAAAAGCTGAAAAAAATGTATCAGCACAACTTGGGGAAGAGGTGGCAGAGAAGACAGTAAAAAAGTTTTACAGAGGTATGCAGCTCTTGAAACATTCAGCTACATCTATAATAATGACCTGATTGAGATCAGGGCAATTCTGAACTGCATCCTCAATTTACTAGTTGGTTCCGTTTTTGGAGCAGTTTTGATGCATAAAAACTAGACTCCATTCAGAGAAACAAAACCTAAGTTCCAGTCCAAAAGCACTCGAAAGTCATCTACATGGACTTCTATTCATCTACCTGGACTTCTCCAAGACCTTTGATACGGTCCCCCACAACATTCTTGCTGCTAAATTGGAGACATAAGGATTTGATGGATAAGGAATTGGCTGGATGGTTGTGTCCAAAGAATTACAGTTAACAGCTCAATGTCCAAGGGGAAACCAGTAAGGAGCTCTGTCCCTCAAAGGTCCGTACCGGGACTGATACTATTTAATATCTTCATCAACAACATAGATAGTGGGATTAAGTACACCCTCAGCATGTTTACAAATAACACCAAGCAGAGTGGTGCAGCTGATAAGCTAGAGGGAAGGGATGCCATCGAGAGGGACCTTGATAGGCTTGAGGAATGGGCACACATGAACCTCATGAAGCTGAACAAGGCCAAGTGCAAGGTCCTGCACCTGGGTCAGGGCAATCCTCAGTATCAATACAAACTGGGGGATGAACGGATTGAGAGGAGCCCTGCTGAGAAGGACTTGGGGATACTGGTAGATGAAAAATTGGACATGAGCCAGCAATGTGTGTTTGCAGCCCAGAAAGCCAATTGTATCCTGGGCTGCATTAAAAGAAGCCTGTCCAGTAGGTCGAGGGAGGTGAATCTGCCCCTCTACTCTGCTCTGGTGAGACCTCACCTGGAGTACTGCATCCAGCTCTGGGGTCCCCAGTACAGAACAGATATGGGCCTGTTGGAGCAGCTCCAGAGGAGGGCCACAAAAAATGACAGAAGGCTGGAACACCTGTCCTGTGAAGAAAGGCAAAGAGAGTTGGGGTTGTTCAGCCTGGAGAAGAGAAGGCTCTGGGGAGACCTTATTGCAGCCTTTCAGTACTTAAAGGGGGCTTATAAGAAAGACAGAGAGAGACTTTTTACCAAGACCTGTAATGACAGGGCAAGGGGCAATTGTTTCAAATTGAAAGAGGGTAGATTTTAGTTTAGATTTTTTTTTTTTTTTTTTTTTTTTTTTTTTAATGAAGGTGTCAAGACACTGGAACAGGTTGCCCAGAGAAGCTGTGGATGTCCCATCACTGGAAGTGTTCAAGTTCAGGTTGGACAGGGCTTTAAGCAACCTGGTTTAGTGGAAGGTGTCCCTGCCCATGGCAGGGTGGTTGGACTAGATGATCTTTAAAGGTCCCTTCCACAAACAAAACCATTCTATCAAATGTACTCCAATGCTTACTGGGGACATTAGGTTCTGAATTAATGCGTTGGACAGAAGTTTCTCTGTGATACACCTACTGCTTCCCATACAATGAGGCACCTATCTGAGGGGAACAGACTAACACTGATCCAGAAGAAATCTTCCAAACCACATAAAGAATCATAGAATCATTTAGGTTGGAAAAGACCTTTAAGATCATCAAGTCCAATCGTTAACCTAGCACTGCCAAGCCCACCACTAAACCATGTCCCTAAGCACCACATCTACATGTCTTAAATACCTCCAGGGATGGTGACTCCACCACTTCCCTGGGCAGCCTATTCCAGTGCCTGACAACCCTTTCGGTGAAGAATTTTTTCCTAACACCCAAATTAAACCTCCCCTGGCGCCACTTGAAGGCATTTCCTCTCGTCCTATCATTTGTTACTTGGGAGAAGAGACTGACACCCACCCTGCTACAACCTCCTTTCAGGTAGTTGTAGAGAGCAATAAGGTCTCCCCTCAGCCTCCTTTTCTCCAGGCTAAACAACCCCAGCTCCCTCAGCTGCTCCTCATAAGACTTGCTCTCTAGACCTTTCACCAGCTTCGCTGCTCTTCTTTGGACACACTCCAGCACCTCAATGCCTTTCTCATAGTGAGGGGCCCAAAACTGAACACAGTATTCGCAGTGCGGTCTCACCAGTGCTGAGAACAGGGGGACGATCACCAGCCTAGTCCGGCTGGCCACCCTATTTCTGACACAAATATATATAATGTATTTGCCAGAGCCTCACTATCAACAATTTTTATCTACTGTTTTTCTAACAACATGTAGATGTCACATGTCTTAATTCCTTTGTCACTAGGGGAAAAGAAAGAATTATCAGGAAACAATACATGTTTGCATCTTCAAGGTTTCAAATCCTCTATATAGGAAGCAAACATGAATAACAGGTCTTGTCCAAGATGCAAGCTACAATGTCTTTAGGTAACGGACTAGTTCTGATATTTGCAAAACTGCTCTGTAAATTTATGTATTAAGTCCTTACACAAAGTTTTGACATCCAACAAATGCTAACTAGCAAATCCCTAAAGAAAGTTGTGTTATCTGAAAATGAAGTTTGCTATCCAACTACTTACATCCTATTTCTGAATGATAAGGCAGTGTTTTTCAACCCATGATCTTCAAATTATTTAAATCAAAGCATTTTTATCATCAATAGGCTTAAATTAACTAAGCAGGAGTCTCCATGTCCATTGGAAATATTTTAGAAATCTGGAAATCAGAACAGATGGAACACCACTGATCCAGAAAAGATTAATCTATCCTTAGCAATCTTAGACTGGAATTGTGTAGAATATATTAAACATATTTAAGATCAAATGCTTCCTGTCATATTATCAAAGTTTCTAACAGGCAGGGTTAACATCTACTGACAAGATTTTCTAGAAGAAAAAGAGGCAACTTCCAAGGAAAAAGAACAAAACTGAAACTTGTATCTTGAAAACCTTTCCTTTAATATCTTTGTAAGTACAAAAACCTGTAAATTATCCGCACCTACCGTGTTTCAGGCTTTTTCTTGTGTAAAAGCCATTTCCACTATAGCTGTCTTCCCTCTTTCCTCCTCTTGGTTTCTTCTTCTCATGTTGTCATTTTTCTAATTCTTCTCATTTGGTATTTTTCTCCTTCCCTTTTACCTGTAGCAGCCCTTCCTGCTTCCTTTTGAACCTACTACTCTTTATTTTTCACATACAAAGACCACAGTCATAAAAAAATCCTGTATTTGTACACCTTGAAATACATCTCACATCCACCTGTAAACCTATTTTTTTCTCCCTTCTGAGTGAGTCTTTTTTATCAAGGCCCTAGAAGGACTCCCAGCCACTACTCTTGTCTCTCTGAACTCAACCCATTTCAACTTCAGAAGTCAAATTTTGAAATCAGTTTCAAGATTAACACCAAAAACCTCCAACCTAACATCCTACTTAAAGCTTAGCTTCATACTACCATTTCCATAATACCTTTCAGATTGTATTAATACTCTTGCAGTACATTAGGAAACATATGACCAAATTGAAGAACTGTGCTATTTAAATATTTGTTGGAAAACAGGTAAAAAAAAAAAAAAAAAAACCACATGTGTTTTAATCGGCATATGAGCAAGTTAAGAAATTGTGTATTAACAAGGGTCTATTGCACCTAGATTCTAACTGTTTTACATTTTCCTTTTAAAATGACCCTAACTAGTCTGAAGTTAAACCTGTAGCAAAAGTGGTAATTTGGCTTTTCCCCCCACTTCTAGACTAACAGGGCAGCAGAGTACCAGTATATGTTGGAACTTGGAAGGTTTTAAATTGCTTATGTGAAAGCTTAAATTCTGTAGACTAGCAATTCCAGACCACCATTCATGGCTGCTCCATTTGGGTTTTAGCAATACCTGTTTACTTGCTAGATCAAGAAACAATATACTGCTATTTACACAGAGATATAGAACAAAACCTGCCAATTCAAACTAATTAATATTGTATGATATAAATACATATTATCACAGGTGACTAAACTGCAATTATAAAGTGTATATAACTTACTGCAGGAATATGCGAGTCCACAATTAATTTGGACCCCATTTTGTTAAGCACTGTAAATACCGAGAATTGCTCAGTGTGCAATGAATTATGACAGCTAGCTACTTACAACTTGAGATCAGACTGTCAAATTCAGGTTTTTTGCATGTCAAATTATATTCAGATGGCAAGACAACAGATCAATAAAATAATACTGAAATAACTTTGATGCATTACACTAGTCATAGAACTGCACAAAAAGGTACAGAAGTTACATAGATACACTAACATTTATTTGTGTCAATTAAAGGGATACACTTAAGTCATAAAGAAAGCTTTGCTTCAGATACAAATACTTGCATGTCAAAACATCTGAAGGTATCACTAACTGCTAAACTGGGATAGTTTACTTACCTAACACATTATGTCATTGAGCATATTTTATTCCAGAGTCACAGATAAGGTTGTGATGGGCATGAAGGGAACCAAGATCTTCCATATGAATTAAGCTAAAAAACTAAACAGTGCCACTGCCAGAAATATTTAATCAAACATTCTATTATTTGTTTTCAGTTTTTAAGGAAATGTTCAGAATTGCAACTTACCAGGATTATGATGAGTCACAGATTCTCCATTTTGAAATACATCTCCAGCCACGTTCATTCTACCAGGATTGAAAGGTCCTACACCAGTCTTGGTCTGTGAAGTTAAAGATGGGGTGTATGTTTGCATATTAACACCAAAATTACTTGACTGCAGTCCGTTAGATACATCTCCCAAGTTGGCATTCTGCAGTGATGTAACATGTGTAATCATTAAGTTCATGTCACGCCCTTCAGCATTTTCTAAATGACCATCACTCACAGAGCTCATAGCACCTGTTTCTAATGTAGTAACATTAGCAATCTGAATTTCAGAGTCTGGTTCTGTGGTTATACCACTATTACCTATTCCTGAATTTACCTTACTTCTTGAAAAACTGGAAGCTGAGAATTCCATATCATTGGTTCTATTTGTACACTCTGGAAGTCTTCGTTCATTAAAACTGGAAGCATTCTTCTCTTGTCCTTGATTTGTTTCAATATCTTCTTCATCATCAATAATAATAGTTTCACTTATACTCCCCTTTTGAGAATTTAAGTCTTTTGGAGGAGGAAGCATTTTGCAATCATTCCCTTGAAGTTCTTCATTTTTTGATGATGTAAATGCAGTGTTCCTTTGATCTGCTATCAGTGACGTAGAATTTTGCGGAGGTTGTATAGGTTCAATAAAAACTACATCATCATCATCTTCTATAGGCGGGTTTTGGAATTTATTAGGTCTAGAAAGTAAGGAACTTGGTGGACCTCCAAATGTATTTCCTACATTTGCAAGACCTGCTGCCATTGTGGTATTCCCTAGTAGGCCAGGAGTATGTTCAGACAGTTCTAATCCTCCCAGAGGACTCGTGTCCATTCCAGATCTGCTGTTTAAAGAAAAACATAAAGCAAGAAAAAACACACCCAACTTCAGAGTAAGATATAACTTTCCAATAACAGTTCTTAAAAATAACTACAGAATTAGTAGTGCCAGCTTTTAGTTTTCTTCCTGAAATCATGTAAAGAAAAAACAAAGTTTCTCTATGCTCTTCTTCAAATGTCTCAACATTCATTTGCTTTCTAATCCTATACTAGCAAAAAAACTACTGCCATTACCAACATTTCCCACACAATAGCTACACATCATTATGTTTATCAATACATACATACACAGGAAATAGAATTTTTGATGGTATTTATTACGTGATCCTGATTTCTCAGTCCCTTTCCCACCCACATATGCACACAATGATCTTGTAACACTGCTTTTGCTAGATTGCAAAGCAAGATCAAAAGTTAGACATGCAGAAATAAAATTTGAATTCCTATTAAATTTCATTCTAATTAGAAATGTTACAGAGTTTCAATATCAATAAATTTATACCATAAAAGACTGAAGCACATATCCAAGTGCTGGGGTGGGGGGGAAGGCAACTTCATTTTGCATATTAATAACTTTGACAGTCAACACATTTTCTGCCAACCCCAAACTGCCAAAGCTCCTTAGGTGGCCCTAATATAACTGGAACACAGAAGCAAGCAAAAGAGATATGGAACTGCTGCACATGATGAAAATAGATACACTATTGAGCAGTGGAAGGTGCACAGCAACCTCTCATTTCTAGCCACTACCAGAGGCAGCTCATTTGAGGTCCCGACTTACTACCTCATGTTCCACTGCAGCTGTCAACAACTTTATCTCTTTTCTTTTTAACAGCAATCAATGCTTCTTCAGGCTCCTTCCCAACAGCTACTTTGCCTGGGGCTTTCTGTTTGCTTGTAGTAATTGTTCAGTTTGGGGAATCTGTTGTTTATAATTGTCAGTTCTACCATGAATTAAAAAATTATAAAAGGCAACCCGGATATATGATTTCTGTGCCTGTAATTCCAAACCAGTATATAATCAGTGCTAAAGGACCTAAGATCTCTCCAAAAAACATCTGTACTAAAAATCAGTAAATTAAATTGATCTTGATATACACAAGAAAAATACAGACATAATTACACGATAATTTGGGTATGTCCTGGAGTGCACACTAACGTATGACATCACTGAGCTTTTGTGAAAGGTTAGAAGTAGCTTTCTGTGCATTTTTATAAATCCTTTATAAAGGAAGGTAAATAGAGGAAGTAGAAATACCCTGCTCATCAATACTTACCCATCCAGAAATCCACTGCAATCTGTTTACCTTAATAAGTTGCTCCAACAGCTTTTATTTTCTTTCCTGTGGGGAACCTGCTCTTCTTGTATCAACTTGCTGCCCTCTGCAAAAGCAGTGTGTTCTGAAACAGGGTTAAAACAAACATTAGCTGAAACAGTTTCTTCATCTCAAACCTCTTCTACCAATCATGTTCACTAAACTGACTTCCTTCTAAACTTACAGTTTAAGTTCAAACTTGACTTTTAGCACTATCATCCTACAACATTAGAGAGAGAACGTCAGTCTATACAATCATTGCCATGAGTAAAGCAGCAACAGTACTGTTTATTCTAGATTTTCCACTCTGTCACATCACATTTCCAGAATCCTTTGTTTGATGCTTTACAGATAGATGGAAAAAATACAATGTTTGGTAAGAGACAGACAGACATAACTGCAATTAAGTAACCAAACACCAGAATTAAGAAGTATATCTGTAATAGAGTATTAAGGAAATAAATGCTTCAAGTAACTGAGCTAGAGAAAAGAAACCTTAGCAGTTACATTTCTTTGCTTTTTATCATGCCAACCTCCTTGATGCTTGTAGCAGAATATACTATGCTAAAATTAAGATACAGCAAAATGAAAATTACAGAATATACATTATAAATCAGGCTTACAATGCAATATAAACCTTCCATTGCTAATAATTTTCAAATTGTATACATGCACTGCAGTGATACTTAGCAAAGGTTCGGGCATCCATAGCTTATATTAACATACGTGATCACTCACGAGAGACTGAAAATGTTCAAAGTTCAAGCCTATATTTATTCGTCAGGTTTTATAACAGTCATTAGGTTTCCCAGACCTGGCAGCATTTTTAAAATACAGAGTATCAACTTGTCTAGTTATCTAATGTTTGAGGACAGCCCTTGAAATCCCCAGACAGTAAACAGGCCCAGAGGAACAAAGCTCAAATATTCTCCTACGCATTTACAACATTATTCAAGTCCTCTTGTCCATTAACTGAGCAGGAGCGAGGTGGGGGTGTGGGGGGCACAAACAGAAAAGCTGTGAACCAGATTAATCCTAGAAGAGAGGTGACCATCTTTTAATTCCTTCATATGTTAGCCTTACAGCCTAATGCCATTATGTAATAGTATTTGAACTGCAATAAAGGTAACATTCTATTGGAATGAAAGAGGTTTTCTTACAAAAAAAAAAAAGAAATTGTATTATCAATGCAGTTGGCTTGTACCTCCCTGGAAATCAGTCAGTTACACTGAAGATTATTTTAATCCAATATTCTCTTTTACCTATCTTATTTTTCCCTCTGGTGCTGAATAATTCAAAGTTAGATTTCTCTACATCTCAGCTTTTGCTGAAAAGAATTCATTCTGTTAACTGATTCTTAGTTTCCCAGGTTTTTCCATGTATTTTCTTTCTCTACAAGGACAAAAGCATCACAAGCACATAAAGCTTTTAATAAAGTTTTAAATATACCTGAACAGATGGGAGCAGAGAAGAAATGAGACTATGCCAAGACTATACCTCAGGCCTGACTCAAACCTTTGCTATTCCTATTTTTACAGATCCTTAGTAGAAAGACAGACTTGGGCTGTATTACAGTACATGCACATAAAATGTAGCAAAGGTAAGACTCAAAACATATATCTTTTTGGCTAAATATATTTAGTTTTTTCCACAAAGGCCCTTAAAAAGGTTTTAATGACCTGTATTATTAGGTATGACATAAAAATAAGAAAAGTTTATGTGCTTAACTGTTAGTGCATAGTCATAAGAAAAATTTGCATCTATTTCCTCACAAATATCAGCTCCCACCTCTGCAGGACTCAGCAACAAAATTACCCTCCAAAAAAATCAGATTTTTTTTTTTTTTTCCAAAAATTTGCAAAATGAGGTAGCTTGTTTTCTAAAAATGCTAGTACCAAGGAGAAACACAAAAACCACACAGGAAATGTCACAGTCAGTATTTCTAAATGAACAACTACCGAAAAAGGAATCATCTACAGAGTGAAAATAATAGGTTTAGAATGCGAAACTAGGAAAAGCCTCACACCTCACAACTGGTAACAGCAGAAGATGCTTAACAACAGAAATACAATTGCTAGAAACCTGTGAGATTGATTAGACTGATCACTGGATGAATTGCTGAGACTTTGAAAAAACCCAACAAAAACACAAACTGGTGAGACCTAGTCGGCCGAAAAAGCATGTTCAACACTGCTGCAGAATAAGCTCAAGGCTTTGTGGCAGCACACAGGCACCAAAATTACAGCTGGGTGGAAACAGAGGCACTAACAATATACAACCGTCCTTCCTGAACCAGGCTTTGTGTGTCCTCCTTTTAAATTAGGCTACATCATTCAACTATAAGTCTTCATGATGATTACAATCCCATAGCTATATTCAAGGCTTAATTGCTGGAAGAAATAAAAGGCAAAATGCAGGCACTTCTCTGGAAGAATGGCAAATACTACAGCTTTTAAGACAGTCAGCTAAGTAACACTGCATAGCTACGTCTTAACTCCATAGTTGAATGATAAAATAGAGTTTTAAATTTATCATGAATTGCAGAAATTGGGGTGGGGTGTGTGTCTACCAAAAAAAATTAAAATAATCAATTCCACTTTAACAAAAGCAGAAACTGGAATTTAAAAGGCTTTACCAAGTGCCATTAATAACACCTGGGATGAAGCTGACAGAAGAGCACAGTCATGGTTATGACTGTGGAGTCACTGAAATCCAGCCAAAACTACAGTTCCACCAACACAGGGCACTTGAAACAGACATCCAAAGTAGGATCAGCACGTGCAAGTGCTTCCATATAAAGGCTAGAAGCCTCAAAATAAAAAAGGAAAATGTGAAAAGCTGCTTTTGAGAGAATACATAACTGAGACATCTTCAAAAGTGAATGGATGAACAAAATTCAGGAGACAGTATTATACTACAGTACAAACATAGGAACAAGAAGAGAGTGACTGATTTGCGCCAGTGAAGGAACACCACTTTCTGCTTGGAAAGCACAGTATCCTAAATTATTTACCTTAACAGGTACTGTGCTACATTTACATTCCATATGCAAACTAGAAGAAATAGCATATTAATGGTATACTATCAATCACTTCCACTCAACGGTGACAGCACATGTGAGATAAGGGGAACAAGAGAGACCGCAAAGTAATAACTGAAGACTTCAACTACTGTTGTGCAAGCTAAGGGAGGAGGGCATACCAAAAACAAACAAACAAAACCCCCCCCCCCACACACACACCCCACCACTGAATGATGGAGACATTCTTACAGCACAGCCAACTGCAACGACCTAGAAGACGAACAGGAGGAAGAACAACTCCTGATCTAATTCTGAGCCATGAAACATAGTTCAAGATGTAATTATGCAGATAGCACTCCACAAGAGCATATTTAAACTCCCAGGGGAATAAAAAAAAAAAAAAAAAAAATAATATCATTACTTCAACATTTGACTTCAAAAAGGAGAACAACGTAAGTGTGAGAAACCCAGTTAAAAGGAAACAAAATGGAGCAAA
Source organism: Oceanodroma leucorhoa (assembly GCA_030449065.1). NCBI lineage: Eukaryota > Metazoa > Chordata > Aves > Procellariiformes > Oceanodroma > Oceanodroma leucorhoa. The sequence goes on along the minus strand of JASVER010000196.1, from coordinate 335,996 downwards.
GAGAAAAACAAAAAGCTTATTGAGAGCATGAAGGCTGTTTAAAAACTCACCATATTAAGTATACAACCAATCTACAAAGACCCAAAAAAACCATAAAGACTACTATCAGGAAGTCTCCAAGCTAAAAAGATGCTGGAATTGTACTAGGGGAAAGTTTCATATACATTTGCCCTATTCTTTACCTTTTGCTAAGCATGGTTCAAGACAGGCTACTGAGCTATGTCAGAACAAATGTTTGTCTAAAATGCCAATTCTTGCCAACCTTACAAACAGTGAAGTTTTCCCACAGAAAAAGAGTACCCAAGAAGCCTGAACCACAGCAGAAAACACGGAATAAACTCTTTGCATTGATGTTCAGTAAGGAAAAGATCAGGGAAGACCACATATAAGCTTTCTTTCTAGGGGTCAAGTCAGAGGAAAAATGTCATATCAAAGTGCTAATAGAGGAGTATTTTAGAACAAATCGCAGGGCCACATGGCATTCATCTAAGATTTCTAAAGACAGTCAGCAATTTTGTATTTCAGTATCTGTAACCAATTACTTAAGCAGAAGGTGATAACAATTACCCAAATAATTACAGACTACAGTTCTATCTCCATCACTAAACAGGCTGATAAAAACCACAGCCAAATAAATATACAAAAGAAAAAATAATATATGGGGAAAGAATTAATATGGATTTTGCAAAGAAAAAGCAATGCCTCACAGGACTACTGGAGATATCTTTTGAAGGGTTCACATACTTGTTGATCAACTCTGATTAAACTGGTATACAGCACTTAAGACTTCCAAAAGGCATTCAGTGGAAATTATCTATAATAAAGATTTGGGAAAGGGTTCTCTAGGGGACTTGTAATTATTTAAAGAGAAAAAGATCATGTGTTGTTTGCTGTTATCACAATAAAGAGAAGTTATCAGAGGTGTTCCAAAATAAAACGATATAGGTCACCATATATAAATCAACCATAAGAGATAGTGACTACCAAAGTGAGTTTCCTAATCATACAAAATTATTCACAGCAGCTGAAAACAGAACCTGGTTGTAAAGAACTACAGAAGGATATCACAGTGCTGAATGCTCAGACAGCATGATAGGCAAAGTCACTAGTGATAAATGCAAGGTAATGAACAGGGAGAAAAGGGTAACTACACACATAGCAATTCCTCTGAAGTGGAAATCTAAAAACCAAGTTGCAACTCTTTCACTCTTTCAAATCAAATCTACTCAATCATCAACAACCAAAGAGGAAAAAATGTAAAGAAGAATAATCAAGAACAATACAGAACACGTTTGTCACTACATAAGTAAAATGCTGGTGAACTATGTTTTTTAATCAAGAGATGTTCAGGTCACCCCCTTTTCAGAGAAAGGGAAAAACAGATGAGTTACATGAACAATTTATATTAAAGGAAAAATCTTCTCGTTGGAAAAGAGACAACTCAAGGAAGATGATAAATCTGCAAGAAAAAAAAAAATCATAGAAGATAAATAGAGCGCTATGCCCAGTGTCTTACAACACACAAACAAAAAGGCACCCAGTGAAATAATTAAGTAGCTTCGATCTATTATGCAGGAAAACATTTTCTTTTCTTCTTACTTGTGAGAGTTACTGCCATAGAAGGCTATAGAGGCCAGAAATGCAACCAGTTCAAATTGGGATTGGGCAAACATAAGAATAAATGCACTGATGACTGTTAAACACAGTGGTCCAAAGGCAACTCTACAAAAGTCGTTAGCCAGCCAGCTGCTGAAAACCAGAATACACCTGCAGAAAAATCATGCCATAACTGCCAAGCTTCTATTCCTAGACATCACTGTTGCAAACAGGTTACTGAATCGTCTACTAAACTATTACAGCAATTAATCTAACTTAGTAGAAGAATAACAATATTCTTACATGCAGAAGAAATGTCACTAGCCTCATGGAATCATTATCCGCTTACCCAAAATCTGAATTTTGGCCTACGGCTGTCAGGCTGACTTCAGCTGGGGGGATGTGTGTCAACATGTAGGCAAAATAATCAGGTAAGAGACTAATCTGAAGGCATCTCAATGTTCTGTGAGGCTATACGGTTCTAAAGCTCAATTCCTGACCCCGACATTTCTTTGACCATAACACCATTTAATTCCTTAATTCAGCTACTTCCAAGAGTTCTTATCCTTCCTTATTACAGGAAGTCACTTTTTATCATTTGACTTTTCGTAAGTCTGATGATCAAAAACTCAGTCTATTGTAAAGACTGCATGCAGCTATCAAGAAGCTCTTTCTCGAGCTTAGCTTACTTAACAGTATGCTGTAACATCTTGCTACAACTCAGGAACGTTCATTCCCTACACAGTCAGAAGCAACCTACGTACCATGGCTTTCTTGGGGTATGAACCATCAACCGAACCCCAGTGGCTGACCAAATGTATGTCACAGTTCCACCCCAAAAGCAAAGTAAACCACTCCTTTAATTAAAATCACCTTTAAGTAGTTGTTTTACACTGCAACTGAGGCAGTCTAATAGCCCAACTATACCCACTCGTAAGGACTGAAAAATGCTAGAAAAGCAGCAGCAATACAACATTTCTAAAGGGTTGCAATTTAAGCCAGCTTTAAGCTAAATCTGAATGCTGCTACTGCAGTCCAGTCTCAATTTGGGTAATGAATAATATATACTGTGTATGGACAGACACCTACCTATGTGAGTAGAACTCCATGTTAGAAAAAAAGGAGTTGCAGGGCCCTTCTGGGTCATCAGATACGAAACTCTTACCACAGGCAACTACACAGTAAAAACATTTTTGTTAAAATTCTTACTATAAACATTCAGCATTTTTTGCTGGTGTTTTCTTTTTGTTTTGTTTTGGGTTTTTTTCCTCCTTATACTCTTCCTGAGGGATATGTAGTCATCAACCCTAGCATTTTATACTCAGATATGCCTCAGACAAGTGGTGGCTCTGATTTACTGTCAACCTTTACATCTCTAACAAAAATTTTAATACTTCTGAAGGTCCACCTAGTTATCAGGTCCACAGACTCATTTTGTTATGAGATCATGTGGCACAGCTGTTTCTGCAACCACACACATAACCAGACAAAAGTTGATCCAGCTGACAGAGACTTTCCTGCTGGAGTCCTTTCCAGCCAAATCAGTTCCCCAAAACAAAAATCTCTGTGCAACACTAACAGCTGTGCCTGAATATAACAAGGTTGGTGCCACAGCTCTGAACTTCATTTTAGCAGACAGGATAGTAGTGACAAGCCAATAGCCACAGACTGAACTGCACTATCCTGACAGCAAATACTGTGTAAAACACTCCAAAATGCATGTGCTAACTGATAATGAAGTGCAAGCAGCAACAGACTGAACATTAAAACACATGTATATCCGCTGGTCACCAACAGTAGGCTATCTGAAACTTGTAAGACTTAAAGCAGACCTAACACACTACATTAAGGCCACAATGACACAACTATTTAATCAGTTGACCAGCTTCACACACAAATCATGCTAGTGAGTTCAACATAAATACTTGCATACTTGGGGCTAAATTCAAGTGCAAGTGTCCACAACACCAAAGTAAAACAAGGCTCTTTCTTAACATATTATATAAGTTAATTACAAATATTAACCAAGAGTCTGAATTAACATTTAACACTAACCCATCAATGTATTTATATTGCTGTTTTTCAGAACACAGGTAAGAGCTTTCAGGAACAGAATACTAAGTTTAGGTCCACAAATCTAATCTATCCATTGTCTGAGTACCATCATTAGAAAAGCCTGAGATCTCATTGCTTCAGCCTAGAGACAATACTCCAGAATTTATTTTCCAGTAGGTTTGGAGCTGCTTCAAAGTTCATTCTTTCCCCAGATTTTCAAAGCAGTTGTATGGATTGAAGAAATTAGATTACCAGAAGTCATTATGTAACACCCAAAATGTGTTTGTCACACAGATTTCAGGAAATTTAAGAGAAAAGCATACACACACAAAGACCTGTAATCCAGCAAAGACGACAGTAAAAAGGCAAGATCTACGTAGTGAAAGAAAGTTTGAAGCAGTTGAGTCAGTAAGTTTTAGTTTTATTCAAAAGAGAAACTATTTACACACAAACTAAAGCTTACTGAAAACATGCAAACTTCTGTATCTCCTGAGCATCTTAACTGCACTGCAGCCACCAGTGTTACATGTGAATGCTGACATCTGGTTTCCAACTGGTATTTCCATGAACATCTGAATACCTTTATTTAACACAGCCTCTTCTTTGGGTCCTCCTGCTCAACCAGTGCTGAGAATTGCTTCCCTATATGCATGAACAGAATCAAAATTCAGGGTCAATCTCAAACTTGATTCTCTTCAGGGTCAATCCTGAATGCAAGCGTATCCACACCAAGCACCTATCATTTTCGAGATTACTCATAGGGGAATAAGCAGCACTTGGCATAGCAATTCATGGCAAATTGAAATCATAATGTTGACTAAGTATGTATAAGTTTTTGGGCAGCCATAGTGACATGTATCCCCCCCCCTTATATACACAGTTTCAAGGTATTTCATGGCTGTTTAATCATTAAAAGGTGCTGACCAGCAAGAACCCAGCACCACTTGTAGCCTTAAAAGCCATTACCTGTAATGCAGTAGACAGTAAATTTTCTCTCTCTACTACTCAAGCAGCAACATGCTGCTTAAGGATATCCTTTATTATAACTGGAATAGAAAGGTAAAACAAGACAAAGAACCAAAGGACCCACAGAAGAAGTTATATCTAAATGTTTATCTATTACTTATGTCCATATGCATATCTATTTCCAGGAAAGTAGGTAACACTAGACCACAGCAACAGACTTGAAAGATGACCTAAGTGGAAAGGGAGCAGTACAGTAACAGTATAGAAACACTATGCTAAAGACATGAAAATAGCAAAAAGGCAAGTAAAACACTGAAAAATAAATAGTAGAAAGCAGTCTTAATACAGCATGCTAAGAGGCCAAATTGTCATTTGACATATCTTAATTCTAAAAAATATAACACTTTTTAGGAAAAAAAAAATACATACTGAATGGCTAGATCAGAAACAGACTTGAGAATAGTAAAATTATTTAGATGTCTGGACTGTGCAATGGAATACAGGCCACTGATAAACATCAGTGGGTCACAGCACACATTCTAAAAACATGCCTTACTCTTGCTCCACAGGGGCCAATGAAGATTAATTGAGAATTCAAACCTATGAAGTCCCTAGCTTTTGCTAGTACTCAAGAAATTAAATTGAGATAGTAATACACAAAATATCTTTAAAACAGCATTTAATCATTACAGGTTCTAGGAAGCACAGTTGGAAGTACTCTGTTAACAGATGTATTACAGCAAATGCTACAAATTTAGTATAGATACTAATGAGAAAAGGCTCTATAACTAAGCAAATATTCTATTTCTCTATGTTTCATAAGAGATATAGTTGCATTGGCTATACTTTTGATACAATTGTTATCATAATTATAGTGACTATACCAATCTGTAAGCACCTAATATAGACAAATAGCATACCACCTTTCAAATTTGTAAAGTTACAAGAAATTGGGGGGTACAGCCAGTCACATATAAACCAATCAAATCTGAAAAAACAACCAGAGACAGGAAAAAGAAAGAGAAATCTCAAGTGCAAGAAGATGAGATTTACTAGATCCAATGCATCCTGTAGAACTACGTGTTCAGAAACAGACCAATTTATTAACTACAGTAATGCCGATTCTGTTAAGAAGTTAACCTTCCCTGTAAAATACATATTTTTTAAAGTCAGTACATTTAAGGCAATTTTAAGAAGCAGTTTTTAAACAGTATTTCATTAATTTACATTTTACCAATAATTTTACCCAAACAGCACAAATTCTTATTTTCATGTCACAGGGGGAAAAAAAGTGTTCAAACTGACTTACAGTAAAGCACTGCATATCAATGAGAGCATCTTCCTGGTCACTAAATGGTATCAGTCTTAGCTCAAGCACTGCAAGTTTAACAGAATAGCTGACGTTGGAAGGGACCTCTGGATACCACCTTATCAAACCCACCCCAGCTCAGAGCAGTGACAAATTAGAAATGAGATCCATTTTGAAGTTAAGTCAGGTTGTTAGGGTCATATCGAACAGAGTTTTGAATATCTATAAGGATACAGATTTCCCAGCCTCTCTGGACACCCTCTTCCAGTATTTGATTGTCTTAGCTATTCAGAATTTCCCTTGTTGCAACTTAGCCCATTACCTGCCATCCTATCAATGTACATCTCTGAGAAGTGCCTGGCTTCATCTTCTCTACACTCTCCCATTAATTAGTTGAAGACAGCAGTAACATGTCCCACCAGCCTTCTCTTTAGAGTGAACACATCCACCCCTCTCAGCCTTTTCTCCTTTGTTATGTGCTCCAGCCCTCTAAACTGGTGGTCCTCCACTGGGCTCACTCCAGTATATCAGTATCTTTATTATAACAGGGTCTACCCAAAACTGGGCTAAGGCTGTAGATGTGGTCTCCCAAATATCAAACAGTGGGGAACAATCACTTCCCTCAAACTGCTGGCTACAGTCTTACTTAATTCAGCCCAGTATGCTGTTTGCATTCATCCCTGCAAGGGTATATTATTCATATTCAACTTGCTGCCCACCAGGACTACCTGAAGATGCCTTCTATCCTATCAGTGCCCAGCCTATACTATTCCCATACATTTTGGAAATGAAGACGCTTTACTAATTATCCACAAGGACTTTTAATGCTATTCTTCATTAGTGCTTCCTCTTGTTTGGTTCAGGTTTTTTAACTAGCATGCAGTCTACATTCATATAAATACAGCCCATGAAACAAGTAACGCTGTGTGGGTAACTGGTAACCGCCATGCCTAATGGCACACCCAGTTTCTAAGTACCTGATTGCACAGATGTTTTTTACTAACGCTTTTCAAATCCTTTTATTTTTACTTTTGCATGTGCTTAGAAAGAGGAAAAACTGCCACACCATAGTTTGTAAATGAACAAGAAGTTTGTAGATAAACCATTTTTCTTGTCTTTAACAATAACATGATCTAGTAGTCTCAACCAGATTTTTCGTCCCCGAGAAATACCCAAGTATTAGCTAACAACCTAGTATTTTTGGCCCAGTATGGACAAGCTTCTTCAGCACAATTTACCTGCAGTGATAGCATTCAATGCATCTAGTAATTCTGAACAAGGAAAACCGAATTTAAGATAGTACATGAATACTATGCTACATATAGGAGAGAAACCCACATAGACTATGACCACTCATAAACAAAATGAGATAGAAAAGGAAGGGGAAGAAAAGAAAAAATAACCACAAAATAGTTCAAGTTCTATGCTGAGGTAAGGTTGACGGGAAATGGGATCCAACGCAAGAATGGATACGGCCAGCAAGGCAAGTATGGTAAGTTTTCACAGCTGCACTCACTGGCTGGCTGTAAGTTACATTATCCAATCAAGACTCCGGTTTATCGAACTAGTTTTAAAAAGTGAAAGGTAGCTTTATTTTTAAACAACTAAATGCATATTGTATTTGCTAAGGCTGTAATTCCACAACAATAAACCACATCCAGTCTACGACAGGACTACTGTGGTTTGGAATTCCCACTCCTCTCTGCCACCTTCTCCAGCACAACTCTTTCTCCCTTTCTCACTAGCTGTTCACGGGTCCCAACAGCCAGTCCGCCATGGTAGCTAACATGGTAGAAAGCTGAAATACAAAAAACAGAGCAAACAACCAACACCTACGCAGCTCCCCTGAAAAAAAATTTCATTGTGATGATTCATGGAGCTAACCTGACTCCCAAAAAAGAAACAGAAAAGGCCAGTGTGGTACAAAGAAGAGAGGACAATGACAACCCTAAGTTAGACTGGTTTAAACAATCATGCAACCAAGCATATATGCTTATTTGAATTTAACCCCATGAAAAATACTCTATATAGCATTTGTTCTAAGCCAGTATTTTGTCTTTAGAGTCCAAATCTGCAACTGGAATAAAGACCTGCAGAACATAAAGTGTATTTCAAGCCTAAAAAAATAAAAAAAAAAAAAAATTAACTTTGCTAGTTCGGAGCTTTTCAAATCCTCTTTAGACTTTTGCCTCAAAAGAAGAAAGTGATGCCTCAGTAAATTATTCCAGCTCTCAGTCAACCCAACTCTTAGTTATCCTACCTGCTGAAAGGCTACACACTGTTGCTTGTCTGAATTTGTATTGCTTAGGCAATAATAAGCATTCAGAAATTAAGCCTTTAACACTGAGGGGGGGTGGGAAAAGCACCCTATTATCTAATATGTTATTCGGTGCACAGTCTCTCCTAGACCAGGATTAAGTCACACCCTAATCTATTCTCTTTTAATTGAGGAATAGACTGAGTTTCTAAAGTCTGTTAATAGAAAGCATGTTTTCCACTCCTTCTTAAAGTCATTCTTGCAGGTCTTCTCTGAACTGTCCAATTCTTTTTAGTTATTAAAAAATGCTGGTCTTGGTTCAGATTGTAATTGCTGTACTATACACAATATTAGTCAGACCATCTCAGTATTTGTTTGTTAATTCTTTGGACAGAAGTACATGTAATGATGGCCAAACACAGTGAAAATGACAATTCCAAGATATATCCAACATTTGTGTCTGGCAGAAAACAACCAACCTTTGTTGCACTCTGTATTTTCTGTCACTTCTAAATTGCAATTATTTTTTTTATTTTAAGTATTACAGAGAACTTCTTATCTGGCCTTTCTAGATACTATTTGGCTTTTTTAATGAGGCACCATCTACCAGAACAAAACCTCACCTTCTGAATGAACATTTTTCAAAAATAACACGACCACCACTACCACAAGCAAAAAAAAAAAAAAACAAAAACAAAAACAAAAACAAACCCCAAAACCCATGCATACAGAAATACTAGCTAGTAAATTCAAGAAATGTCTGGTAAATTATTCCAGCTTAGTAAGAGGTCTTAAATGTATATAGGTTGGTATATTAATAATCAATTCTTGCTCAAACAAAATAATGAAATTATTTCAGGTATAACAGAACACTACATCTTCTTCCCTTTCCACACACATACACACACACACACAAAAAAGAAAGAAAAAAGAAAAGAAAAAAGACACTGTTGCCTATATTGCAACTCCTATCACAGGCTCCTAGGAGCCAAAGTTATAGACCACATTATGCTAGCCACCGTACAAACACAGAATAAGACTGCTCAAAGAGCAAACAAGCTAAACATAAGGGACAACAGATGGAGAGAGACAAAAAGGAGAATACAAGGAAACAGCACCACCATAAACAATGGTCAGAATTAGTTCTTGTTCTAAGGATGGTGTGTTTGAGTCCCAGAGTGACAGGAAAGGTGGTTGGTTTTGTTATGGTTTTAGTAGGCTTTGTTTCCTAATGTAGGCTTATTTTGCATTCCAGGTTGCAACTGCTTTAAAGGGTGCATACAGAGAACTTCTCCAAGCACGAGGAGCATCACAGGAGAATAAACAATAGTGTTTAACTGCCCATGATGTCACTGTCTAAACAGCACTTAAAATCTCATTAACAACAACAACAAAAAGATAGATAATACCCTTCACAGCTAAACCCCAACTTTAAATTAAAGGCAAGTAAAACCTGTTACTTTTACAACCATAAAATATAAGATGCAAAAAGATCAGACAAAGCAAAAGAGGAGGAAAGCACTCTTGTTCAGGATTCTGAATTCGTATCAAAAGAGCAAGATCATTTTTACCACAACTGTAAGAAAAACTATTACCACAAGATACAGAGACTGAAGGCAAGGTACAAGATTTAGTCATGTGATTTATTAACACAACTCCATAACGAACACTTAATTGCTTATTAACAGTTAAAAGACAGCTTACTATGTGGAAGAAATCTGCAGTCTGTTAGAAGAATAGCATGAGCCGTGTCTAAAACAAGGGCTAGGTTACAGCCTTAAACCAAAGATCTCATGACAACAGTGTCCACAAGTAACAGACAGCACAGAGTTTTCCTTTTGGGGAGGAAGGATTGCCTTTGTGATAGCAGCCTGAGCTAAAGGTCAAACATCACAAAGAGAAGTCAGAAGCACACACTGAGGTTTAGCTGGTATAGAAGGCAGCAAGTCTGGAAGAGAGAGAGACTTGAAGGTCATCCATGCAGAGATGGTAGCTGAGTTTATGAATGAGACTAACAAAGTAACTTTTAGAGAAATTTCAAGTAGTACTGGGGTAAATGCCAAACCAGAGAGGCCTAACAGGGATCTAAAGAAAGGGAACTCCAGAAAGAAGTAAGGTTTTCACCAAGGTTAAACTTTCAAGGCGGGGGGGGGGAGAAGGATAGTTGCATCATGAGTGGGCTTTTGTTTAAAGTTCAGTACAGTTATATTGCACAGAAGAGCCTAAAGGAACACAAGATGCCAATATGCTTCCAACAAAAGCCTGCAGGAGGAAAACAAACAAGTCCATGTTTCCAAGACTGACTATGAGCCCTAACAGGCCTAAATTAGAAAATCGTGTGCATAGTTATACTATGGATTATGCCCAATTTTACCATCTTTTTCTAATGCCATCTTTCACAACAAAAGAATTGAGGAAACAGCATGTATAAACCAATACGAACTCTTCCATAACACCCCTGTCCTCTCCTAATGATTCGCTTTCTTTGCCAGCCTCCCAAGAGTTAGACTGGTGAGCTATGGTGCAAGCATCTAAGCAGTTGTTGTCCTATCAGTTAACAGAGCGTGTGACCAAGTGTACATTACTACCTTTGCACAATTTATTAAACAAGGGAAAAGGTGGAATTAAGATGACATCCTGCTTAGCATGTGTCAGTAAGTATTAAAACTAATGAGTAGGGACTATGCCTTGATAGACGTAAGTACGCAAATTTAGGTATTATGGCTTTTAGAAGTTACAGTGATACAAACTGAACAATTCTGACAGTCTTGTAAGAGTTAAGGAAAAAAGTTTATGAACCTTAATGTACAGTTAAGTACAGAGTGCCTAATCCATTTATTTTAGGTAAAGCAATAACATACTAAGTGTTAAGTATTTTATAGATCTAAACCTATCATTTCTGCACAACAGCAATGCATGATTAAGTAGTCTCATCTCAGACAAACTTAAACAAAGCAAACAAAAAACCCATCACAATCCTCTTGTGCTACTGACAGTATAGTTGGGGAGAGCACTGGTAATGCCTGAGTACATTTCAAACCATTCCTGCAGCTACTCTGTTCGGAGCACAGAACACTTGCTTCTGTGCCCCTGCCTCAGTGATGAATCCCTGACACCCCCATCAGATTATTCTCCAATGGCTGATGGCAGAAGTGGCAGAGAAGGAAGTTACAGAGAAGGTAGCTCTAAAAAGCTTGGGAAACACAGAGAAAGATGGAGTGCTCAAGCATTAGGACAAACTTACAAAGTGTAAATACCCTGCAAACACAGAGCAGTTTGAAAAATACGTTGGTGGCAATCATGTCACTGGAGATTCTCAGTTGACCACAAAACTGAACAATCTCTGTTAATTTTAATTATGTTGGACTAGTAAAATCTGAATTTGTCATGTGTATTATAACCATTGATTGAAATAATTTTGTTCTGATAGTAAACTGGAGTAAGAAAACAACTTTCATCATTGACATGACCAATCCATGAGATACTTCAGGTGAATCCTACTGAACTCTAGTGGCACAGAGTTTCACAGAAAAAATATGGTTTTTGTCTTAAAGTTGGTAATTTCTGGAAGCTCACAGAAGACAAAAGCCTTAAATTGCCAAAACAATTTAAGTATAAATAAGTAGAGTTGAAATCAGAGAATCATTTAGGTTGGAAAAGACCTTTAAGATCATCAAGTCGAATCATTAACCTAGCACTGCCAAGTCCACCACTAAACCATGTCCCTAAGCACCACATCTACCTCTTAAATACCTCCAGGGATGGTGACTCCACCACTTCCCTGGGCAGCCTGTTCCAATGCTTGACAACCCTTCCGGTGAAGAATTTTTTCCTAACACCCAAATTAAACCTCCCCTGGCGCAACTTGAGGCCATTTCCTCTTGTCCTATCATTTGTTACTTGGGAGAAGCCAACACCCACCTTGCTACAGCCTCCTTTCAGGTAGTTGTAGAGAGCAATAAGGTCTCCTCTCAGCCTCCTTTTCTCCAGGTTAAGCAACCCCAGCTCCCTCAGCTGCTCCTCATAAGACTTGTGCTCCAGACCCTTCACCAGCTTCACTGCCCTCTCTGCACACACTCCAGCACCTCAATGTCCTTCTTGTAGTGAGGGGCCCAAAACCGAACACAGTATTTGAAGGTGCGGCCTCACCAGTGTGGAATACAGGGGGATGATCACCTCCTGCCTCCTGCTGGCCACACTATTTCTGACACAGACCAGGATGCTGTTGGCCTTCTTGGCCACCTGGGCACACCGCCGGCTCATATTCAGCCAAGCCACCCAGAGCAGCAATGAATGCTCCTTGGCCATCTCAGTGGGGGTAAGGGATGGAGATCCACACAGTAGCAAAGACACAAGGCATGTTGATGCGTTAGAAACCACAGAAGCACCTCGGAACAGTCACATAGGAATTAGGGCTTCTCCCCCAAAAAAGGCAGCAGGATCAATAACCCAATTCAAGTGCATCTACACCAATGCACACAGCATGGGCAAGAAAGAGGAGGAGTTGGAAGCCATTGTGCAGCTGGAAAACTATGATATAAAATCAATGTAGTCAAAAGTGTTAACTGAAGAGGACATACCACGCAACTGCATTCCGGAAGTCTCACACTGCTCCCTTCTCTCTAAAATTTCTCTTAGAGGTACAAAATACTACCTGACAACCTCAGAAATCTTGGTCCAAAATGAAGAATTTTAATACTAGCATCTAAATTGAGCAGATTATTTATATACTAAGTTAGCACCTACTGCCAGCCATATTTGCCAGCAGCATGTAGGGTAGCCTACAAGCATGGAATAAAAGCTAATTTTCCCCTGAACTCTGATCTCTCAGAAACCCAGTTATCCTCCTGGAGCATTCACCTAGTAAGACTAAATCCCTGGAACTAAGTTAAACTTAAAAAGAAGTTGCAAAAAAAGCACTTTTAACTGTTGAGTTAAACTCAACAATTTCAGCAGACAACAAACTCCTGTAGCATGCAGGGCTTTAAGAGGCAGGTATTACCTCAAACTTTGCAGAATGGACAGCTTACTAGTCTTTTGAACTCTTTTGACCTTCAAACTTCCCTTTCCACAGCTAGGTTGAGTTCACTGTTATTTGTGATGTACGCATCTTCTGGAAAAAAGTAACAGTTTTCCACAAACAGTGGATTTTCCATTAGTAACAATACTTGATATAAATTCTTCACAGAACTCATTCTGCTTTTGTTGCAGTCTATCAATTGATTGCAAACTCTGACACAAGACAATAGAACTTCAGTAATTCTGTATTTAGTCTTTGAAACCAAAATGAAAGCTACTATAACAATGCAAGACTGCTCATGATGCTGCTGGAAAAAAAAAAAAAAAAAAAAAAAAAGGAAAGCAAGCCAGCAAAAATCTGAAAGAGGTTGTACCAGTTTTGGTCCCACATACCTCCATATACTTGAACAAGCTCTGTAGAAGACAAAAAAACTTGCTTTCACTTTTTCACCGGTATTTGTACATTCTTGCTGATGCAAATCCCTCTTAGCATATTATTCCAGGGTAAACAACAGTAGAATGCAATCATATATTTGGGGTCAAAGAGGATTAATAACAATAACATAAAGCAAATGTATTAGCTACTCTAATTAAGACAGTCTTACTAAAACAAGTTATTTAGTTTAACTACCTAATAATGTCCCATCATCACCTTCATTTCACAAATCCTGGATGAAGAGTTTGGTTCCTACAGCTGACCTTGCAGCAGTAAGCACTGAACACATTCCCTCACAAAAGAGCATGACCTATCACGTGCCATAGGATACACTTTCTACCTCCAGTCATGTGCTAGAGAAAAGGCTGTACCACCACCACCACAGCTGGAAGAGGACAATGTGCCATCTACCTGGATGTGCAAGATGTTAGTGTAATTCACAAACCAGCTGGCAATTGCTTATTGAGGTTTAATAATCTTAGCTATACAGCTGTTCTTGGCAGTATTCTCATTTTTTATTCTCATCTTTTCATAGGCATCTTTTCAAAGCTGCGATAATTTTTTCAAAACAGCTCCAGTACACAACATCCTTTTTCACTCTCTTCCAGCACAGCGGCCTCCCTCCTTCCAAAGCATTATTTGCCTCGATCAGTCTTAGAAGTAACTTTTTTAACATGAAGAAGCATCAGAAAAAGCAGAACAGCTGTTAGACTGGAATGTATAATGAATCAGAAGTAAAATCAGATGGTAGTCTTACATCCAAGACACAGTAGGAGTTAAAAAAATACAATTAAAATTTTAAAATTACAGTAGTAAGTCAAGGTTTAGAACAGACCACTTTACTAGTGATAACAGGCCATACAAACTCTCAGCGTCTTTCATGAGGTTGGTATTGTTAGAACCTCAGAATAAATCCAAATCTGATGCCTTCCTCCTAAGCAGTGAGGTTTTGCAGAGAACCACTTATTCTTTGTATATGTAAGCCACCAAAGAGTGACAAAGAAAGTTGCAAGCTATGCAAATCTGGGAAACCTACTATGTAGAATGGCAAGGGAGGAAAAAACAAGGAAAAAAAAATTTCAAGATACAAGTGGTGGGGAAGACTACAACACCTGAATCCCTCCCTGTACCCAGGTGAAGAACCCAGAGCGCAAGACAGGCGCTGCCTTTTTGTTTTGTTCTCTGGCTGCACGTTACCCACCAGACCTGCGGGGCCGGCTGCGCTTTTCGCGGCGGCCTCTAGCGGCGGCAGCCCGCGGACGGGGGCCGTATCTAGACTCCCCTGCTAAAACCTATCCCCATGCGCACACCACCTTACTTTCTCCTTCGCTGCACTACTTTGCGATTTCAGAATCCTCCGTGCAGCAAAAAAATGCCCATTATTAAAAGGGGCGCAAACCAGAGTCAAACTACCCCCCAATCCTACGGACAGGGATTGGTAATCAGCCTCTCCTTAGCCAACCTAACACCCAACAGAGATCACAATCTGCTTTGAAAATCCTACACAGATGAAACACCGAAAATGCTCACTATTAAGAAGCTGTGGGTTTCCCCAGTGACCTCCAGCTTTCTGGGGAAGGGGCAAAGCAGATGGCTCAGAAGCCCCGCGAAGGTGCACAAACTGCCAAAGGCACCCAACAAAATCACCCAAGCAAATCTGCAGGCATGCAGAAGAACCAGTCTGAATGCACAAAGGAGAGATGCTGGAGTACGCTCTGCAAATTGCTGGCTGATTTTAAACCTCTCATTCCTCCTCTTAGCTTCAAGATATTCAGGACACGGGATTGGAGAAAGAGAGGGAAAAAATTTAAAAGATGGCTAAAGGTGTCTCGTCACGGATTTTAATACACACTCTAGAACTCTAGAGGGCACTCGAAATATGCCCTCCCCTCCCTCCTGAGCCGGGTAACGTGAGCAGCGGCAGCAGCCCGTCGTCTGCCTGTCGGAGTTGGTATTGCAGGAGCGATGTCTGCAGCAGCAGCGCCCACCCCGAGGAGGAGCCGCCTCACAGCCATTACTGGGGCTTCGCCCCAGGGCAGCAGCTGCTGGACCCAGGAATTTCCCCACCCAAGCCTGGAGGCCCCTCCTTCTACCCCTGCCCCCGGAGAATATAGGGGGGTGGGTCAAGCCCTCCCTAAGCAGGTCTAGCAGAGGCAGAAATAGATGCATAAATAACACTCACAATGGAGCTCCCTCTCCTTGTTGGTCTGTGCCAAGGCTGCACCAAACTGGGCTGGAGCCTAAGGGAAAGACACGGGGTTAACACGGGGCAGCGAGGAGCCGGCAGCGCCCCCAAGCAGCGTTTCCTTTGCCTGGCCAGGGCAGGTACCGCCTGCATCACCCACCACTTCCCTTTAATCCCAACCCTTTAAATAAATAAGTAAATAAAAATTGCCCTCCCCAGGGGCGGTGGGGTACTCCTCACGCACACCCACGCCGCCTGCCCCCGCTGAAGGTGGGGGGACAAGGAGCCGCCCCGGGCGCAGCTGCATCGGGGGCTTCTCCGCGCGAGTGCGGGGGGAAAGGCAGCGGCGGCACCCACGGCGGGGAGCAAATATTACCTGCTAACTTGCCTAAGCAGCCCTGAAGCGGTGCCCCGGGGGGGTCGCAGGGCCCTCAGCGGCGGCGCCTCAGCGCCGGGCGAGCGCCTCGCCCCCGGGCACGCTCCCGCGGCAGTTGCCCCCGGTCTCGGGTTTGCCCCCCTGCAGTCGGCCAGCAGCACTGCCGCCTCCTGTCCGCCATTAGAGAGACCCAGCCAAACAATACGGGAGGGGAGCAGCGACGGCGGCAGAATCCGCGGAGCGCCGCGCCGGGCAGAGGAGGGGAGGGAGGCACCCGCGGGGGGGGCGGCGAAGGCGGTGGGTGGGGGAGGCACCGGGGCAGAACAACAGCCGAGGGCCCGGCGGGGGAGGGAGGGAGGGAGTTAAAATAGGAGGCGCTAAAACAGACCTGGCCCTTCCCCCAAATGCCCCTGCCCCCCCTCAGGGCTGCCCCCGGGCGCCCCCCTTTTACCCCCGTCAGCCACCTTCGGGCCACGATGGTTATCCGCGGGGCTGCCCCCGGTGCTGTCCGCGCCCCTTCCGCCGCCGCGAGAGGTGGCGGCGTGGCGGCGACGACACCGTGGGGTACTTAGCCCGGGTAGCTCGGAGGCACGGTGGCTGCTCTCCCATCCCCGCCCTGGGGGCAGTTCCGCGCCGCCAACCGCCCGCCCGCCCGTCCCTGAGGCGCAGCACCCCGCACCCCCCACCCCCCACCTTACCCGGTTCCCCTCCGCTCGCAGCGCACAGACCCCCCCACCTCCCCCCCGCGGGGGACGCACGCACTCTGCGCTACTCCTCCGCCGTCTCAACTCTAACTCGGTCCAGTCCCGGGCTAAGCGCAGCTGCTAGCGAAGGGGAGGAGGAACCGGGCCAAGCGAGCTCGGGGAGATCCGCCTCCCTGCCCCGCCATTGGCTCCCCCAGAGGGCGGGCTCTCGCGCTGGGCTAGTGGAGTGGGTGGGCCGCCCATCCATCAGAGCCGCCCGCAGCCGGTTGACCCTATAAACTGCCAATCTTCCTCCTGGCCATGCCCGGGGTTCTTCCCACTTTGATCCATCAGGTTTGAGGAACCCGGATCGTTGCCCACCGGCTCGTTACCCGCGTCCGAGGGCTGCGCTCGCGCTGCCCGCGCAGCTCTTTGACAGCAGCAACTTGCAGAAGTTTGCGCTGCCGCCGGGCCGGCTGCGCTCTGCCGGCGGGGAGGTTGTGCTGCTCATCCCAGCCTTGCGCTCGGTCCCTGTGGGCGCCACAGCCCCTGCCGTGGGGCGCGGGCTCACCTCTCCCTCTCCGCCCCCCGCTACCGAGCGATGGGGCTGGCAGGACTCCTCCGAGAGGTCCCACCCCGCTCCTTCCCTCAGCAGGGCTTTGAACCTGGGGCCATTTCCATGAGGGACAGAGCGTGGATAATGGAAGCGCTCCCACAGGGGAAAGGGAGAGAGCGCACGTATCCCAGGGAGGGCGCCTCGCCCGCGCCCCCGCAGCCTGCCCCGCCGAGCAGCGCCTCCTCATCGTCCTCGCCCCAGGACGCCCTCCTGCCCCCACCCGCTGCGGGGGAGGGCGCCATGTCAGCCGCCGACATGGCTCCTGGAGGAGCTGCTGGTGGTGGTGGTGGTAGCTGTGGTGGCGTCCTCCATTTTGTCGGAAGCTGCTGCAGGGAGCTTGGGACCAATTCTAACCAACGTGAGGCGCAGCGGGGCGTCCATTTGAGGCGCCTCTGCCCGCCTCTCCCCGGGGGAAGAGGAGCCGGGTGCCCCCGGCAGTGCCGCGGGGTGGGGAGGAGTGCTCCGGGGGGCGACGGCGGCAAGGCGCTGGGAGCCAAGCTCTGCGCCCGCCCTCCGCCAAAATGGAGGATGCGCACTTCCCTTGCGCGGCTCCTTCTCCCCGCGCTGGCCATGGCACTCACGCCCGCTCTTTCGAGGGCTTGGGGAGCTCAGCCTCCCGTCTTGCGCGCTGGTCCCGCTCTGCCCCATTTACTCATCCTCCTCTGCCCAGAAGAGGGAGAGTGAGCAAATACCCGCCCTGCCTCCTCTAGCCGGTATCAATTCGTGTCAACCACGCGGAGCAGTGTCCCCTGGAGAGAGCCTCTTGCCTGCGCAAGGAGCCGGGTTCAAGCCGCTGGCGCCATTTCCAGCCCGGAGCTGGGCGCCTCCCGCGGGATCAGCCTGGGGAGCCCGCGGAGCAGCCTTGCTCTCGGGCGGCACAGACGTCACCTAAGGGCTGGTTCCCTTCCTCCACCACCCTTGTTGTGTTTGGTTAATAATTTTCATGTATGGAAGAGACCAGAAATTTTCTATCCTCTATTGTCACAACAATATATCTAATATCTTCCTAACAGTTCCACCCGGAGACACGGGCTTCAGTCAACAACTCAAGCCAAAAGCTTCTCCAACACTGTTACTGTATGTTGTTGATGGGAATTAATGAGTTTTTTTTCACACCATCGTAGCCATCAGATGAAGCTTGGAAGGGTTACTTGGTGTGGGGGGAGAGAGTTACCTCAGGGCTGGTGGCAGCTTGCACTGCCATTGCTCATCCCTGAAAGAAAGGTGAGCTGATGGTGAAACAGCTCTAACACAACCACTGCCAAGGAAGAAAGTGCCATGGAGATGAATCACCACCCATTTTGAAGGTCTCCTCAAAGTTGCCCTGCAAATTCAAAAACTTGGTTCTACACCATCACACTGTCCAGCTAATTATGTTCATAGTAACCTGACAGCTGTTGAAGTTTCAACATTGAATCTCATACGCTCCATCAGGTCAGCTGGCTCCTGACCATTTCCATTATTAGCCTTGAATATCTTCTAGGTTGGTAAAAGTCAAAACCATGTTAAGTCATCCTCCACATTACATATTTACCAACCTTTCCAGTCACACATCTCGGGAAGACGTCTTTTGTTCTACAACAGTGCTTATCCATAAACATTTAAGTTCTGATGAAGTTCAGAAAGAAATTCAAGAGAACTTAAGCACCTGTTTTTGAGAGCACTGATGTGTCCAGAGATGGATGGTAGAAAACAAGTGGTTTTCTAACTTAGAACACGTTAAATGAAACCTATCACTCTTACTAGTCATTTAAAAAGTAACCGAAGAGCACCTTTCTCTTACCACTGCCCTAGCAATAGACATTACCTAACAAACAGTGTTATCTAGGATTTTTATGTAGCAATGTAGCAATATACCATTTTCATTAATGTTTTAGATTATACAGTTCAAACAGAAAATTTAATGGTTTTGCTTGCAATTTTGGAACTGTACTGAAATATATTTATATACAAAAGCCTATAGCTCCAGACAACCCTTGTCCCCTATAGACATGTAACCCTATTTTTGAATTTGTATGTTCAAATGTAGACAAAGATAATGAAATACACCATGATTTTTCCATTATTTTTTCAACTGACATTAGGAGAAAGGAGGAAAATGTTCAGACACCTCTGTAAATTCCTCTTCATCTGTAAATAATAATATATAATATAATTCAAGTTATTTTTAAGAATAATCCAGATTGAGTAATTAGTTTTTATGATTTCAAAGAGTTAGCATGAGCTCAAATGCAAAGCAGTAAAATCTCCTCATGAACACCAGAGATCTGAAACGGATGTATTTATAGGCTCCACACCACTGGTTTCATGGGCAGGCCTGATGTCAGCAACTTCACTAAAAAACGTCAAATGTATTGACTGGCAGTAGATAAATTCAACAAAGCTGAACCAACAGTATGCTCAATGACTTACAAGAAAAGTGACATCCTTCTATATGTCATGGAGTAAAATTGTCTCAAAAAGCTATTTGAACTGAGGAGGAGTAATCTGATATATTGTAAAGAGTTTATGTTTGAGCAGGAGTCTTAAGAACACTACCAAGCCAACCTTCAAGTGACGCATAGTATATTGTAGGAACAGAATGAGCATAGTTTAAAGCTACCTCCTGTTATCAGCAGTATTTATCTACGATAAAGAATAGTGGCATTTTTTCCAGAATTAGAAGGAAACATATTCCTTTGACTGAAGGACTTCTTCAGCCTAAACACTGTTTAGGTTTACATCAATCTAATTGTCCAGGTGTCTAGGACAGAGTTCTGAGGAATGAAGAGGAAATACTTGAACAAGATGTCTTTCACTAGTTCATATATGTAACACTTGGAAAGTAGAGGTTCATTAAACCCTTTAGAACACAGTTTATTACAACTGATTTGAAGATTGGCTTGGAAAAAATTTGTGTTTGGAATGCAGATAAAACTTACGTTTATACAAATGTCTGTGTGTTTCCACCACCTGTGGAAATGAAGATGGAGTACAATCTTTTGTAACGTATGTGACCTCAAAAAATTCTTTCCTGTCATTGTTGGCTTCTATACTGCCCTGCTCCACAAACCCTGTAATTTCTGCCTTACACAGTTTTATTTATCCTCTTTATCTTATTTTTTTTTCTGCTTTCTTCCCCTACCATTTCTGCCAATATTTCTCTTTCTTTTCTGTCCTTAATCTCACTTTTGTCTATTCAACCTCAATCCCCCTTGGCCATCACAAAGAAGAAAGATGTGGACAAACTGTATTGGTTAATGGAACATGTTGTGTTTTCATGGTCATGGCATAATGGAATTCTGGTCTACTAGTTGGTTGCCCAACACAACTTCAAGAAATAGTAGTGGAAAGAAAAAGATTAAAAAACCAAAACCAAACAAAAAAAATGTAGAATCTTAAAACACCTATGATCAGTAACACCTTGATCATTTTGTTTTTATTATATAATATTCCCTCCATTGGTGTTCCGATTTTTGAGTTTCATTAGGCATTGCAGCTATTCTTTATAGACTAAAGTTCTTAATGAAAAGATAGCATGTGTGTATATATATTTGTACTCTACATAACAGAACCCATAATATAAAAAAATTGAAAAAAATCGCTTTCTACAAAACATTACCTGTGGTTTTCATTATGGTTGTTGAACTACATATACTTTTCATGATATTTATAAACAAATCAGTATGTATCTATAAATAAATTGTATTCAGCTGTTTAATTTGCAGCTTATTTAATCAAAGGTAATCTTTCAAAAGGTCAAATAATGAGACGATATACACTATCCTATAAGATTACTATTCATTGCATGATATAATATGTCTTCAAATGACCTTTATGCCACATCCCATATTTTAGTTTTGAAAAAGTAAAGAATAACTTATGTTCTAAACTGGGCAACCTCCCTGCAGAAGACATAGCAATACAGTAAAGATTAAGAATGTAATACCCAATAAAGTGTTATTCGGAAATAACTTGCAGTGAGTTTACAATAATCAGCATAAGTTTTACTTGCAAAATAATTTTTATTAGTTTTTAAACATTTGAGGGTTTTAGTTGGATAAATCTCTTGTCTTTATGGAGAAGAAATGGCAGTGCAAAACAGAATATAGGACCTTAAGACTGGAAGAGACTCCCTAGGTCAGTGAGTCCAGTTTCTTACTATTACAGGAAACTGTGTCATATAATCCCTTCCAGAAACTTTTCAAGCTCCATCTTAATGGTAGTTTGATATGTTTACCCCCTACTCCTGTTGCAGATCTGTTCCAGAACTTCATTGTTTTGGTGGTTAGAAACCTTCTTCTAATTTCCAGACTAAATTTATTCAAGAATCCATTTGCTTTTGTGCCAGTATTCGTCCGTTGGCTTAAATAGCTCTTCTCCCTCCCTGGTGTTTACCCCTGATATATTTATAGACAGTAATCATATTCCCTCTCAGCCTTCCTTTTGCTAGACTAAACAAAGATCTTTTAGTCTCTTCTTGCTCAACAGATCTTCATTCCACTGGTCATTCTACTAGCCTTTATTGCCACCTGTCCCAGTCTGAACTCATCTGTCTTGAATGTGGGTTCAAATTCCCATAATATTCAGTTTTAAATTGAATTACTACATTGTACAGTACATTAACATTTCCATATCTCCATGAAATACCGCAGTCTTGGATGTGCAGTTGCCTTTTGCACAACTACATTACATAACCACCATCTATTCTAGTAGTACCTATGTTCTTTTCTACACCACTCATTTACTGGGAAAGTTCTACATTAACAGCAAAATTTTTATTAGCCTCCAAGTGCATGACCTTGCATTTTGTATTATAGCAGTTTGTTTTGTTTCCATTAGTTTAATCATCAAGGTCATTCATTGTTTTTCCATATAACATACCACTGCAGCTGTGGTGATGATGCTGCCTAATTCTGTGAAACCAGTCAATGCAATAAGCTTATTTTGTCTTCTTTACCAAACAATAAAATCAATCCCAGGAATAACTCCCAAAGAAATCTACTAGCAGACACTCTCCAATTTGACAGTCTCCTGTTTGGTATTACCTGCTGCCATTTCCCTCATTCTGCTCTGGAAAATACCGTCTTATCTCTGTGCTTCTCGATGTGTAGCAAAGCTTTTTTGCTAGTCAGTCCCTCTTTCCCTGAAAGCTCTCTACTTATTCTCAATTATCCTTTCTATGCACTGTGTTAGCACCTGCCCCTTGAAGAAACAGCAAATCATTTCCATTTCAAACTCCTGACCTCCTCAGTTCAGTTGACTTGATTAACTCAGTCCCTTAGTTCACAAAAATTTGCCTTATGAAATCAAGAGGCTTAGGTACAGACCTGCTTTTGGTTTCTTTCCATGCAATTTACACCAAATCAACTTTAGGATAATTTTCTACAACTAGCTTTTCTATACTGTCCTCAAACTGTAAGTCCAAGTCTAAAATAGCATCGTTTCATGTTGGTTTAGTGACATTTTGCTGCGAAAAGCTGTCAGCTATGACATTCAGCTATATTTGGGGCCCTGCCACCATTAATAACATTTGTTCTCCAACCTACTAAACCAATTAAGGAAAAAAAACCGCGAATAGCTTTTTGCCACCTTAGTGAGTTAAAGAAGTGACTTATGTGTCAAACAGGTACTGAAGCCCCCACAAAGACAGCACAGAAGAGCGTGCAGCCTGAAGGAGGACGGAATGACTCCATTTCAGCAGGAGGGAGTTGTTGCATGAACCTAGCTTCTCATCTTACCATAACCTATCTTTGGAGCGGCATCTGTATATGTATTCGTATATATAAAGAAAATTCCTTATTCCTTCTAAATCCAATTTCTTTCTAAGTTTTCATTAGTGGATCTCAAAAACTATTTGATCACAAATATTAATTAAGTACTGGATTTGGTAAGTCAAACCTTTTCTATTCTCCTCCTAAACAAGATCTTTCTACTTACAGGTTGAAGATCTCCTCCTGTGGGGTCTGTAAGAACAGTGTTAAGAGAAAGGGCTTCAGTATGCAGGAACCTTCAACTCTGTTTCTTTCCATTAAATCTGGCATATGGTATTCCTGTATTTTCCTGGTATTTCTCACACTGAGGAGCTTGAATAAGATCAGACTCCATGAGGTTTAGCGTGTGGTTTCACCACAGGCAAGTTGCTGCATGATAAAGCTGCTGCCAAAAGTAGCGGTCCTGGCTATACATTTCTGTCACCTTTCTATGCTGACATGAGCATTCATGTGGCTAAAAATTGGCCAATTTTAAGTTGCACCAATACATTGATCTTGCTTGCATGTGCAATTAGTTGGGTGATAGTGCCAGATAAGGGGGTGCAGTGGGAAGCATAGGTGAACAACGTATATCCCATTTGTGAAACTGCACTGCTAGCCCGCATAAATCAAAGTGATGCTACATATATAAAAAGGAATGAGTAGTTTTTGACTGGTGTTCTGGCTTCTGCTTTATCTCAGTAAGATCCACAACATAGTTTTTAATTGCTTATTAGCATTGTTTAGAACTGGCTGAGAGAAAAAAACCTGCAAAATATGAAATTGTGAAGTGAATTCTATTTCATAAGGCTTAAAATTGGTCAGTTTTTAAAACATTCTTTAAGAAACTTCTTGTAGGAGATTTAATAAAAAATCAAATTATTAAAAATCATAATAAGATTCTCTTACTGCAAATCACTGTGATGATAGTTTTGACAATATTTTGACACATACTTCATAGACAAAAACTAGAAAAAATGGTAATTTTTTGCAAACTGTTTCATTTTCAAAGCAAAGCTATTTTTCTTCAGTTTCATTCAAAGTGTCTAAGCCTGTTCTAGCAATGAACAAAGTTGCTTTTTTAGGCAACTTGTCCTTTCCTGTTGGATGAGAACTGTGCCATGGTCATCAGTACTTTCAGACTGGATTAATGCATTGCTGTTTTATATGCTAAAGGGCCATTTGGAAAAATGAGTTAGGGCAGGACACAGTCAGGAAATTTACTACAGGATCTTTCCACCAGGGCTTCATTGAACTATAAGGTGGATGGGAGAGTATGCTAAACAGCATAGTCTCTCCCTTGCCATGAGACTCAAAATATGTGCCGCACAGAGCCTTGCAAATGGGAAGGATCCAACCCTACTTTCCACGGAAACAATATTGTGTGATGAGACTCTCATAAGACTCCTTACCGACCTTACCATTTCTTCGTTTAGAATGACTGCAAAATGAGACTTTCACTTGTGTCCAGAAGAAATTCTTGTTCTTTAAACATCTGTCATCATATTGCAGCCTCTTTTCCACATACCCCAAATTTTTCTTCCTTCTTCATTGCATTAATCAGTGCTTGATATTCAAGTTCAGTCACCTCATTGGTGTACTCCCACCCCCAATTCTGAATCTGTTGTGGTCTTCTCTTTACTTCTGAGGCCCTCCAAAGGTCCATCATTCTCTTTTAACTTTCTAGTGTCTCTTAAGGTACCTCCCCTTCAATCTCTTGCTCTTGCTCTAAAACTGTAATCTTCTTTCACAAACATTTCTTCATTTTGTTCTAAACCATTCCTGTGCTCTCCATTATAAATAAATATGTTACACACGAAAAAGTAATTGAAGCAATAGTAAGTTTGCAAAGTCAAATGCTTACAGGTTAGGAAACGCAACATTCCCTACATGCCCATGCAACTTCAGTTCCGTTCTAAAAAGCCAACTGTGAAAATCGCAGCCAATTCATGACATGGCTTTTGAGAAATGCCTCCCGTACTCTCCACTCCCTGGAGCTGCTATCTCCTATCCTTGAGTCTTGCTGCCTATATTCAGCTCAACAGGCAGCTCCTCCTCCCACTTTGTCAGCTTATGTTGAGTCAGACTCAAAAATCCCCACCCTCTGATCCCACTTTCAGACCTCCCCCTATGCTTTGCACCCCTTGGCCTAGTTATTAATTGACAATGCATATTTGAGCGTATGCATTATGTCATATTCCCAAATTGCACTAAAACTCCTTTTTCATATCACCTCAGTCTCATGCAGCATATAAAGTGAATGACATTCGTGAATACCCTTCAACATTTTGTTTTATCCCCATGTTAGGGTATTCAGTTCATGCTTTTTTTAAGAAGCACAATTCCATGCTCTAAATAATTTTCCTTGGGATGGTGTAATCCTGGATGTACGTGTAAACTAGGGGGCAAGAGCCTGGAGTGCAAGCACAGCCCTGCAGAAAGGGATCTGGGGGTTTTGGTTGATGGTAAGCTCAATATGAGTCAATAATGTGCCCTGGCAGCCAAAAAGGTCCAGCCGTATCCTGGGGTGCATTAGGCACAGTATAGCTAACTGGTCAAAAGAAGTGATTGTCCCACTATACTCAGCACTGGTGTGGCCTCACCCCGAGTACTGTGTGCAGTTTTGGGCTCCACAACATAAGAAGGGTATAAAAATATTAGAATGTGTCCAAAGGAGGTCAACAAAGATGGTGAAGCTGGAGGGCATGACTTATGAGGAGTGGCTGAGGATGCTAGGTTTGTTCAGCTTAGAGAAGAGGAGACTGAGGGACTCACTGCTGTCTACAACTTCCTCATGAGGGGGAGCGGAGAGGGAGGTGCTGATGTCTTTTCTCTGGTGTCTGGTGATAGGACGTAAGGGAATGGCTTAAAGCTGCGTCAGGGTAAGTTCAGATTGGATAATAGGAAAAAGTTCTTCACTGAGAGGGTGTCAAGCACTGGAACAAGCTCCCCAGGGAAGTGCTCATGGCCCCAAGCCTGTCAGTGTTCAAGAAGCATTTGGACAACGCTCTTAGATATGTGGTTCAACTTTTAGGTTGCTCTGTGTGGAGTCAGGACTTGGACTTGATGATCCTCATGGGTCCCTTCCAACTTAGGATATGCTATGATTCTATGATTCTTCTGACACCTATCACTGGCAGATGACAGCTTCACAAATATTAGTCCATTTATCCCCATTTTATAGACAGAGAACTAAGGCACAATTATATTAGTGTCAAAAATTATATTAGTGTCAAAAATATGTGTTATTTTGTCTGCCTGTGTTGGATGGCTATGTTTATCAAGGATATAGCATTTATTTTTACACTTCATTTGGCAATCACATCCGACATAAACTTCGCTTGCAGTTGAGAAGTCTCCAGAGCATGAGGCTGGGTACCTAGGAAGAGAAAAATACCTATCTTAGATTGCCTATCCCAAATCTGAATTAAATGAGTTTCAGCCTCATGCAGGATTCATTGAAATGAGTCAAGGAGAGAATCCAGTTGTTCAGGAGATACTCTTCTGTCCAAAACACACAACCAACTTTTTCTTCTTGAAATCTTCTGCCTCAGTCACTGCACTGTATAGCTTTTGTACTAGATGAGGAAAGGGTCATACAAACAACCGTCTACTTCATGACTTAATACTCTGAACACTAGGTATCCTGTGTACTGAAGGAAGGAAAGCCCTGTGGTAAAAATAGTATGTGATCTCATAAATAAAGGACTGTATCATAGTACATATATTCCAGGAGTTTGAATGAAGTTTTCACAAGCAGCTTGAGTTCGAGTGCTCTCTACTTTTTGAATGTTTAGTCTCTGTAATCTTAACACTTTCCAAATTACTTTTAGGAGGTAACTTCCTAAAAGGCAATCTAGAAAAACAACCATCAGAAATTCTACCTTGTTGAAGCAAATTTACATCCCCGGGGCTCATCCAAACAGTTCAAAACTCAGGAGTTTATAGGAATTCCGTGCAGCTCAATCATTAGGGAGAGATAAACTAATATTTTAGGTTGTTTCTTTACCAGCTAGCTCAGGAATCCTGGATCCTAATCTGCTTTCAAAAGGACCATGCATTCCCTTTTCTTCTCCATCACTACCTGCCCTGCAGCCTATGTCTCAGTCTTCCATTTTCTCACATATGTCCTAGCTTCCAGTCTGAAGATGCACATCCTGGCACATCTGAGGCTTTTATCCTAGTCCTCTATCTCTTTGACACCTTGTTCCAGCTCTCATCCTTTCCTTATCTCAGTAATCATTCAATCCCCTCAGGCATATCTTCTCACATTTCCGTATTCCAGCACCGCTGCCCTGATCTCAGTTCTTGGCATTATAGCAAGCTGTTCAGGAACAATTACAGAGTTTGCACCTCAGACTGGAGCATATCAGTATGGATGGAATCTAAGAATTTATCAGTCACAAGCTAACTTGTGCAAACAGAGAATTTTCAGGCTTACAGGGACATAGAAACATAAAAGCAGTCAAACTGAAGGTCTGTTTAGCCCAGGATCCCACCTCTCACAGTGGCCAATGGTGGACATCTAGAGAGTAGCAGAAGACAGCAATAGAGTGATACTTCCCCAAATATTCTCTCAGTCTCCAGCTTACAACTTTTGCAAATGTAGGTTAGTGGATAGAAATCAGGAGGTGGGAAGCATCAGGCTGCATATATTACCATGGATCGTAGTTGTTAAATACATAGGTTTCAAGGTTTCTTTTGGAACAAACAGGAGATTTATGGATTTATGAGAAATTTATGGATTTCTGTGGGCTCTGCCCCATGGCTTTTGGATAACGTAGTTACCCATGTGTCACATATTAAAGATTCAGGATTTCAAGATACCTAACATTGACCATATTATCAAAACAACCCCAACCAGTCCGAAGTCATTGTTCTGCTAGAGAACAGATGACCCACTGAGTTAGGTGGCTTGTTTCTCTAATCAGATAGAAGTGAGATACCAGTTAATTGCCAGACAAGGAAGAGGTAGAACTTTGATTAACATGTGAGAGAGGAAGCTTATAACCAGATAACCTACAGAAGAAAGCTTCATCTGAACTTAAAATATAGTTTATTAAAAATCCCTTTACAACAAAGCTAAATGCCATAAATTTTAACTTTCTGTGGTTTATAGACCTTTAATTTAATGGGAAAGTGTCAACAGATACATTTTACTGATTGAAAAAATAGAGTATTTGACTCTATTTCTAGTTATGTTGGTGGAACAGAAGTAAAACGATGAAGACATCTGTGAGGAAAGATCCTAGGATGGAAACTTTGCTCTACAAAGTCACTTTTCAACACACACAATTTAAAATGGCTAGAGATAATTAGGGGAAAATCCCCATTATGAAGAGCTCTCCATCAGCAGATGACTAGGGAATCAGAGAGCGGGAATTAATGTAATCATGTGATTCATTCAATCTCAGAATGGGAAAGAAATAAGTATCAGAGTTTTCTTACTGATGGGTCTTACTGATGGGACTTACTATATCTATTGGGTCACTGATAATAGCAGCAAAACTTATGACAGCATAATTTAGAGAAACTCTTGTTTTAACTTCTGTGGGGACCCAAAAGTAAGAGATGAGAAGTCACTTTCCACTGTATACAGGAGCAGCACATAACACAACGTGATCCAGTATCTTCCTTATTTTCTGACTATAAGCCAGTTAATTAATACAGTTAATCTGTAAGGGCATGTCACTCACATAGAATGATATAATCATTTAGTAAGAGAGTGCAAGGAAGAAATAGGCATTTTAATATTTCTACATGTAAGCTTATCAGTTGGGAAAAAATTTTACCATCTTTAAGACTCCAGGCGCTCTATCCTGGCCAGTGCTAACTGGGTCACAATGAAATACGATCCTTCAGCACTGTCTTGTAGGCAAGAGAACCATTATAATCCTTAAATTTATAAAGAACAAAATATTAAGAAGTTGTAGGGAAGTTATATTACAACTGTACTTGGCAATGTTGTGGACCATCCAACTTTTGGATGTCTGAAGAGAGCAAAGCCAATCTGTAGTGAGAGACACCATTGTACTGAGAAGCTCAGGTGACTTTAGCTTTGTACAAATCCTAACTTTATTTAAGATTTCTCCCATGGGAAACTTGTATCTGCTAGTACTAGAGCTCTTTGTTTATTGCCTAGATGTTGAAGTTAGACATAATAGAAGAAAAGAAAGGCACAGGCTCACTGGAACTACTTATCAAGCTTTGATATGGGTTCTTCATCACTACAAATGTTTTAATCACAGGTTTTTTTTAATCACATTTTTTTTTTCCCGCTAAAAGTTATAATATAACTCACGTGGGAATTAATTCTGTTCTATGTTGATTAGTCAGCCAAGGGTCTATTCTAGAATCAGTCAGGAGAGGGGACACAACAGCCCTTCCTGG
Organism: Oceanodroma leucorhoa; assembly: GCA_030449065.1. Classification (NCBI taxonomy): domain Eukaryota; kingdom Metazoa; phylum Chordata; class Aves; order Procellariiformes; genus Oceanodroma; species Oceanodroma leucorhoa. Next base: position 306,376 of record JASVER010000196.1, on the reverse strand, counting down.
CTTTCTGATCAGTGAAGCCATCCTGGATATCCTTTCACCATTAATAGGGCCCAGGTAGTTTAACTAGAATCAAGAATTAGGAAGAAAAATGGAAAAATGTCCTGTGACACTTAAACTACATGTGGTCTAATCAGTTGGTCAGAGGAAGACTGATGAGTTTTATGTTACTGTTTATTTAGATGTGATTATACATGAAGTGTTTTAATTTTCTCTCTTTCACTGACTCAGAGGAGGGTTCAGAAGCTTCACAGAATTCCTACCTCTCTCAACTCCCTCAGTTCCAGAAACTCTAAAGCAGGTGTTTCTTGGGCATTGATCACTTTTAAATTTCAGACTAAATGTCAATAATGTAAATGAAAAAAATACAGAGATGCTGCAGCATTTTCCTGTTTTAGCGTTCTCACTTTCTAGTTGTCACTTAGAAGTCGATGTATTGAATGTTGCCAGGTATATACCAGCTGAGGTGCTGGTTGTCTTGTACATTTGGCATTGGCCCAGGGAACCATGATTACACTTCTTTGCTATGAAATGAAGGAATCATGTACTATTTGACAGTAAGTGATTGAGGAATATTCAACTATGTTCATCATTTAGAAAAAGGCTCCAGAGAAAAACAGAATTAGCCAACCTTTTAGAAAAAATCACTATGAATTTTTCTGCATAGCACAGGACTTTTAAACACAGGAATGCAATATTGCTTGAATATGGAGCAAAGTTAATCCAGTATATTTTGCATTATAGAGAAAGAAACATAAAAGTTAAGCGCTTGGAGAGTTCTCATTTTACATGCAAGGTTAATAATACTGACTTGAGATCAACCCTCTTTGCCTAAAATACTGCATGTATTTTCCTTATTAGCTGTTGACAAGCATTATTCCAAGATGAGTCTAGCCCAAGCCAATGGATACTGAAAGCAGTTATAAGTAGCATTTTGAAATTAAAAAACTTAAAACCATGTATGTATTAATAGCTGAGAATATTTGCACCTCCTATTTCTCAACAAGCAACAGACCATGCAAAATAAGCCACAACAAAACCCACAGGTTTTCACTGTAAATGAAGAAGATGCTGAACTCAGGAAGCCAGAACTGTCAAAGGATTTACCAGATTAAGTGGTAAAGTCAGTCAAGAGTATGTCCACTGACAAAGCTAAAAAGAACCAAAGAAGGTTCTAGTGTATGCAGAGGGCTGGGGTGATCTGTTCGAAAACAAGTGCCACTACTGGAGTGGGAGGGGAAACAATACAGGACCAGAAAGCAGATCTCAATAATATCAGCGAGGGCTCAAGAGCAAAAGTCTGGAGCATGATTGCATCTGAAATGCAAAGAACAGCAAAGAATTCCAGTGCACGTTAAATGTATGGGGTAGAACTCCTTTAAATACAAGGGGCAAAGCTCCAGGGTCAGCTTCTAGCTTGTCCGCTTGTCAAGACTTGCTGTGATCAGCTACAGAGCTATTAGCCCAGAAAGTGACTCCCAGAGCAATCTGACTGTAGGACGCAACAGGGTGTAATCCTTAACGCATTGATGCTACTTGGATTTCTCAGTGACACAAGTGAAGAAATATATTTTATAGCTGAGTGTGGTCTCAAAGCAAACAAAGCACAGGGTTTCAAAGAAAAACAAAACAAAACAAAACAAAAAGTAGAAGTTCCACTGTTAACTGTGGCAATACCACTGATAAAGATTAATTCCATCAATGAAAAGCTGTCTTTAGACATTTTGGCTATATAGTATGATTTGTTTAGGTTTGTTTCTGAGAATTTTTGTCACTGCAGCAACTTCATTACCTAACACTGGGACAGAACAGCTAAATTCAAATTCAAATGAAACATGCAGTAGAAGAAAAATTTAGTTGGTCTCAGCAGACCAAAGTTTCCAGTTGTCATTAAATTTTTGTAATGTGAAATGATCCTTTCATATCATAGTACATATTTGCATATAACTTGTCATCCTCCTCTGGAGACAAGATAAGCAGTATTTTTAAATATCTTAAGATGATACTGAAGGTTTTTATATTTTTAACTCTAAACCTCTTACCTCTGTAGAACACAACCATGTTTGCATTGATAAGAAGTTCTGAGAACTGGAAAAATATCACCACTATCAACATGGAAAGCAACTTACTTCACCTATAGGTAACATCTACAAATTTTACTTTTCAGGGTTAGAGACAGCTCCTATGTTGAGTGGTAGCTGGATCCAGGTGCCCTCTTTTATCCACCACAAGACAGAAAGAGTGCACCTCAGCAGGAGTGCTAATGTGAGACTGGGAGGGAAGCTAGGAGGGACGTGACTTGGACGTTCTACCTTAATTTGTAATTGAAAAAAGGAATACCTGGAATGGCAGATGTCCCATTAGAGAAACAAATGTTTTTGGACACTTACTGATAAAGGTACAGAGATAAAAAGTAACAGCCAGCAGAGTGATGGGCTTCTCACATTTGCCATCAGTGATGGCAGGTAAGACTATCAAGATACACAACTAGAAGCATCTCATCTGTGCCTTATGGCACAAACTGAATCCTGTGGAAACAAAGAGATGCAACATGAAACCAAAAGCGCGCTAGTACTGGCTAACATCTGTGGTATTATAATGAGAAAAAGGACTTGCTTAAGTGAACAACTTATTCCATCTTTATTCACTTAAAATAACAGTTTAGACTATACCAAAGATAGTGTGAAGCACCAAAACAGTTACTCCTGGGAAACTTACTTTATTTCTGGGAAACTTACCACTGGGAGTGGTAAAAATGAGTCATTGTTACAGATATACTGTAGTATCTTCCGCAAATAAAAAGCAATGACAACGTAAAGGAGAGTGACAACCACAACACATGCAAAAGAAACTGTCTTGCACCTTTGTGAATGGCTAATTACTCTGTAGCAGTCTGTGCTCACCAAGTGATCGGAAGGGGTCAGTATGCCACACCAGCTCTTTTTAGAATATCAAACAAATATTCTGGCACTTTTCAGATACTGATTGGAGGATAAATAATTAATTCCATTTCAACTACTGTGCTGTATCTTCAGGTGCAAAAGGTGTTTAAGATAGTATTACGTATTCTATGCAAAGAACTGGAAATAGTGAAAGTAATAAGGCCCGTGAACAAGAATTCCCTGAACAGACCATAAGTGACAATGGCTCAGTTCATATACGAACAGTTCCAGCTGCTTTTCAAGGAAATGGTATCAAAGTGACACATCAGCCTATTACCCTCCTATCATGAATGGAGTAGTGAAATGATTCATTCAGTCATTTGAGAAAGCAATCTGTGCTCCATTCCTGCATGGTATTAAACTAGCTAGCTCAAACTAGTTAACAACACAATCATCTTCTGTCTGTAAAAACACACTCTATCACTATTGTTTATAGAACTTAAATTAAGACCTCAACAGGATGTCCTAATCCTTAATCTACAGAATGATACTGAAAATAAATATTATGACTGAATAGTCACAGCTAAAAACATCTGAGCAAGCAGTTTTCGTGTTAAAAAAAAAGATATTTCTGAAGCAATTTGGAAGGGTGGAGTAATTAGGACAGAGACTGGTCCTCTGCTTCACTAGGCTGAAATCTCACAGAACGAATTAAGTTGTGGAGAAGACATGGAATGCTAAGGCTGAAAGGGATCTCTCAGGGTCATGTAGCCCATCGCTTTAGCCTGATGCAAAATGAATTATATCTTTATCATTCCTGACCTGCTCTTTAAAACTTTAGTTAGCTTGTTTTTAGACAACCTCTACAACCTCATGAATTTTATTCCAACACTTCAACACCTTCAACATTCAGAATTTTTCCTTAACATCCAATTTGAATCTGTCTTGCTTTTTCAAAACAAATATACCCAGACTATATTCCTAATTTGTTTCAGACCATATTTTCTACAGCTCTAGTCATTCTTTTGGTTTTCTCTGGACACTTGCTAGTTGATGCATGACTTCGTTGAGTGCCCAGAACTGAACACTGTATTACAGTTGAAGAGTCTCCAGTGCCATATAATGTGGGATTATTTCCTGTGTCTTGCAGACTATATTCCTGTTTATCCACCTCACTAGTAGTGTTTTTTTGTATACAAATACAAATGCATACCAACATTATATGTTGGTAATACACCAGGAGTCCCACATCCTTCTTTGTAGAACAGTCACCTGAGCACTTCATTGTTCTCCATCCTACATTTGATTATTTTTGCCCAAAGGTAGCATCTTGCCCTTTTCCCTGTTGAGTTATAGCCTTTTTTTTCCCCAGGTGATTTCTCTGATTTACTCTTTTGAATTCTAATTTTGACTAAACATAGTTAAAATCCCTCCCATTTTTGTGTCATCTGCAAAGTTGGATTTTCTATTTAACTACTCAGGTACCTTTTGAAATAGTGAACAATACTGGACCCTGCCCCTGCAGGACTCCAGTCAACACACTCTCCTGCTCTCCCACTAGGACAGAGAACAATCAGTAACGACTCTGTTAGTACTGTTTTGCATTACAGTAGTTTCATCTAGGTCATGTTTTTCCAGGTTATTTATTAGACTTTCACATACAGGAATATCAAAACCTTTAGTACAGTCAGTATACAAAACATCAACTGGTTCTTCATCTATAAGACCCATTAACATGACACAGAAAACAATTAAAGTAGCTTGCTATGATTTGCTTTATGCTGGCTGTAACTTTTGTTCTTTCTGTTTTTTTGTAAGTAGTTTGTTCCAACATTTTTACAGGAAAAGGCATTAGGCTGATTGTTTTAGAATTCCCTGATTTCTCTTTTGCCTCTTTTTAAATATAAGTACGATGTTTTCCCTTTTCTAATCTCTCATTACTTTTCACAATTTGTCAAAGATAGCTGCTAACTACTTCACCCAGTGCTTTAAGGATCCTAGACTGAGGTTCTTCAGGTTCAGACAATTTGAGAGTACACAATTCAAAGTATTTTCTAATCTGTTCTTTCTTATTCTTGGCTGAGTACTTACTCCTTTAACTATGGCATTGTGCTACCATCTGATCAAAACTGACCTTGGTGGTGGAAGCTGATGCAAAAAAGGCATTAAACTGTTAGATCTGTTGATAACTTTTGTATGTATTGATCAGTGGGCTAATTCTTCTCTTGATATTTGTGTTACTGCTGATGTAGTTAAATATATATGTGCTATTCCTTGATGGTCTTAGCTCACTGCCTCCTTTTTTGTTTTTATTTTTTGTGTGTCTTGGCCTATCCAATTTTTGTACCTTTGTACTTATGCTATATATTTTTATTTCTTCCTTGGTAATTTGACCTATTTTGCACTTTCTCCATGTTTCCTTGTTCTTTAAGAAGAATGAACTACTCATGGTTTAACCAGGTTGGTTTCTTTGTACATTCACTGTCTTTCCTACACAATGAAACTGTTCACATTTTTGTATGTAAATTATTTCTTTCAGGAACTGGCAGCTTGTCTCCAATTTCTGCTTGCTCTTATTTCCCTAAGGATCTTGAATTCCTATTTCCTAGTCTCTACTTCCTAGCTGTTCTCCTAACTTCCCATTTTCAACCAGTTCCTCAGTTGGTTAAAAATGTATCCTGTAGAAACTTCCTTCAAGGTGCTTTCCCCTGCTGCATCAAAAAGTTTTCATCAGAGCATTATAGGACCTTACTGGACAGTCTGTATCCCACTGTGTTCTTTTCCCAACAAATAGTAAGCCTAATTAATAATCTACATGACTATCAAATAGTTGCTCTGGATCACTTGTCTACTTGCCCACAAGTAGTTACAACTTCTAGTTTGCTGATCTGTAATAGGTTCCCACAGCGGTAACAGCCATATATATTTCCTTTATTCTTTGTCCAAAGATCTTCAGCAGAAGATGTCCCTCTACCAGCTGCAGCTCATAGCAAAGAGAAGTCTTTGCTTATTTCCTTATCTGTCCTTCTACAACAGGTTTTACCCCATTAGTATTCTAGTTCCCTGAAAAATAATACAGTCTGTTACACCATTTTCATTGTAACTTGAATCATGTATTAAGACTTAAAGTCTTTAAACCCAGTCATTTACTACAGTTGTATTAAGCAGAGGGGGAAGAGGGTGTTCACCTTCTAAGCATCAGGTGAAGACTGAAGATTCGTGACGGCTTATACTAACCATGAATGCTCAGGGCTTCTGGTTATTTTAAGATATCCTCATTATCCTGTAAGTTTCTATATGGCAAAGACCCAGAGGCTTCCCTACTCCTTTTTATTCTACAGCCAGCAGTTCTCCACCTACAGGAATCAGCAAGTTATCAGCCTACAAGCCCTGTCTGACAAATCCCAGTGTACTATCCATACATTTTTGGGGCATCTTCTCCTAGCCCTTGAAGTAGTCTATGGACTCAGGTATATCATGACGTGGGGTTCCCATTAGCTTTGCTGTGGCTACTCTGCCGGAGTAGTAGTGGCAGGAGTTGCCTTCCCCACCATCCTGGCAACAACCGTGGCACAGACTTTGTTATCTACTCCTAGACAAGCCTCAGGGGATGACTCCTCTCAGGAACAATGAAGTGACTACAGGAATCCCCATCTCCCTTCAGAGAAGAAGCAGGAGCAGGAAGAGGTATGCATAGATAGTACTTCTCTGTAGCCAAGATATGCATGTGTCTGTGTGAAAGAAGCCATCTGTGACTTCTTTTGTCTGTTCACAGAGTTCTTTCACTAAGTGGTAGTTGCCGCTTACACTTCTTGTTTAGGCTAGGAGATTGAACTCCCTCAGTCAGTCATACCTAATTTATGATTGCAGTAGTTCCTTCACAACCACAAGACCGGAAATTTGCTTTTTAAGTTTTAAATACAAGTCAGATTTTTTAATTTAAGTACATTGTTCCAGGAGATAGATAGCAGACACTGGGATATAATATCTATGCTTTAATCCTACCCTAGATGAAGTTAGCTCTCAATGTCCTAGAAAAACTCTAGAATGCATTATTCAGATCAGGTAGATTTTCTATCATGTCATTTGGTAGGCTAAGAATAAGATAGTAAGATAGACATTGAATAAGCAACTGTATTTTCAAAAGTGACACCCGATAGTTCCTAATGAACTTACTGGTAGCTGTTGATTACTATTGCCCAAAATCAAACTATGTATTTAGAAAGTGAAATATGGACAGAAGATACTAATTTCAGATTTCCATTAGAAAACTGACAAATTTTTAAGGATCTATAATGTAACTGTACAATCAGTTTACAGCACACCAAAAAATTTCTCCCGCATCCTGAGATTAAACAATGGACCTTCTATGTGATACATTCTATTGTGAGAATGAAAATTTACTTGAAAATGTCCCTATTTAAGTAATTTTCACAGTGCACTAGCTCAGAATCATTCTGTTAATAATCTTTATACAGTGCAGCTGAAATTGTTACTCACGTGCTTTAATAAAAAAAATAATCCTGTAGTTGGTTTCTGAAAACAGGCTTCCTCTGCTTGATTGATAGGAACAGACCATAAGGCCATAGTTTCACAAGGCTGTCAATCTCTTTTAGAAAATCTAGTAGTATTGAATCAAAAACATTGCAGCCACGTGATGCAAAGTCCTGAGCTCCTACAAACTCACCATGCAACTTCAAGTGTATGTAAAAAATGTGAAGGTTAATTCTGTCCTGGAGGATTTGATATTGGATCAGGTGTTATCTCACCAAGCTACTTTTGACTTCTTGCTGAATCAAGCATTTTTTGTCCTCTTATAGACAGTATGAAAAAGGATAGCCACCATAAAAGAGGCATAAACACTGTATCAAGTGCTCTAGTAGTGTGATGGAAATGCATCATGTATTCATGCTTTATCTAGATTAAAGCTGTACTGAAAGGTGATCCAGCATGTACAAATTTGGAACAAGGTCCTAAGGCTTCTCCTGATCAGGAGAAGTATTCCAGTAAATCACCAGGATGCTTATTGCACTCATCATAATTACGTATAGTTTTAGTTAATTACAACCTCTGTTCCAAGTAAAACATCCCATTCATTATTTTTCCAGGAGTTTTAAGAGTGGAAGACAAGGTAAGATAGAAATAGATCCTTTTGAACCAGTGGATTCTAAGATCCAGATCCTACAAGGTATTTGGCTATCAGACTATAGTGGCTATAGTTCTATATAACTTGATATTTTGGGTTGAAGCAACTTTAAAATGTCAATGTTGCACAGCACCAGGATTTTTTTCTCCGTCATCTGGAATTCAGAACTAGTCCGTTCAACTTTTCAAGTCAAACAAATATTCTAAAATAAAACAAGAGAAGACAGAATTTAGATGGAAGCTTAATTGTGCTAACAATCGTTCTACAACTGTAGGAGTACAGTTTCTATAGTAAGATTGAACTAATTGAGTTGCATATTTAACTACAGTGAAAACCAATGTATTCTAGTGAAATAAGCAGGAAATTGGGAGACATGTCCCAATAGCTGGGAGATTTAATATTCTGCCACTTAACAGTCAATTAAATAACCACAGTTATTTTTTACTTTACAGTTACTCCCAGTCAGTCTCTGGGAGGTGAGTAGAAATAGATTTGTAATTGTGACTAAGAAGAAATGTGTAACTTTAAAAACCACGTTGTCTGGAACACCTGGTATTTGGGATGCTAGGTATGTATACCAGAGTGTCTTTGTAGGTAGATAGTTTTGTGACTATCTTTGTGATCCCGAAGATCCACATAGATCTTTATACCTGCTGAATGAAGACAAAGGCAAAGACAGAACACATACTCCTATAAAAACGTCGTCTGGCAGCAGCTCTAGTCTCCAAGAGCAGCAGCTAAGCGGGCTGATGGATGTTCGTCCTTCATCATTCTTTCATTGTGTAGCACAACTAGATGACTGTGTAGTGATGACCTCTGAACCACTTTTCACTGTAATTCCTGTTGTTCTACATCAAAAACTTTGCATATCAAGAAGACCTATGTAATCTGTAAAGGTATTTCTTCACTGAGACTTCATTCAAGCTTGATCTATCTGTGCCATTCATCCATTCGTTTAAGCTACCTGGAGAGCAAGTTTTGCAGTTCTGTCTCTTTCCACAAGTTTAGAAAAATAATATTAGTTGCCTTTGATGGCCTTACTGCACTCCTCTGTATGATGTGAGCCTTTTCCACACTTTTACAATGTGCTTGGTTTTCCTTTTTGTACTGTTTGCTTCTCTGATCCTCAAACATTTCTGCTGGGAGAAGTAAGAGATTCATACCAGAATACAGAATATGTATTTTTAATTCTTGATTAACCAAAACTTTTATCACACTCTCAAAATGATTTGCATCTGAGGATGCTGGGATAGGCTTCCTTGAAGTGATTTTGAAATACACAAAGAATGTTTTATAACAGTAAATAGAGTGCTTCTCACAGGCAGCTCTTCTCTAGGTTAAACATTCACACTGTCTGGATGGACTGCAGTCTGTGTTCACAGATTTATGTGTATTTTTCAAATACAGTATCACCCATTTTGCACAGTATGATCTTCTGAAAGTTCACTTGGCAAGAAACAGTTCTTGCTAAGTATAAAGTGTGAAATCTGGCAATAAAATTTTAAATGAAACCCAGCATTTTTCAGCCTACATTCTGGCAACTGCTGTCTTACTAAAAAGTAGCAACTTCTAGCCAGTATTATGTGTAGCAGTGTAAGAGGGTGTAACTGAATGCTCATCCTGCATTTATTAATATAAAATTTTGTTTAATAAGTTATAAGATCTTATAATGCAATCTCCAGTACTTGTATTTGTAACAGATAATCCCAATGGTATAATGATTTACTTAATGTAATGTTTTACATTGCAGTATCACTTAAGAGTATTGCTTAGTCCCACTGTGTTAATGACTTTATAAACATCTTAATACCTGTTCCAAAGTATTTACGTTTTAAGTATGTTCAATTTAACTTTATACAGTCTTAATGTATTAATTAATATTGGGCTTAAAATGAGTTCCATGAGATCAATCAATATCTGACAATCTGTAAAATATATATACTGCAATTATAGTTTTAAATTAAATTGTAGAACTTGTATAAAAGGAAGTGTGTATATTCACATAATATCTGACTCAGACTTCAGAAAGAAGCAATTAGTTGAGGATATATATATCTCTACCCAAAACATTCCACTTAGCTTCCCCAACATACACATTGTTTTTCTCCTCTACTCTCAGAATTAGCTTGAGGCAATCTTAAAAAAAAAAGAATAGCATAAAGTTCCCATTAGCTATTTGGATAAATATTTCTAAGGAACATTTAATATATTGCTTTTTCAGACTTTTTAAAAATCAGTTTGTGCTATAATAATTTTTTGAAGATTGCTAATAATTTTTTTATCTAATCCTTACTTCAAAACATCACCCCAAATAGTCTCATCAGCTGAAAACTAATTAAATAATAAACATCTAGCACATTAGAATTTATATTGTCTTTGAAACTTTAGAAATTTGAATAGCTTGTATGATCTTCTACATTTAAAATCACTGTACAATTTATGTGAGTATTTCGACTACGAATACAAGCCCTTCTGTTGGGTCAGATCAGTCACTGGAACCTAAAACTGTAGCAGTTGAAAGTCCAGATTGCAAGTGCCTTTATTTTTTAAAGCTTGATAATACACTTTCCTTTAAAAGTTGTTCTGATGAGCCTCACTTTAAAAACCCAGTGTACTTCCAAGAGGTATTATTAAATGAATAAAGCCAAATTACTTGTTTCATCCTTCTACATCTGACTTGCAAGGTGCATTGAATACACCTACAACTGCATCATGAAAGCTAGTCCAAAACTGCTGTCAAAATCCCATTCCCTCCTGGGGATGATGCTACATTTGAAGCTGTGCCTGAAGCATTTTTGCCGTCAGGCCCCAGACCCACCAGGCACACCTGAGCAGGCTGCCCCGGGCAAGGCTGCCGGCAGGACACGGGCTCAGCAGGCACCTGCCCTTACAGCCACTTCCACCACCGCTTTTCAGAGCAGCGTACCCACAGCCACTGAGATACCAGGTATGAGAAGGCAACGATGGATGGGCATGGGCAAGGGTGACTGCAACACCTCTGTGGTGGATATGGTGAGCATTCCCTCTAAGAAAGGTTAAATGCAAAAAGAGACAGTAAAATGACATTATTATCTTTCAAATGTATTGTCCATTGGAGAAGTATCTTGTAAGAGTAAATGCGCATCGGGGAATCCCGGCCAAGCCGCCATCAAGGTAAGCTCTGTCCTGTGGGCAGAGAGGATCCCATCCCGTCTTGGGAAGCAGCACTCGGCCCTGGCGTTTCCAGCCATGAACAGACATACCAGTGTAGAGTGAACTTCTTTACTATATTTAAAAAATAGAGAATATACTTCTGAAGATTTCAGTGCTCTCTTCCTGAGTACAAAGTCAGTTACAGGACTGTGTAAATCAGTTACTACGCCTAGAAGTTAAAATGGATTATGTCTAAGGGTTTCTAGACTGTGTTCAGGCTTACTCTCCTAAATTTTGCCCTAATATGGAAACAAGGTGGATCTTTCAGATTCCTACGCTGTTGAAAACCACTGGGACCTCAAGCACCGCACCCTTGCAGTGTTACACTCGGGGCTGTTCTTAGTTGACGACCATTTCCCCGTGTTCCCAAACGCAAAGGTTCACCCTCCGCAGGGGCTGAAGCCGCAGGGCACGCCGCAACGAGCGCCCTCTTTAAAAATGGCGGCCAATTCACATAGTTCTCAACGGGAGTGAAGCCACCATGGCCCTCAGGCCTCCATTTCGAGAGCGACGGCGGCTTTGTGGCCGGCGGGAGGGGGGCTGGGCCTCCCGGCGCGGCCGCAGCCGGGGCCCTCGGGCGGTGAGCCCAGCCCACCGGCAACAATGGCACGGGGCGAAAAATGGCAGAAAAAAGCACATCAGCCTGTGATCTCGGCCCCATTGGGAAGAATGGGAGGCGCTGGCATTGTGGAAGGGATCAATTATTCATGAGGTTCCCCACAGGCGACTTTATGCGCCAGCCTCTGCTGACAGATAAGCCTCCAGTTATAGGGAAAAAAAGGTAATAATTAAAAAAGGAATTAGACTATCAGTGCTAAATTATTTTAAAAGACAACCTATGGTAGCACATTTACTGAAAAGGTGGTAAGAGATTATAATAAGAAATGTGCGATGCTGTGCAAGGCTATATTGATGTAGAATAAAGGAGAGAATTACCATACACATAACAAAAAATGTGTGTGTTTTGTAGCATACAGAGAGCAACTGCATGAAAGTAATTCACACTTTGAAAACCAGACTGGCCACTTGCTGCAAGTGCATCTAGATCAATTGCTGTCTGCATAGCCCAGCTCCTTCTGTAAGGTCTTTCTGCTGCCCACTCCAATACCTCCAATTTTTGTGCTGATTGCAGCATATTTTCCTTTTAACACTGTTAATCCTTCTGTCTTCTATGGGAACAGTCACTGCTTTCTGGGATGGAGGGTACTAGTGCACAGCCCATGCCAGAGATAATAGCTTCAGCGCTCAATGTATTTTGGTAGTTTGACCAACTGTCTTCTCATCCTCCAAGCACTTTTGGGCATCTCCCACTAACAGCAGAAACACGAAGAAACGAGGGTGATGTTGCCATGCTGGCATGAAGGCTTTCATCCTTTCAGTGCTCTTGCCCTGCAGGTTGGCACATGCTGGTTCCCTGCATTGGTCATGCACCTTCTTTCTTCTTTCCTTGCATGTCAGGGCAGATTATATTGCATTTGGTTCTCTATCATCCATGTTCTAGACTTGGCCTTATCTGTCTTGATAGGTGGGCTGGATGCCACCGTTCTCCAGTTATTTTCCATTTTGTCCCTATTATTGACCTGTATCTATAGCTTCCTCCTATGATTCATATGGCAATGCAGCTTGGAAAGATGCCTTTTGCCACTCTTCAATGTAACAAAGTGATGGCTGGACTCACCAAATCCTTAACTGTGTGTAATAACATCAGGTCTTTGTCTCTGATTATAGCAGAGAGTCTCCTTCGCCTTTTCTTCTCTTAATTCAAACATACTCTTCATGGTTCTTTTGCTGTTCTTATTGAAAGTAGAGAATCCGTTCTCTAGTCAGTCCACTGATTACCAAATCAAAGCTAATGTTTAGTCCCTGAAAGGATGCATCTTGATGGTTCAAAATTGCCTAACAGCACTCCAGTTCTCTACGTAGCTTTTGATATTCAGTCTTACAGCTGTCTTTATGGCCAATTTTGCCTGTGCTCAAATTCTATTCAGTGCAAAACCATTTAAATTGTATTGCAATGCATGGTAGTACCTTGCCTGAGTGTGGCCACCAGCCAGGTTTAGGTGACCTAGTCCAGGACTAGATCACATAAAGATTCCACCTGGTCACGTGAGAAAGCAAAAGTAAAAATAAACACAAGGACATAATTATTTCTTAATTTCTTTTGAGCCATGACAAATACTGAGAAAGAAAACACTTTTTCCACAGAGAGCTCAGGCAAAAGTCATCAAGTTATTTGTAGCCAAATAAAGCAACCTTCTCTCACCAGACTTATTTTCCATACGCATGACGTGTGGAAACAAACTTCACAATTCAAAAGAATTATAAAGCAGGTATGTTTATTGCAGTGCCGGGTGCAAGGGGGATCATTCCTCCTAGCTTGCACACCGAAAGGACAGCATTACAGTATTTATAGCATCAAAGCATACATATTCATCAGATTTCCTGGAAAGGGCAGTCTTATGGTGATGAGTTCCCAGAAATCATTCACACAGTCCAAGCATGCGCAGTAAAATTAGGGTTAGGGTCTCTTCACCCTCTGGTGGTCGTCCATGGTCTTTCTTTGTCCATATATAGTCATGGAATTAGCTCATCAGTCCTTCAACTCGGGAATATCCTGGGTTCCCATCATGAGTGATTTACTCATCGAGGCCCAACGAGCGAGCTAGCTCGCCCTTATCATCCACCTAACGAGCATATCTCAAGGACTGCTCATCCTTATTGCCCAAGGAGTTAGCTCAAGGACTGCTCATCCCCATGACCCAAGGAGCCACCCATTTCCTTTATCAATTCTACTCAGCAGACAATCAGGACTATGTATGTGAAGCTAAGAAAAAATGCAACTAAGCAATGCAAATGATAAGACAGTTCCTACAGTAGTTTTGCAACAGTAATTGGGGCGAACCTATTTTTCTCTTTCACACAGGCTCAGAGATAGCAGTATCTCTTCACACCTGGACCCCAGCCAGTCTATTCTCCCTCCCCACCAACTGACTTGGCCTCTCCATTTTAGGGCCACTTTCACTGAAGTCCGACATGTCTTAGAAAGTCTGTGCAGATGTCTGAGGAGGCTCTCCTCACTGTGTTCTGCATCCCATCACACTCAGCATAGTGTGTCAGGATTGGGCTAGTTTGAGAAAATATTTCCAGTATTCTGGTCACAGTTCTCCCTTGAGTATCCACCAAATAAGTTCATCTGCAAAAAGCTGAATTAATGACTTTTTGTGACCGTATAGTTCCAGTTTGGTTTGACTATGTCCAAAGCAGTTGGACATACGATATTGGACACTGCAGGACCCTGGAATGTCACTGGGCTCCAGAGGTGCTTCTGGATCATGACATTTTTTTCAAACTTCACACTATTTCCCATACACACTAAATGAGGCATTCATCCCTAGCTAGGCTCAGGCATGTGTGCATCCCACTGTGCAAATGCTGCAGGTTGTTGGTTTTGCATGTGGGCTGCTTTGTACATTGTAGATGCCAATGTAGGTTTTATCGAGGATGCCTCTTTGTGAGGCATCAGGTGATCACATGAGCTGATTTGCAGAGTTGTAGTAGGGGTATCTGGCTTTCATTGTTTTTATTCTTTCCAGTCCTGTTCCTACAAGAAGTACATTCAGTCCTTTGCCTGATAAAAAAAATGACCAGAGTGTCCCAATTTTTCTCAGAATTGGAACACCTAATGAACATCACTTGCTTTGGGGATTTGTCCTGCTCACATTTCTGCCATAGGATAACTGGGATTCTGTGTGTGATAATACACTGTTAATCTTGGGAATTTATACTTGAAAGTTCCTTTCATTTGAGGATTCACAGTGCCTAAAAGTTAATTCATATTACATTACATTACCCTTGTGAAGCGAGTAAACATTTCCCCCAGTGCAGAAACTGAGATATTAAGAAGATCAAGACTTTGTAGACTGTACGTCCCATAGACACCTATATAAAAATGACCTTATTTTTGAAGGCAGTAAGTACTTATGGCTTCCACTGATTTTAGCCTCTAGCTTTTGCCACCTGCTTTTGAAGATCCTGACTTAAATAAATTGCCCTCTGTCACAGGGTAATGCGTTAAATGTGTTCACAGGAAGTATCTGCCTTTGTTTGGTCTGACACTCAAACAGAAACCCTACTTTAGCTCCCTTTACAGTCTTTAATACTAGGAAAAAACATACCAGAAAAAAACCAAGAAGGACCTCATATATGTAGTCTTATCTAGAAGCTGGCAAAATCCGATGTTATGTCTTAAATTTCCATATGAGACAGTACAATTCCTAACAGATTTCTTCATTGCTGGGCAACGAAGCAATCTTGCTATGCTACAGATTTAACCAGTGACTTGCAGTAACTGTCGTACAGTGTAAGTAGCACCATGAGGACCTGTGGGAGCTGCTTATTCTGCCCTGTAACTAATCAGTCCACTGGTGCGGGGAAGTTCTCAGGGAAACAATTCTCTGCTAGTAGGCTCAAATGGCATCCCAACAGAAGTAGGAGCTGGCTGGCTACAGGGAGGTTGTCTTTGAGTGCAAGAGGTTTTCTTTGAGACCAGGCTATGACTGCAAGGCTGCCTGACCTGCAGGCATGTAGAGCTGTTTATTGTATTTGTTGAATGAGCTAAACTGCCCTTTCATTTATTTTGGAGTTAAAGCTTGCTTGCGGGATTAACTGCGGAGCCTGTGGCCTTCGTTATTCTGGTCTGGAAAGAGATAAAATGGACTACACTGGACTATTACATGGACTATAACTTTGGGAAAAAAAGTGGATCTACATTTAATGTTTTCACTAGGCTAAAAGTTTATGGTTAATTTTACTATCATGATTCAGTATGTTACATTTCTCAGCTGCCTGCCTGGTAGCTGAGCTACCTCCTTGACAAAACAACTTCACCTTAATCCCAGGAAGAGCTGGGAGCAAAGAAAATGCGCTCATGTCTCATTTGCTCCAGTTCAGCCTACTGTTTTAGCTCAAGTCCACTTTGATGAGCAGTGTACTGGAAAGCTGGCAATACTTGGAAGAGAGGTGGCTGGCACAGGGGTAGAAAAGTTTTAAACTGCAGCAGGATCTGCTAGGCTTCCTCCTCAAATTCCTGAAGTTACAGGGACAGACTCTTTGTCATGCTCACACAGATCGATACCACCAAATTCCAGACATCTAAGGAGATGATAGTACTTTAGGGAGTGTTTCTTCCCTCCCTCAGGGAAGATGAAGCCATTAACAGATGCTGTTTGAGACTAGGATGAAATGGGGTTCTACATTTATCTGCTATCAACACTGGCTTAAACAACTCTTCACTTGCTTCTCTTCTTCCTCTCCCTTTATTCTTTTAGCTGGATTAGTTCCCCCATCCCGTTCACATGTGGCTATATAACCAGCTGAGTAATGTGTTAAAAAAAACTGCAATAAGAAGTAAGACAGGGACAGTAAGAAATGTCAGGGGAAAGAATGGAGCAGAGGCTCTGCAGACCAGTGTAAGTGGTGCTGCCGGGCATAGCCACACTCACAAGACTTAGATTCTCAGAGTTTTGCAAAAATAATAAAAAAATATAAAATGTTTAAAATTTGATCTATGTGCGGTATAATTTTAGACATATGCCTGAATTAACAAATATTGAATAGCAACTATAGCAAGTTGAAAACAGCTTAATACCACATTACACAACGTGAAATGAAACTTAATTTTCTGACATCAATTTTAATCTAGCAACTTTGAGATTACACATCTTGCATTATTTTTGTTGATATTTTTTTTTTTACAGTAAAACTGTACATCTGCTACCTCCATCTACCTCCTAGATAGGTCAGCACTTTTATCTTAAACATTTGGCATCAACTACCTGTCAAAGATGAACTAAATGGGCTTTGGGGTTTCTCTATTGTGGCAGTTCCTGAATTCCTGTGTGCTACACTACAGACAAACCACATCCTACCGTAAAAATAATTAAATTAAATTAAATTAAATTAAATTAAATATTAAAAAAGGTGTCAAAACAATGTTTAAATTCATGTAATTTGTTCACTATTTCATAATTTTGATTAGGTAAAATTTTTAAGTTACTGAATTTTCAGGATGGTAAAATATTTTGACCTGTAGAAAATGCTCAAAGATTATAAATACTATTTCTTGTCTACCTGTAAGAGTGATTGACAGATATGAGTGAAATCAAAGAGGATTAGGTAAAAGTATTAGATGAACTACTGAAAATTGAGTTCACACATTCAGTTTAAACTCCTTCCTTTGCCAAATACAAAACCCAGTCCTAGACCTGGAAAGCAAAAATAAAGACCACAGAGAAATGTATCATACTTTTCCAGATTATAGTCACTGTCTGTTGCAGGAGTTCTTAAATTGTTCAGATTACAGAACATTTTCGGCCCCAGTGGCATTGTGGAAGAGTAAGTCAATTCACAGAGAAATATTCTTATGCCCCAATTTGAAAGGAAAATCAAAAGAAGAAATCACTGTACAAAGATGAATCATGTAAGAAAATTTACAGAAGACGTTAGCTTAATCAGAGAAGATACAAATAATCAAATGCAAGAAATACATTTTCCTACAGATTGTAAGAGAGATGATTTGGAGTGAAAGACAACCAACCATTGGCCATCTACCACATCCTACTGGACATCAAGAGAATCATCCCTTGAATGAAATGAAGCCTTTAAAAGTCACATAGTTCTCTCTGTAGTGTTACTGGCTCTTTAGACTTTAAATTATCCTGTTAAAAGCCTTTCATGGAATAGGTAAATTCTTTAATCTCTTCCACAATGGCTGAATATTGACAAATTATAAGTATCTGTATATTTCACTACAGGTTTTATGAGTTAAAACCAGTATTTCACTGCACTTGTTTTAGTAAGATGCTTAGCAGAGAATATCTGATTTGTATAACACTAACTCTTCCATTTATGTATTTCACAGTGAAAATACCTGCTTTAGAAACAGGGTTAAATATGTACTCTTCTGAATTTTGTCATACTAATAGGTTTGCATGAAAAACATAAGGCTACCAAAACTTTATAGGTCACTTTACTTATAATGGTTGCATGTTTAGGCAACCAAACTCTTTAAGTTCTTAGTTATGCAACCCTGTAGGAGACTATCATATATGTAATAAATATTCAAAGCCATGTGGAATTACTTATACAAAACTATTTTTCAAGGATTCTCTGGCTAGATTATCTTACAAGATTCAAGATGTCAGTATCATAATCTAGAACATTCTAGATATTGGAGCTTTTGAGGGACTGCACGAATGGTATCGCCTATCAATGGACTTTCAGAGGTCAAGGCTCTATCAGGGAGAGGTAAACTGAAGTTTAGTCTGGGGTTACACCTGAACTAGAATTCTTTGCCTTGTACACAGGTTTAGAACTCAGGAACTGGTTTAGTTAACATTAATAATGATTACAAAATACAGTATTGTTGCCAAATAATTTTCATACAAAAAAAAATATTTTCTTCATTATCCTCAAATTCAAAAAGCATCACTATGAAGAAGTCATAAACAAAGAAAGTCCTAGCTATGCTTGAAAGGGAACTTTTCCAGGGTTGTTTCTTCACCTGATGACACTGCCCTGGTTTCCAGGTGATAGCAAGGCATGCTTGTCCCCTGCTCTGGCAGGATGCGGTCCTTCCTCGGTACCCAAGCCATCCAGGCGTCAGCCTCCACTGCTCATTCTAAACCAAAACCGACAAAAGGTAGAGTTCTGTAATGGTTGAAACTGAAACACATCAGCTCTTGTTATTTTACCTTCTCCCTGCTGTTGGCCACTTACATGCTGCTCACCTTTGTGTTGGGTCAGGTGCTTGTCAGACCTCTCTTTGAGCTGATTCAATTCACTAACATAGGAGAAAATTAATTCAGTAGAAAAGTGTCAAGTTTTCTGTTGGTTAGTGAGCTAACTGGGTCATGGAAGGGTCTGCTGAGCATGCAAGCCAGCACAAGGAGGGGGACATTCTATGGTGAGAGGAAAGTAAGGAAGAGAGAAGCAGTAGAGGAAGGAAGGGAGTGTTTACTCCCCATTTTGGTGACAATGAACTATTAGATCAGCTCAGTTGCTTGTGGAAAGATATCTTAAGCATACTGTGAGAATTGCTACTAGATCACCATATGTGCAGACTATGAATCCATCACTTTAATAAGGGAAGCAGCTCACAAGGAGCTCATTCGAACTCCAGCTTCTTTCTTGCCTGCTAATGCAGTGAAATCTCTTGCTTAAAATCATTAGGGCAATAGAGAAGCACTGAAAAGAATTGCCCACTATCTCCAAAAAAGTCTCCACAAAAAGAAGCTGAGATAGCCAAGTGCTTGGAACCCCCTCACCTCCATATCAATGATCTAATTGCCAGGCATGTCTCCTGCTTATCTAGCATTTGAGAATTAGGTGTTAACAGCATTTTCAGCCTGTCCCATGTTTCCAGCTATGCTGTTCCATACATTTACTGTGATACTCTCATAATTGTCTTTTGGGCCAACAGTTGTTTATCACATCTTCTCAGTGTGATGCCACAGCTCTCTCCTACTCTGTAAACCCATGCTCCAGATGCGGCAGGTGAACACTTCCCTACTACCTGTACATAAATTCACCATGGAGCAGAGCAGAGGTGTTAGCTCTGCATCAGGATCTGTGCTACTTAACAGGGTTCATCATCAACAGTTGGCAGCCTACTCATCTTCAACCCAGTGCTCTTCCATTACTCATGTGATCCCAACAAATTCTTCCTGCATTATAAATGGTGCCACAAGTGCTGAGGAAGAAAGTATCTGATGGGTGTGGGGTTTTGTATTTTTAAGTACCTAGTACTAATCAATGGCATGGCTCAATTTTGAGTGATTGCACTGCAAAGATTGTTTCCATGACCTTAGTGTGTGGTTATTTGGATGGTAGCTGCTGTGTAGAGGCCATAACCACAGATGACTGGTGGTGGATCCTTTTCATGGTGCACAAAGTATGGGATGAAGAATAGCAGGCGATTTTGTGATTTGGTAGTGCAGTTTTCATCATCTTATATCAGTGTTAAAGCGTCAGAGAGTGGTTAAAGTTTGTCTGCACACCACGTGTCGTGGTAGGACTTCAGAGGAAGAGAGAGGCTTCCTGAGGCCAGAGAAAGACAAATATGCCCAGTGGGAAGTGCAAAGGGGAAGGCCTCTGGGGCCTGCAGGCTATTTTGGTTGGGCTAATTGCCCAGTTTGGTGGTAAATTGCAACTGCCTGAGTTTGTGTTAAACTGCTAGGAAGAAAATGGTCTGAATAAAACATGTTTGTGGCACTGCTTTCTTTCAGGGCTAGGAGTCCAGCCCTTCTGGGTCTCCAGCGTCAGTCGCTTTAACTGTTCCACACAAACTGCTGCTTCTTCCTAACCTAATCCCAGGGACTCTCTGTCAGGAAGCTCTACTGCCTGATAAATTAAGGGCTGAATATATTTGGGGAATGCTTCCTTAAGGTTTTAACTTCCTGCTTGCTTTAGTAGTTAACTGTTATGCTTCTACAGAATAGGCAAAGACAGTAGGCTGAAAAATATTCAAAATGAAGTGCATTGTATGCATTGGCTATATTAGTGGGGAAAGTAGCTTTGTAAAAGTTAGGTAACTTTTGTCGAGCCTAAATGTCCATCTGACAAGTACATTTTCACAGACAAATGTATTTTCATATATTTTCAGTCCTTCTTTCCTTGAGACCAGTGTTGTTTTAAAGAATAATACTGACTTCTCATACTCGGATAATTCTGAAATACTGGTTTCATTCACGTAAAAAATCTAATAATATGTCATGCATATAGGTGACTACTAACCATATTAGGTTAGGTTTTACAGATTATTTTATAAATGTGATTCATATACATTTTTCTCCATGTAAAAGGAATGAATGTATCTTGTTGAATTATGCTAATATTGAGGAGAACAGAGAAAGAAGGCCTGCCCACCAGGTTTAAAAATAGAAAATCCAAGTCATCCTGTTCATCTGGGACCAGAGAGATAATTTTATTGTAGGTTTTCCATCTTGATTTTCACTTGATTTAGTCTATTAAAGTTCTAGTGATAATTCCAGTATTTGTCACCAGATGGCACTGCAATGATATTATCGTGTAACCACTCTTAATGCCCGAGTAGTACCATAATGAGGTCATCCTCAGATAATTACAAAATATGCGTCACTTCTTCAGATTGCATTAATCCCTTCTTTCTCCACACCGTTATGTTTAATGTTTATACCATCAGGCTTGCTGGCACAGCTATGACAACTAGTGTTTTTAATATTCTTAGCCAATTTAACTTTGTAAGAAAAGCTCAGTAGTGGAGACCAAAACCTACCCTATATTGCCATGAGTAATACTGCAGGCAAACGCTGTCTTTAATGGCAAGAGATGAAGAGCAGCAGCGGCTCCCACCTGTGTCAGGTCATTCATAGAAGTGTGCCTCAGGTTCCTGGCCCTGCACTTCTGAATATCATGCTTGACATTACTCCATCAACCACTGCCTACTGCATTCCCTACTTCTTCAGTGCAGAATTTCATGCTTTCCCTTGTTCCTCCCCTCCTCCCAAATGGAGCATCCCCCTCCATGCTCTAATTTACCTCTCAGTTCTAGTGCTCCCTGATATATTCTATCATGATCTACCACTGTAGCTTGAGTTACAAGTACTGATCCTAACCGTGACTCGTTGCAGATTCTAGAAAGTAAAAAGAAATAAACCTGGGAGTCCACAGACATGTTGAGCAGTAAGCCGCAATTGCCTCTGTTGAGAAGCCGACTTTAGCACTAATACAGCTGTCACCACTGGAGTGCTGTTATCCGAGCAATTTGAAGTTGTTAAAGGGTAAATACAAATAGTTTGGGATTTTCAATTGCAGATCAAGATGTGTAGCATTTATAAGTTTGCAGCATAAAAAGCTCTCATTACTTTCTTTTAGAGGTCTGATGTCTCCCAGATTTTCAGCAGGATCCTAGTATTTGGCAGGGAAGTAATGCTGCGATACAGAAAATGAAAAGCTAGAACAGTTGCTTCTGACTGTGTATCATATGGTACATGGCTGGATGGTGTCTGTTTTGGAAATACACCCAAGTCTCTTGATAGTGTTAACACTTTAGCATACACCAAACAGAACCTTTCTCTGTAGCAGACAAAATGAAAAATAGTGGTGATTTTCAGAATTCTGCTCCTGTTTTCTGCCACTAAAATGTTCTTGTCCTTAGGAGAATAGTGATTGTACTACAGACAGTTGTGCATATGCAGAATATTGTATTTATGCTAATAAATTTAAATACACAACCATTGGCAAGATCATAATCCAAGGCTATACCCGAGTCAGAAAAGGGAGTCTGGTAGTACATGTAAAGGCAGTATATTACTAATACAAGAAGTTGTGACCTTTTTAAGGTCTTAAAATAAATTCCAGGCCAAACCAAACTTTGTTAGTACAAAATTAGGGTTGTCTGTTTTGGCCTTTCGAATGCCAAGTTGAATAAATTCAGGTTTCCAAAAAAAAACCCTCAAGAATTACAGAGTGAAAGCAAATTACTACGTGTTCATAACTATTATTCCCCTGCTCTTCCGAAATTACTTTCATGTAGTTCAGCTACGTTCAAAGTATTGAATACCAAACTTACGGAGAGTGGCTGGAACAGTCTAGCAGAACTTCTCCTGTGATATGAGCTGCTATTAGTAAATCATAAAAATTTAAGTGGATGTTTATACCAGAAGGAAAGCATTGGAACAAGAACGTCAAGGGATCCATTTTGTCTCCTTTCAAAACATTTTTTTGTTAACTGGTGTCAGTGGCAAGGTGTAGCAATCATCGAGCCACAAAGACTCTGGGCAGTTAGGTAGGAGATGAACTGTCTGGGGTTGTCCTGATGAATGAGTAAAATGTGAAATAATATATTGTAAATGAAGGTGAAGCATTGATTGAGCATAGCAGATATCAAGTTCTTTTTGTGCATCACCCTAAAATGTTTGACTGTAGGCCATGTGCAAATTGCTCCTGCTCAAAGAAGTTTAAAAACAGTCCAAGTATGTCCATTATGGTTATACCATGAGTCTGACTAATGAAGGTAAGCTATGGATGCATCAGCATATTAAATATATCTTTCTGTTTTTTGCAGATATATTTATCATTTTCTTGTTTCTGGAAGTTGGAATTTTACTGGACTACCATTTACTAGTCAGATGTTGCTAAGGAAAGGTAAGAATAGTATGGAATTTGTAAACACTCCTTGCTCCTCCTATTGACTTTTTTGTAGTACACAGGAAATCATGGTTGTGTATTTAAATGGTTGTAGCTTTTATTACTAACCTCATTTGGAAAGCTGTGTCTGAAAACCATGACAACTTTATTACACAGCATTAGCAATAACTTAACAAGCAGATTACTATACATGTCCCTTTTCCCATCTACTGAGCTTTCACTCTCTACAACGTCTAGTCACATCATTTCTAGCATATATTTCACTCCCTTTACATGCTTACCAGCTTTAAAAAGCTATTGGTTTGTGCAAGTCATTCCTTTTGTGTCTTAACATTTGTTATTGAATCCTAAATATACTACAAACCATAGCTCTTTGGACAGTCAAGGGGATTAAGCCTTAGGGATCCTATACTGCTACTCTAATACTTCCCTCATGTTCCTACACTGCCTGACTTCCTGCCTTTGCTGAGAGTACTCTTCCTCTACCATCTGTATTTTCTGATTTTCAGAGGTTTAAATCAGGGTTCAGTTCAATGCCCTACACCCATGAGTCTGCTTCAGAAACAGTGGGCTGATGAAGTAATACATGCTGTCTGGGAGCTCATGTTTTCTCCAGATCCTGGTACAAGCTCAGAGATAGGAGGAAAGGGACCAAGATCTTTCTTGTGCCTCAAATGGAAAAACAAGACAGAGGAACTTAAGATATTCCCCAACAGACAGGGAAATCCCTGAGCAATGGATTCATGCCTGCTGCAGAATTAACTTTTTCTTTAATATCATGCTTGACATTGCTTTTTCAAAAGAACAATACATGCCATGCACTAGCTGAAGTAACTATTAACCACATGAGATTGTCTGGACTTTTTCAGTGCTATAGTTGTATTAATAAAACAAATAATACAGTTATTTTCTCCTGAAGTCTTGCTCTGTTGTCTAGGAGTTCCCCTGCATGATGCAAAGCTACATGGGCACCTGAAGCACTCAGGCTACTTTGGTAAAGAGCCAAGAACTGATTATTATCAGGCTTTCTATGAGGCCCCAGGCAGAGTGATGAGCTCTTTGTCTAAGAAATCATGTGCCAGTTGAATTACTGGTTGAGGAACACGGACCAAACCAAGCAACTGGGCATCTGGCACGCAAGGAGGAGAGAAAACTGTAGTCTAGACACACGTAGTCCTAGCTACAAGAAGGGGTGCCTAAGGAAGGAAACGTTTGACTTCACAACTCTCCGAAGAAAGTCATCACCTTTATTATGAAAGCTGTTGCCCTGTAAGAAATTGTTCAGTGAGCAGCGGATGTAACAAGGCCTCTCTCCACTCAGATCTGTCTCCCACATCCAGCTCGGTGAACGCTTTTCCTGCGCTGCCTGCAGGTCCCCCCGCTCGTCTCCTCTGCCATTTCGCAGTGCTCGGGCGTCCCTTCCCCCGGGCTGCTCCCCTGCAGCCGCCTCAGCACCTCTCATGTTATGCCTGCCTCCCTCTCCCGCAGCGACCAGACACCCCACCAGGGCCCACCGCCTGCCTCTCTTTCCCTCAGGGGAGACCGCAGCAAGGGGCTCTTCTGCCTGGGGACGGACTGTGGCGGAGCTCGCAGGATCTCAACGCTCCTGCGACCACTACTCTAATCCAACATGGTTGCGTTTGCAGCTGCTCTCCGTGCGCGCAGGTCAGGCACCGAGAGAGCCGAGCTAGGAAAGAGCAGCAGGGAAGCTTCTGGGAGGGTTATCCTCTCAGGCAGAGCACCCCGCTGGTACGCGTCTGTCTCTGCAGACGCAAAGACTAACCTCCGGCCGTTTGAGGCAAGTTCGGCTGCACGCCGGAGCTGAAAGGGAGCCACAGCGCCCGAGTACAGGCAGGCCCTCCCCACAGCCTGCCCACCGCCGCGCAGAACGGCGCACGCGCGGACCCCTCCCCGCGCCCAGCAAGGAGCAGGAGCAGTGGCGGGGAAGGCAGCGCGGGCGGTGGTGGGCGGGGCTTTCCTCAGGGACGTTACAACTCGTCGAGGTTGGTGGCGGCGCCATTTTGAATTGGCTGAGGGTCGGAGGTGGTGGTTGCTGAACCAGGCTCCGCGTCCCCTTAGAAAACCAGCGAGAAAGGAGCGAGGTCTGAATATGGCAGCGAATAGGAACTTGAAGCAAGTCCGGATCGAGAATAGCTCACCAGCGGCGCCGCTCGGCATGGTGGGGGGCGGTGGCGGCAACCTGAAAGGATTGCGGGGCCTAGAAACGGAGAGTGAGGCAGCGGCGGCCATGGCGCTAGTGCCGAGCAAAGAAGGTGGAGATGAAGAGCATGAGGTTGGGTTCACCATCGATATCAAAAGCTTTCTCAAACCTGGCGAGAAGAGCTACACGCAGCGCTGCCGGCTGTTCGTGGGGAATCTGCCTACTGATATCACTGAGGAAGATTTCAAGCGCCTCTTTGAGCGCTATGGGGAGCCTAGCGAGGTCTTCATCAATCGGGATCGTGGCTTTGGCTTCATTCGCCTGGTGAGGATTCGCGCGAGCCTCTGGCTGCCCCGTAACCCGGGGGCTGCCTTTGCAAGCGGGAGACTCCTGTCTCTTGCTCCCCTCTCCCCCCCCGCCTTTCCTTGTCGGGCGGGTGTAAAAAAAGACAGAAGCTGTCCCTCATTCTCTCTCTCCTTGCCGCTAATGCTGTTTCCTCAGCTTCCTCTTCCTTCTCCCCCCTACCCTGTTTGCCTTCGTACATCGAGGTCAGGGGCCTGCATTGTGAGTAGCCTTCCCAGCCCCTCGCGTTTAGGTTCCTACCTCACTACGCGGTACTCCACTGGTTTCAGGCCCTTTCCACCGGTTACCCTTTACGTGCTGCTATCACGGGTACTCCTGCAGCTTGTTATTCTTCAGTGAATGGAAGATGTGGTTGCGCGATCTGTGTAAAAGCTATAATACCTGTATAAAGGCTTTCCTTATTTAACTGGGAGAATTTATCGTACTTTAGGACTAGAAAAAATCCTTCTTTGTGCAGAAACAAATTTCAGCCTGTGCAGTTCATTATGAGTATAGGTTTGGTCTATGAAAATACACTTAATTTTAAAGACTGGACAGGATTGTTTCGAAATACCACTGCTCACACATCGTAAAAATGGAACACGTAATCTCAAAATTGCAAAGAAATGGGACCTTGCGTTGTTTAAATTACTTGTGTCCAGATCAGAATTTTAGGGATAATACAATAGTCGATCGAATATGCTCAAGACAGCATGTAAAAAAGGATTCATCTAAAAAGCTTTTGACACTGTATTTAAATGTCAATTTAATGTGCAGGATTAGTTTTCATGACTGCCATGTCTGGAATGCACTGATTTGTATCATTTTGGGAATAGCTTTAGAGTGCTTTGGGTGTCTCTAGTTAGGGTTTTTCCATATATTTTACTGGTTAGGATTTTTTCTTTTTGATTGTCATCTTAACGATAAATGCTTCTGGCATTCTGCCATACATCTTTTACCTTGAGAATCCCCCAGCCTGATTTTCTGTAGGCAGTACGATATATTTACCTGTCATTACTCAATTTTGTATGTGATGTAGATTAGATACAGCTTTTATCTGAACGTCCCTTTTCCGTTATGGAAATATATTCCCATTAGGAATATATTAGGGAATATATTCTTTTTAAACAATTTACCTAGTCAGTTGAACTGTGGAGAAAATGGTTATAATCTAAAGAATACTTTCTTTAAATGTAAAAGATTGCAGGTATCAAACTCGGTGAAAATCTCTGAAATGAGAGAAAAGGCAGTTATTGATGCAGACTGTCTCATTGATGTGTGTGTAGAAAGCCCATAAATATGAGAAGAATGAATACCTGAGCAAAGAAGGTAATTTTATAATTTGTTGATGAAATTCGAATTGGACATCCATTGAGAGTTCATCCAGCAGTGGTAATGAGCAAGTGTGATATTTTCACTTATTTAAAAATAAAACGAAAACCCAAACCACCTTAGATCCTGCAGTGTAATCTTTGAAAATACTGTTTCCTACTATATGGAGCTGGGGATGCAGAATTAAACATTTGAGTAGGTAAATGTGAAAAGGCATCAAGTTTTCAGCTCTGCTGAAAGCCTTTACAGAGCAGCACAAATATATCCATCATAATGAGAATTTGTGAAGTCCTCTAATGTGCAATAAATTTTTTCGCCTATGTTGTTTTTTAGAATAAATCATGGGGGATGACAAATACATATTTTTTTTGATCAGTGGACAGGAACTTTGGGGTTTTTTGGGAGGGGGAAGAGTTGAATGACCCTGATGCTAATGTGCTCAAGTTAAGGAAAAAAAATTTGCTACTCTTCTTGGGGGGGAACCACAAAAGTGATATCTGTTGTCTTTGAAAATAAAATATATAAAATATTTTATATCTTGAAAAAGGAATCTAGGACACTGGCTGAAATAGCAAAGGCAGAACTTGATGGTACTATTTTGAAGAGCAGACCACTTCGAATTCGATTTGCTACACATGGAGCTGCCCTAACGGTCAAGAATCTTTCACCTGTGGTTTCTAATGAGCTGCTGGAACAAGCATTCTCTCAATTTGGGCCAGTGGAAAGAGCTGTTGTTGTAGTAGATGATCGTGGCAGAGCTACAGGAAAAGGTTTCGTAGAGTTTGCAGCAAAACCTCCAGCACGGAAAGCTCTAGAAAGATGCAGTGATGGGGCATTCTTGCTAACAACGTAAGTTCACAGGCTTTTGTTGGAATTTGTGTGAGTATATATTTCTGATGTGAACAAAAACTACATTCATGAGTATTCCCTAGTTCTTATTTTATTTTCAAATTATGAAAGCCATGAGGTGAGAAATTAAGGTGTTTTACATTAATAGCCCAAATACTCCTGATTTTTTTTTTCTGAGGAAAACCATCTTTTTCTGCTCACTGTTTATAAGACTTGTAATTACCATATGAGAGTCTGATAGCAACAGTTTGCTTTTCCTTGTCTATATGCAATATTACTTTTCATTCTCTATACAGTAGGACTTTTTCTAGTGACACTTTATTTTCATTGATTGCACTCTTCCTCATCCCAGTAACAATCTGACAAAATGATATTCCTGTTTCTTAGCAAAACAGTGCACTATATTGCTCATATTTCTGTAGACTCAGGAAAGTCTTCCTGCGTTTATTTCTTATCTCAAAAGCTTTATTTGTAGCTTGAAAGGCCAGAAGTACTTTTTTTTTTTTTTTTTTTAATGAAGACTTAGATTCTGCAGAAGGCTATGGCAATGATCTCTGGAAAACTTTCAAAGGCAAGCAAGCTTGCAAATTACAGCACTTCTCTCTTGCATCTCTTATTTCTGTACTTGCTGAAGAGAGTTGTTAACTGCTGTGCTTTAACACATTCACTAGTGACATTTTCAAATGCTTTCTTGAAGACTGTGTGAAATGATAGATATTCAGGAATTTTTTTTATTTTTCTGATTCTCATTTGGGAAAATAAGGCTCTGGTTCCACAGCATGGAAGCTTGCTGCCATCAAATTGGGGAACTTGCAGTTCTTTTTATCTTCCTGCCCTGGCTGTGCTGTTGATCTTTTATCTGCTTGAGAACTTTCTTATACTTCCATAAGCCACTTGTGCTTGCTAAAACAACAGAAAAGTATTCAGATGCTTTTGGTGGGTTCATTTTTGGCTGTTTAATCATGTGAAGGTGCTTGCTAACATGGGTGCTATGAACATCAGGTCCAGCAGAGGATAAGGCAGGAGAAAATGTTGCCAGGAGGAGATTGCAGGTGGGGAAAGGGTATGGAACTCCTCTTTCTCATGATAATCTCATAAATCTTGTGTGCCACTGAACTAACCTAGTGGCTGCGTAGAAAATTCAATCTGAATATGTCTTTACTGTTATCAGTAGGTGCCAGCAATTTGTTTTTATCCCCTGGGTTTTCTTGGCATTAGTATTTGAATGGAAGCATGGTGAGCCAAACCGGGGAACTAATCTAGTTCAGTGTTACATGAATGCTATTCTTGGCATGAGAGATGTGGCAGGGAAAAAGAAGCTAGGATATGAGGGAGGGTATTCTTGTTTTACCAGCTGGATAGATTCGTTGGATTGAAATGACTATCTAACCATGGCCTGAGTGAATAGAAAGCATTTGATCTTTATCTTGCTTAGGTGGCTGATGTGTTCCCTAATGCACAGTTGCAAAGATAATTAGTGTGAATTTGCTGCCATGATACTTTGATGTTTTGCTTCAGAATCTAAAATTCTACATTTTTAGCTGAAAACTCTGCCTGATCAGAAGAAAATCTTTCAATTCATGGACTAAATATATCAAAACTAGGCATTTGAAACGTTAATTTAGAGATCTAAAATTGTTCTTTTAAATCATAACTTTTTAACACCACAGTTCAGTTGCATTTAAATAACAGAACTGCCAGCAATTGCCATGATGAGTTGTGCAGTTACTGAGTTGTGCTCTGTGATTCCAGACTTCATCTTTTTAATCTGCACTCGATGCCCAAAGTTTTCTTTTTCAGCTGTTGATGTGGTTAAAATATATTGATTTTTTTCTGTGCAAAGATCTGCAAAGTGAAATAAAGGTGTGGAACACAATAAATAAGCATTGGCATTTTGAAAATAGCTCTTTTCTTACTGCTTTAAGGTGTGTATTATAGGCTATGCTCCCAAGACTGATGCAGAGAGCTTTTTACACAATTCAGGGTCCTTGTACTGCTATCCTTGGCAGTACTGGCTAATACTTGCCTCTGATTACTACAGATAATGAGAATTCAAGGAAGGTATTTTCAAAGATAAATTAGGATTCTGATTTGCGAGAGTATGGTTGTTCAAAGAATGGGTTTTAAATAACTTAAGCAGAATGTTTTTCTAATTATCACTGGAATATTAATGCCAAATTATCAAGCTGTTTTCAATTGTAAAGTAACTTTTAAAAGTAACTTAATATTCTGTTGAAATATGAATAGGTTGTGTTGCTCTGTTTTGGGTTTGTTTGGTGCTTTCCCAATATAATCCTGGCCCCTCTGTTGCCTCACTGATGAAATAAAAAGGTAGTTACTTCCTAAATATTTTGTAATTGATTATAGATGGTTTTGAGATTTTTTTTTTTAATCTTTAAATACTTAATAGCAATCAGAACTACATCAAGTAAATTGTGGTTTCTAGGCGGAATAGCTGGTTTTGGGTGTAGAAACAATTATTTTCAAAGATAATTCTTAAAATCAGGATTCACTGGCATTCTATGATTCTAAGAAGAATTTGCAAGACACAGGAATTGTAGATAACATGTTAACTTTCTGAAGTGTTTCCTCAAAATACTAGAATAACTTTTAACTGCTTCATTTATGATTTAATTATTCAATTGAAACTGTCTTCCAGAACACCTCGACCTGTTGTTGTAGAACCAATGGAGCAATTTGATGATGAAGATGGGCTCCCAGAGAAGCTAATGCAAAAAACACAACAGTATCACAAGTAAGTTGTGTTTAGCTTTATTTTATAAAACATGGTTTATGTTATTTAGTCAGCTTGGTAAATATACACTATTTTTTATTTTTGAGTTTGTGTAAGAGGAAGTGGTGTTTTGTATGTTGTGCTGTTGTGTGTCAAAGGATTAAATAGGGCTTTGCCAAGATTTCCTAATCATAGTAAAATGCAGACTTGACTTGTTGCTTTAACATTCTGTTTGTTTACTAAAGTAGATAGATTCCTGGCCTATGCTGAAATCAGTTAGAGGTTGTTGCCAGGCTATAGTCTTTTATGGATTAGGGGTGTGGTCTAAGCCTGCAGAGATTTGGATACCCACAGATATTTTTGTTTTCTGAATAGCCCTTTAACTGTTTGTAAAGTCAATGGGGTGTAAATCTTTGCAGCTTCCACGGTTCAGATAAAACTTTGAGCAGGACATGAGAAAGTGAGTCTTGATCATGAGGTGGAAGAGAAGTCACCTAATCTGATAATATTAATTTTTAATATTGAAATTGGATTGCCCTTTAGAGATCATGTTGCTTGAAACTAAAATGCTTATTCTGGTAAGGCTGTAGAATACCACTTTTTAAGAATGCGTCACTGTTAGTTACAATATTAGTGTTGGAATGTGAAATAAAATGTTGGCACCTTTTACTGTTCAGAGATTCTGGCTAATATTCTGAGCTGTCTAGTAAACTTTGATATTTATTTAAATAACTTTTTATGAATTGCTTGCTTTAGAAGGCTGAACACAGTTAATCTAGTGTTGCAGCTTAGTATTTTGTACTGATGTAAATATGAATTTTTATCTTAAAATTATATAAATTGAACAGATCTTTATTTGGACAATTTCACTGGTCATATTACTTGTCTTAATAGCTGAGTTAAGCTTTAACCGGTTTAGAATGTAGTCATCTGACAGGTTGATTTAAAGTCAGATCTGCACTTGAAGTGATTGTTTATAAATTCCTTGGCTGTTGCAGCTGTTGATCTAAATGTGTCCTTCTGTACATTTTAACTGCAAAATTTTTATTAGGGAAAGAGAACAGCCTCCACGTTTTGCTCAGCCTGGAACATTTGAGTTTGAGTATGCTTCACGGTGGAAGGCTCTTGATGAGATGGAAAAGCAACAGCGTGAACAGGTTGACAGGAACATTAGAGAAGCCAAAGAGAAACTAGAGGCAGAAATGGAAGCAGCTAGACATGAACATCAGCTAATGCTGATGAGGCAAGGTAAAGTCAGATTATCTACTAGTATTAAATTTGTTTTGTCACAGATTTTCTTTGTGTAGCATATTGCTGTATGTTAAACTTAGAGATTTTGCCAGGTGCTATTTAATTAAGTGCATTGAACTGAGAAAAAGGAAATAATATTTCTCCTTAAGGATATTCATTGATGATTTGCAGAGATGGATTAAGAAACTGAGAAAGGGGTGATTGTCTAGGTCTGTTTTCTTCACTTTTTACATTTGTCTAGTGTAAGTAGTTTATATAAAGAAACTGAATGGTAGCTTCACACTCATAAGTAAAATTATTTTCCATTTTTGGTGTTGCTTATGGTATTAGATAGGTTTAAGTACTGTTTCTGGGCCATATGCAGGAAAAAATAAAAAATGATAGCTCGTAGTTCTTTTGGCTGTTCTGTGCACCTCTAGTATGATTTTAAATGTTACAGTACCTAATGTTACTCTTTTTTCCTTTGAAACCCAGCTGAGAAGTCTGATGTGTGCATAGTATTATATGTAACAACTCAAAATAACTCACAGTTGCCATGAATTTCAGTTGTCCTTGCAATTTAAAGATCACATATCTATCCCTATTTCGTGATTGATTGGACATTTTGTCTTCTGCTAGTGTTGGAGGGAAAAAATCCTCTAGCAATTGCTTTCAAGCCCTATCTCTAAGAATGGAGCTGGGTGGAGCTTGTGTTTCTTGGGCAGAGAGGACTGTAGCAGGGCAAGTATCTGGTACTTTCTGCTTGTTAGCCTTCTCCCCGAAACAGTTTTTCCCAAAATACTGTAGACATGCAATCACTGCTTTCCGGTTCGGAACTATTGAACTACCACTTGATTTTAGTTCCCTCTATATGACTGCTAAGTTGTAAGACTCAAGTGGATGAAGTTTAAATATATTGCAAATCTGTTGGAAAGGATCTTAAGGTTTGTTGAATGGATGAAACACTGAAGTATTTTTTTTGAGTCTTAGTTTAAGGGAGATCATGGCTACCTAAAAAAATTCTTATCCCCAAGAGTGTTAGATCATAAGATAGTACAATAACTAGCTTGATAGGCTGAATAAGAGTGCCTTGTCATTTTAGTGGGATTTAAACTTCTTGAGATTCTAAGTAGTGGATGCATTTCAAAACTTAAACCCAGATAACTCATACAAGCTGTCTGCTGCAATTATTTGGCTTTACTTAATGCTTACTCTTAGGAAAGGACATTTTTGTTGATAGTACGAACTTCCTTGTGTGAGCCTGGTTTATCTCAATTTTTTCTGCTGACGTGAGTGACATGTTGAAAATACCTATTTGAGCTGGATTAGAATATTCAGTAGGCTGGTGGAATTAAAGCACCTAAATGCTTGGATGTACTGAATGTAAACACATAGTCTTTTAAAATCTGTTTTAAAACATTTTCGTAACTGGAAAAGAGATTAAAAGGAGCATATTTCATTTTTTATGTAGTGTTCTTAAATCTACTGCAACTGAAAGTTGTTATTAGGAAAAAGTTTACTTCACCTATTTTTCTAAATAGGCGTGCTTGCTTTTAGTGTGAAACCATACTTATATAAGATCTTGTACTGAAATACAGAGGATAATACAGTAAAAAACTGTTTTGAAATGCCAAATAGTTATTGCAGCACCTGAAATGACAACTGTCAAGTTGTTTCTTGGTTTATTTTCCAAGCAAAAAATGTTAAAGCATTCGGTTTGCGTGTAAGCATAGGTATATCTTACAAGTGAGGAATGTGAATGTTAATCATAGAATCATTTAAGTTGGAAAAGACCTTTAAGGTCGTCAAGTCCAACTGTAAACCTAACACTGCCAAGTCCACCACTAAACCATGTTGCTAAGCACCGCATCTACATGTCTTTTAAATACCTCCAGGGATGGTGACTCCACCACTTTCCTGGGCAGCCTGTTCCAGTGCTTGACAACCTTTTTGGTGAAGAAGTTTTTCCTAATATCCAATCTAAACCTCCCTTGGCCTCCTTGAGGCCATTTCCTCTTGTCCTATCACTTGTTACTTGGGAGAAGAGACTGACACCCACTTTGCTACAGCCTCCTTTCAGGTAGTTGTAGAGAGTGATAAGGTCTCCCCTCAGCCTCCTCTTCTCCAGGCTAAACAATCCCAGTTCCCTCAGCCGCTCCTCATAAGATTTGCTCTCTAGACCCTTCACCAGCTTCATTGCTCTTCTTTGGACACACTCCAGCACCTCAGTGTCTTTCTTGTAGTGAGGGCCCAAAACTGAACACGGTATTTGAGGTGTGGCCTCACCAGTACCGAGTACAGGGGCACGATCACCTCCCTACTCCTGCTGGCCACACTGTTTCTGACACAGGCCAGGATGCTGTTGGCCTTCTTGGCCACCTTGGGCACACTGCCGGCTCCTGTTCAGCTGGCTGTCGACCAGCACCCCCAGGTCCTTTTCTGCTGGGCAGCTTTCCAGCCACTCTTCCCCAGGCCTGTAGCGTTGCCTGGGGTTGTTGTGACCCAAGTGCAGGACCCGGCACTTGGCCTTGTTGAACCTCMTRCARTTGGCCTCGGCCCATCGATCCAGCCTGTCCAGATCCCTCTGCAGAGCCTTCCTACCCTCAGGCAGATCAACACTCCCACCCAACTTGGTGTCATCTGCAAACTCGCTGAGGGTC
The DNA here is from genome assembly GCA_030449065.1 of Oceanodroma leucorhoa. Taxonomy (NCBI): domain Eukaryota; kingdom Metazoa; phylum Chordata; class Aves; order Procellariiformes; genus Oceanodroma; species Oceanodroma leucorhoa. The sequence continues at coordinate 271,665 of JASVER010000196.1, read as the reverse complement.
CACTTGATCCCCTCGTCCAGATCATTGATAAAGATATCACACAGAACTGGCCCCAAAACTGAGCCCTGGGGAACACAACTCGTGACCAGCCCCCAACTGGATTTAACTCCATTCACCATAACTCTTTGGGCTCAGCCATCCAGCCAGTTTTTTACCAGTGAAGAGTATGCCAGTCCAAGTCATAAGCTGCCAGTTTCTCCAGGAGAATGCTGTGGGAAACACTGTCAAAGTCTTTACTAAAGTCTACGTAGACCACATCCACAGCCTTTCCCTCATCCACTAAGCGGGTCACCTTGTCATAGGAGGAGATCAGGTTAGTCAGGCAGGACCTGCCTTTCATAAACCCATGCTGACTGGGCCTGATCACCTGGTTGTCCTGTGTGTGATGGCACTCAAGATGATTTGCACTGAGGTCAGACTGACAGGCCTGTAGTTCCTGGGATCCTCCTTCCGGCCCTTCTTGTCAGTGGGCGTCACATTTGCTAATCTTCAGTCAACTGGGTCCTCCCCTGTTAGCCAGAACTGCTGATAAATGATGGAAAATGCCTTGGTGAGCACTTCTGCCAGCTCCCTCAGTACCCTTGGGTGGGTCCCAAATGGCTCCATAGACTTGTGTGTGTCTAAGTGGTGTTGCAGATCGCTAACCATGTCCCCTTGGATTATGGGGGCTTCATTCTGCTGCCCATCCCTGTCTCCCAGCTCAGGGGCCTGGATACCTCGAAAACAATTTGTCTTACTCTTAAAGACTGAGGCAAAGAAGGCATTAAGTACCTCAGCCTTTTCCTCATCCTTTGTCACTATGTTTCCCCCCACATCCAATAAAGGATGGAGATTCTCCTTAGCCCTCCTTTTGTTGCTAATGTATTTATAGAAATATTTTTTACTGTCTTTTACGGCAGTAGCCAGATTAAGTTCTAGCTGGGTTTTGGCGCCTTCTGATTTTCTCCCTGTATAACCTCACGACATCCTTGTAGTCCTCCTGAGTTGCCTGCCCCTTCTTCCAAAGGTCACAAACTCTTCTTTTTCCCCTGAGTTCCAGCCAAAGCTCTCTGTTCAGCCAGGCCGGTCGTCTTCCCCGCTGGCTCGTCTTTCGGCACATGGGGACAGCCTGCTCCTGCGCCTTTAAGATTACCTTCTTGAAGAATGTCCAGCCTTCCTGGACTCCTTTGCCCTTCAGGACTGCCTCCCAAGGGACTCTGTCAACCAGTCTCCTAAACAGACCAAAGTCTGTCTTCCAGAAGTCCAAGGTGGCAGTTCTGCTGACCCCCCTCCTTACTTCTCCAAGAATTGAATTTTGTCATTGCTATGCCCAAGACAGCCTCCAACCATCACATCACCCACAGGTCCTTCTCTGGTCACAAACAAGAGGTCCAGTGGGGCACCTTCCCTAGTTGGCTCCCTCACAGCTGTGTCAGGAAGTTATCTTGCACACACTCCAGGAACCTCCTAGACTGTTTCCTCTCTGCTGCATTGTATTTCCAGCAGACATCTGGTAAGTTGAAGTCCCCTGGAAGAACAAGGGCTAGCGATTGTGAGACTTCTCCCAGGTGCTCATAGAATATTTTGTCTACCTCTTCATCCTGTTTAGGTGGTCTATAACAGACTCCCACCATGATACCTGCCTTGTTGGCCTGCCCCCTGATTCTTACCCATAAACACTCAACCCTATTGTCACCATCATTAAGCTCTAGACAGTCAAAACACTGTCTAACATACAGGCTCCCCACCTCTCCTTCCTTGCCTATGCCTTCTGAAGAGTTTATAGCCATCCATCGCAGCACTCCAGTTGTGCAAGTCATCCCACCACGTTTCCTTGATGGCAGCTATACCATAGTTCTCGTGCTGCAGAATGGCTTCCAGCTCCTCCTGTTTGTTGCCCGTGCTGCTTGCATTGGTGTAGATGCACTTCAGTTGGGCTATTGATCCCGCCATCTTTTGGGCGGGAGAAGCCCTAATTCCTACGTGACCATTCTCAGGCGCTTCTGTGGTTTCTAACACATCAATAACCCTTGCATCTTTGCTCTCACATAGATCTCCATCTCCTACTTCCACTGAGACAGCAGATCGAAGGACCTTGCTAGCACACTCTTCCTCAAACATTGGTGTGCTGCCCCCAGGCTTATCTCTAGCGAGCCTGGTTTTATCTCTTTCCCCCTTCAAAATAGTTTAAAGCTCTTTCAATGAGCCCTGCTAACTCCTGTGCAAAGACCTTTTCCCCTTTGAGACAGATGTATTCTGTCTTTTGCCAGCAGGCCTGGTGTTGTGTAAACCAAGCCATGATCAAAAAACCCAAAATTCTGCCAGTGACTCCGGGCTCAAAGCCAGGTATTGATCTGCTTGTTCCTCCTGTTTCTTCCCTCATCTTTCCCTGCAACTGGAAGGGTAGAGGAGAACACTACTTGTGCTCCTGATCCCTTAACCAGTTGTCCCAAGGCCCTGAAGTCTCTCTTGATTGCTCTAGCACTTCTTGTCGCAACTTCATTGCTGCCTACCTGAAAAATCAATGATGGATAGTAAGCTGAGGGCCGTACCAGGGTAGGAGGCTTTCTGCTCACATCTTTAACCCAGGCCCCAGGGAGGCAGCAGACTTGCCTAAGAAGTGGGTCCGGTCTGCACATTAGGCCTTCCGTTCCCTTCAGAAGGGAGTCTCCTTTGACAATGACCTGTCTTTTTTTCTTTATGGAAGCAGTTTTGATGCAGGGCGTAGGCTGACTTAACCTCAACAATGCCTATAATACACAGTACACCCCCCGTTTTTGATTAGACACTTATTTTTGTGTATATATGTGACTTTGGTATTGGTAAAGATGGTTCAGTGCTGAAAATGCAGGTTGGATAAATTTATCACTTTTGTTTATTATTTACCAATTTAAACTTACACTCCAATTTTTTTTAGAATTTATCCACCTCTTGCCTGTACTTGACGGCAGGGTTAGGGATTACTTTTTCCTAAATTGTCATGCCTTAATCATGTTTTAAACTCGGAGAACAGTGACCTGTTTATTAAGATAGAAAATGTCTTGATGGTAGAACATGGGAGAACAGCTTAGATATGTTTTGTGGATATTAAGGCTTCTTTTAAGGACACTGTGAAGGAAAAAATATTCCTTTTTTGAGTATCTGTTAAGCTCCACTTTTATATGGAAAAGGAAAAGAATTACTCCTTCTGTTTAAAGAGCCATGGGAATATGAATGCTTTTGGTGCTAATATTCCAGTGAGGAAACATGCTTTTTGTTAGTGCGGGAAGAGGGTTTTTTTCCTTCCCCATTTGGCTAATAGAGTACTTCTCTTTGGTGCCAAATAACTGGGAATTTTGTTCAGTTTATTAGATTTCTCCTTATGCACCTGCAGATGTTTAATTTGCCAAACTCTTGGGGTCACTAAACATTCCTTCTGTTTTAATCTCATCAACTTTCCAGCTTCAGTGTGTATGAAAATAAGGTGTACTTATTTTCAGACATTAGCTGAATGCATTAGCAGACATTCTAAATCTTGCTGTTCTGAACAGTGTCTCTGTATAAGTTCAGACCAAGCCAATAATATTAATTACATTAATGAGATTGCATCACAGGGTTTTTAAGAAAGGTGCAATGAAACTTCTGAGGCATCCGAACCTAGAATTAATATTTTTGTATACCCGATGCTCAAACCACAGGTATTTAAAGGTGTATTGAAATAGTTATTCTGAAATGTGAAACAGTATATTAATTGTCAGGAGCTAAAAAGAAGATAGGAAGGGTAATAGAGTCCATATACTCCTGCAGGTGAAGGTTTTATAGAATTTGCTTTGAGACCTAATAGGACTTGAACATGTTGGCTTAAGTACTCATCTTTTCGTAGTGTGCTATTAATATTGAAGGTAGACTTCATTCTTTTGATATGTGTAATTTTTCACTTAAGTGTCATGTTTTGACAGATTGAGTCAGAAGTAATTTGTAAAGCAGAATACATGTTTCCATGTGTAAGTAAATTGGCATGATCTTTCTGATCTACGTATTGGTGGTATGCTTCAGACTGTTGTAAATATTCCTTCATAATGGTGGTGAAATAGTTTATGAAAATACTGGAAAATGTGACTGAATTTAACCAGGAGTTTCATTATTTATCAGTTATATGGAAGGGGGGCATTTGCTCTCCTTTTTTAGAACCTGAAAAATCAGCAGCCTAAACCAGCTTAAAAATCTTTCTGGACTTGGTATTCCTGCTTGTAGGATTAACTTCTGAGGTGAGAGTTCACTTTCACCTTCTGCCCTCTGCACTGCAGAAGGTTGAGGATAAAATGAAGACCTTGGCCTTTTTTAAGCACAAGAAAGTGCAGAAGCTAATAATAATGCTTTCTGTCTTTTTTTCTTTCACAGCTATTTTAGTGCAGGTTTTTTCTATTCAGAGAAAAGGCCCTGTCCAACATACGTCAGTCCAGAATTACCATCATGGCAGATCTTTCAATATCAATGGCTCTGTGCACAGCCTGAACTTCTAGATCTATATTTTCTAGCCTAGTAAGGCTTTGTGCCAATATTCTGCCATTGTCAAATGGTACTGGATCATAAAATGGTATGTTGAACTTTAAAATACTAACAATTTCAGGAAAGGCAGTAATCAGAACTATGCTGTGGAAAAAAATTAAGAGGACACTGGGAAAAGTAGGACTCTATGCCTTAAGAATAAAGGGGAGTAAATGGTAAATTTGTAGCAATTAGTGGTAGAGAGAAAGTAGGGAATACTGTGCCAGTGTATTAACACAAGAAAAAGGGAATGCTACATAAATTTGAAAGAACAACGAACTGACAAGGAAACAGCTTTTCCAACAGTGGACAACATTGGGCATAGAATGGGTCAGTTCTTGATCTCAGTAATACCCTGAAACAACCTAAAGGTTAATTTTAAATGAAAAAAGTGCACTTGTACTCTGAAATAATCTAAAGGTTAGTTTTCAAAAGAAAAGTGTGCTTGTGACACTCCCCGAGTATCAGGATAACAGTGGCCAAGCCTGCTATGGCAAGCACTGTTGGAAAGAAGCAGCCGTCAGACTTTATGATTTGAGTGAATCGTCAATGTAATCATATTCTATTGAAGTGTGAAATGTGTTAATTTTGCAGAAGAGGTTGGAAAAGCAAGCCTGCAAAGTGTGCTTGAGAAAGAACTTCTAATGTCAATAAGGATGCTGTGAGAGTAAAAATTTGATAATCTTTGTTAGAAAAGAAAACAAATACATGATATTTTGGTGAAATGTACTGGTCATTTTAGTTGTTTTTGAATATTGAAGTAAAAGGTTAAGTTGTAATAATATGCTGATGCAAGTTTCAGGAAAGTGATTTGCATAGCAAAAAAGATGCTTTAATTAGAATAGTGAAAAGATGCATAGAGAAATGTGTGGAGTAATTGAACTAAAGCATTAAAGTCATATAATAGGTGGTACGGTGGAATGTTCCTCATGGTGTCTGTAAATAATGTCATGTGGCCAATATACTATGAAGATAGAAAAGGCAAACAGCTGCTTTCTAACAAAAGGTAGAATTAATATTCATTGAAGAAAGCATAAATTTTCAGGCAGAAATCAGTAATATGACTGGTCAGAAACTAGTACAGCAAAAGTAATTACTATTAGTTGGGACCTGCTTTTTAAGAACATTTTAAGTGATTTTTAAGATGATACAGCTGTTCCTTTCTGGTAGTGTTAAAGATCAGTCATTTGTAAGTGGCTGTAAGCAGAGTCATGTGATAAATCTCATTTCACTTTTTTCTGATATGTGCCATGCAGTGGTCTGCAATAGGTAGTGGGGAGTATAAGCCCATATATATTGAACTAGTTTTCTTGCTAGTGTGAATTTAGCAGTACACAGCATTGTGAGAAAATTGATGCCTTGCCCTAGATGTAAAACCAGGATGTGATTTAAGTGATTGAGAGTTTTTTCTCCTTTTCTTTGTTTGATGACTTCTGATTTCTGTTTCCATAACCTGCTTCGGAGGCTTTGCCAGTCCTGTGCCTTTCCGTGTTTCTGTGAGCCATGGATCCAGTGTGTTTTTTCATATATTAGACTTAGCTTTATGGGAAGAAATTAGTTAAATGCATTGAGAAAATTCATTAAAAATTGAATATTAGAACTGTAATCTGACAGTAATAGCAATTTTTTATGTTGCCACATTGCTGATTGGCAGCTTTTAGCTTTATTACATTTTTAATCCTGTTAGATCTCATGCGACGTCAAGAAGAATTGAGGCGTTTGGAAGAACTTCGAAATCAAGAACTTCAAAAACGCAAGCAGATACAATTGAGGTATTTTGTCTTCTAGTGTGCAAAGGTGTGGCATGCAGCTGCTGTAGGCCTGCGTGAATTTAGCTAGCTTGTAGAGCTTGCTTTTAATATCAAAGAAAAATATTCCTGCGGCTAAAAAGTTGCTTTTCAAAAGCATAATGTGTGATGTTTCTGTTAATGTTCTTGAACAGAAAAGTGATCACTTATGCTAATATAAAAGAATTGTTTCAAGTATTTCTTAAATTTTTTCATTTATTTCAGCTCTGCTAGTTCTTTTATAAATTTCTGAATTTTCTAAATAGTGTAGAAATGTCTTAACATAATTTTTTTTGTTTCATATGATTTATTTTAACCTTGTGACTGAAGCATAGCTGTAATAGATATGAAGATTTATGGGCAGGTGATCTGCATGTGGAATAGTAGCATTGCAAATGTATAGTCTGACATGAGATTTTTGGGGGTATTTTGATATTCTGGTATGTTGCAAACAACTTTTCTTTTACTATCTGATTCATACAAATATTTGCTTTTATGCTTCTGCTAAAATTTAAGAAAACAGGCATAGTAACATCATGTTGATTTGAGTTTATACTTTTCATGTTAAATACCACAAGAAACGTAGATGAGAAAAAAGAAACACAAACACCTTGCACAGTTAAAAATGTGTCTTTTGGCAGTATTGAAATGTTTTAAACCATAGTGACTTGTTAAAAACGGGAGTATTTTAACCTGCTTACCAGTATGTAGCCAGAAGAACAGGTATAGAATGTACTGGTATTGTAATTACCTGTGTTCCAGTTTAAAAACAATAAATAAATAAATAATATTCAAACCCATCAGGTGGAATAGATTAGTGCCTTACACTAAGTAAAAAGTTAAATAGTGACCAGTTTTGTTTATATGCTTGATCTTACCTCCTGAGACTGAGTACAAGCCTCAACAGGTCAAGAGTCTAAGTTGACATAGTTTTTGAAAAATATTCTAGACATGAAGAAGAACATCGACGTCGTGAAGAAGAGATGCTACGTCAGAGGGAACAGGAGGAATTACGACGACAGCAGGAGGGAGGATTTAAGCCAAATTTCATGGACAACGTAAGTAAAATTCTATGACGGAAGTCCAAATTGTAAAATAATTTTTTAAATTTCAATATTTTTATATACTAGCTATTGAGCTGCCACCTTCTTGTTTACTGTTTTTTTCCTTCAGTATTCCATCATTCTCATGAATGGAATGGTACAGATTTAGTAGTGTAGTTATTCTCTTGTACGATGGCATCACTGTTAGTTTTCCTACAAGATGGTGATGTAACATTTCAGTTAAGTGAAGGTGTTCAGATAATAATTTGCCTTTTTTATTCGGGAAATGAATTTTTCCAATAAAATAATAGAATTTTTCGAAGTTGGGAGGTCATGGGAATAAATGATGCTTCCATAAGAAGGAGCCCTGGTTTGACTGAATGTTTCAATTTTAAATCAGTTCAGGCTGTTAAGCTTGTTTGGATTGCTTGTTTTGGTTTATGCTTAACTTACTAAGAATAATATACTTCAGAAACAAAATGGGCCATGTTAACTTCATATGGAGCCTAAAATCACTCTCCCCTTTGATCCTACTGTAAAACTGGATGAGGAAAACCTCAAAATCTTTACTGAAGGAGACCGAAAGATTATAAAGGTGGAAAAAAAGTGGTCCTCTGCTATAATTTCTACATTATTTATATTAGTAATTTAGGTGTGTTCTGCCTCTGAAGACTCATCCTGCAGGACTAGCAAAATGGTGGTATCAGAGGAGTCAGCTTCTAAATTTTCATGATGATCTATTTTGGTCAAGGGTATGATTTTTTTCCTGCCAACCAAAGCAGTTAAATAAATGCAACCTGTATTGTGAATGCTTTAGTTTCACGTGAGAAGGATACGTTTTACTGTGATAGCTGTTCTTAGGGAGGAAGCAATGAATAAGTGATCCACACAGTGCTCTTTTACATTATTATAACACTGTAGTCTGCAGGAGGGAATTTTGCTCCCCTTTACAGGTACAACTTGATACGTAAATCAAAAATAAACTGCTGGTTTCTCAGCTACTTTCTGATTTTCTGTCTTGTGGAAGAAATACCTGTTTTACATTCTATACCATAACATTTTCTGTAGGGTTGAGAAGAATATATTATGTATGTTCTGACACATCCTAAGAGAAGTTAGAAAACAAAAGATTTCCTGTTCTCAGCAGGACATCTTTTTTCCCCATCTTCTGTCCCTTAGTGGTTTTAATAAAGATGAGGAGGAAGCAAAATTGTTCCTTTGATGTTACTAAGAGCTATCAGTTAATTTTGCTGATTGTGTTTTGAGAAACTTGCAGCAGAAAACAAAGAATTTATTTCCATATGTGCTCACACTGTAAAAGAAAACTGCTTTCAGCCTGTCTTTTCTTTGGGGTGATGAAGATCAAGAATCCAAAACTCATGATGTCCTTCAGCGTGTTCCCACATATTATTAAACATACTTTGTGAAATAGCACATAATGATTGTCTGATGTAATTTAGAAATAACACTTACTGATTGTGACTCCTGTAGTGCCAAATACGAAATTTCATTTCACCTTAGTATCTTCACGTAGCATCGTTTGGGGTAGCCTGACTTTCTGACCCTATAAGCTACCTGTCAAAATCCTTCTGTGTTTGATCTATGAGACCCATGCTAGTCGCTGGAGAGTGCTGCAGGAAGGGGAAGCTGCGAAGCCAACCTACAGGCTTGAGATGGCAGTAGCTCCCTCAGATTTCATTGCTATTAGGAGATTGTGGCCAATACCCTGCAGCTTGGGGTGCTGGGAGAACCAGATAATGTTGGCCACAGCAACCTCTGCCGGTTTTCTTCTTGCAACTGTCTTGAGATAATGTTACTTAGCATCTGTGCTTGAATTGCTTGCGACGGTTTGGCCATCCTCGTGCTTATCTGCATCTTTAAATTCTGTAGTCTGAACTGAGCAGAAACTTTTCAAGTTGGTGTCCTGGACATGGCAAAAATGTACTGTAAGAAGGGAAGAGGAATGGTTCAAATGGAAAGCACTTCAATCACTATGCACAATTTTTGTGAATTTTATGCGATGAAATTTTTTTGGGGGAAAGGTAAAGATGGAAGAATGCTTTGGAAGAGTGTAGCTTTCCCACTGAATTGCATTACTGGAATCGTGTGTTCATTTGGAACTAATTAATACACTGCAAGAATATATAGATGAAGCTGTGCAGTGACAACCCTACCAAAAGTGTTATATAAAGGAATATATAATACAGGTGGTTTTTTTTAATGTCATGCGAAGTTGAAGTGGCATATACAATAATTAAAAAAAATGTTTAGTCTAAAGACTATTCTTTAGTATTCTGGTCATGAGTTGACTTACTGTTTTACTTCTAATGGCCTTTGAATTTTAAAAGAGGAAGAACAAACAAAATTGGAAGTGATGTATTTACTTTCTTTAGTAACTGTTTCTAATAAGGGCAGGTATGTAACTCTATCATGGCCTATCATTTTATAGGCATTCATTGTAACATGTCTTTAGATAACTGTATTTAAGTTGTATAGTGTGAATGGGAGTTTGAAAAAGCCTTTGCATTTTGCAGCAGAGAATAATTGTAAACCATTTCTGGGGATTGCAAAATGATACATGAAATATTTTTTCAATTTAGTAGCATTTCTTATACAACTAATTTTTTTTATTTGTTCTTACTAATAGTTGTTTACTGTGAACAGACTCCATCTGATAATTACTTCTAGTCTATTACCATTGTACCTACACTGAAAAATGTTACTCTCTGTTTTAAGAGCTTAAAAGTTGCCTCTTGGTGAAAATTGCATTTTATGATACTGGTGGATAGTTTTTGCCATATCAGGTCTTGATAAACTCTTTTGGCATAATCCTTATAGCATATTAAAGTCTTCTGCCAACCATGTATTTAGAAGGAAAATAGTAATTGTTTCTAATCCTTGTTTTTGTTTCTTAAAAGCTTTGAAAAGTAAGCTTCCTTCACTTATATCCTATCCCTTTTTACTGTTCAGTATAAAAGGAGGACATAAATGGTAAGTGCAATGACAACCAGAGTTGCAACCTCTCATATAAGGCAGTATTAGGCTTTCCTGTTTAAAGTTTCTTTCTGTATCTTTTCCCTAACTTGTTAAACTTCGATTTTTCAGTATGACTACTTTTGAAAAACGTCTTGTAATCAAGTTTAACGCAGTTACCAGTTACTCAGTTTAGTTACAGATGATAAATGTATTTTCTGTGTGGGGATTTCTCTTCCTGAAGCATTCTTGTTCATGGTGGTGATGGACATTAAAAATTTCATTGCATTGATTGTTAATCTAATGGGCAGCCTACTGATACCTAAACAATTTGTTAGTCTCGTTGCGTGATCTCTAATAGATAAGTTATTGATAAACACTTTTGTATTGGTTAGGGTTTTTCCCTTGCTTTCTAAAAGTTGGTTAGTTGAAATCTGCTGTTACAGGTCAATATATATGCATACTAATTTCATAGAATCATAGAATAGTTTGGTTTGGAAGGGACCTTTAAAGGTCATCTAGTCCAACCCCCCTGCTCAGAGCCCTGTCCAGCCTGACCTTGAACATTTCCAGGGATGGGGCGTCTACCACCTCTCTGGGCAACCTGTTCCAGTGTTTCACCATCCTCATTGTAAAAAATTTCTTCCTTATATCTAGTCTAAGTCTACTCTCTTTTAGTTTAAAACCATTCCCCCTTGTCCAGTCGCTACAACCCTGCTAAAAAGTCTGCAGCCATCTTTCTTATAAGCCCCCTTTAAGTACTGAAAGGCTGTAATAAGGTCTCCCGGAAGCCTTCTCTTCTCCAGGCTGAACAACCCCAACTTTCTCAGCCTTTCTTCATAGGAGAGGCGTTCCATCCCCCGATCATTTTTGTGGCCCTCCTCTGGACCCGCTCCAACAGGTCCATGTCTTTCTTGTGCTGAGGGCTCCAGAGCTGGACGCAGTACTGCAGGTGGGGTCTCACCAGAGCAGAGCAGAGGGGCAGAATCTCCTCCCTCGACCTGCTGGCCACACTTCTTTTGATGCAGCCCAGGATACAGTTGGCCTTCTGGGCTGCAAGCGCACATTGTCGGCTCACGTCCAGCTTTTCATCCACCGCTACCCCCAAGTCCTTCTTGGCAGGGCTGCTCTCAATCCCTTCATCCCCCAGCTTGTACCGATACCAGGGGTTGCCCAGACCCAGGTGCAGGACCTTGCACTTGGTCTTGCTGAACCTCATAAGGTTCACAGGTGCCCACTTCTAGAGCTTGTCCAGGTCCAGCTATATTTCATGATAGCTTAATCAGGAAACTTTGTTTTCCTGTAATATTTTGCTAATTTTTGTTTTGCGTACATATTTCTTGCTAAAAGAGGAGCTTGCTGATGGTGATTGGAAGCAAGATTTTATTTTTCAGCAGCACAAATATTTTTTTTAAAATACAGTGCTTCTAAGCACTAGTAATACATTAATTATTCAGACTGTGCAATGGTTACTGTCCTATTATGAATAGCTTGCTTAGATTTACATTGTTAAATCTCCATCAGAGCCTTTTTACCAAGTAATTCCAGTTCCAGGAACTACTTTTATTCATGGCACCAACTTAAAAGAGTGAAAAGAGAGTGATTTGGTTTTAGTGTATTAAAATAGTTTTCGTGTGTCTACAAAAGAGACCAAAATATGTAGGAGTTGTAGTCTTAACTTTGTGGTGCACAGATTTAGTTCTGTAGTAACACTGCAAAATAGTGTCAGGTGTGTATTGTACTTCATGAAACAATAGCTGTGATATTGGCCTACAGCTTACAGCTCTTTTTACTGATGGTTTAAAGAGGGAGTTGAGATTTTTGGGTGTCCTTTTCCTCTTCCCTCCAAGGAAACTCACCCTTTTTCAAGTGTAACTTGCATATATAAGGAACTGTTCTTGTGAGTTCATCAGTTTCAACTTCTGAATGTTTACTGTTCTTTCATGTAAGACTGTATTAAATATTTAAACTTTTTTTATCTCCTAGTCTTTTCAAGAATTATTACCAGATGTTGTTTTGCTTTGCTTTAATTTTTCTTACACAGAAGCTCTGCTGCTCAAGTATGTTGTGTAAGTGTCAGCATAAAGTCACAGCTGCTAAAGCAGTGGAGATTGCCTCAACAGCAGAGATTGTAGTGGACTTGGGATCAAAAGCTGTAAGAGAGATGAGCAAGGGAGTAAAAAAGCACATCCCAAAACAACAACAAAGTTCATAGCTTCAGGAATGCGAGAAACTTGATTGAAAAAATAACATTTAGTCTTTGTTCTAAGAGTTTTGTCCTCCTTTGGAGCGGTTTATAAATGTAGCTTTCCACTTCTTTATTATTTTGAACCTACTGAGGTATATCTTATTCCTCACTTCTACATTTACTTGCAAGTTAAGTAGTAGATATTTTTGAAAGAAGACTGTCAGTTAGATTTCCTTGGACTTCTGTAATTCAGGAATAGTTTTTTGCACTTCTTGGGTTTTAAGTGAATAGAAAGATTTTTTTTTTTTTTCCCTGTCTTCTGATTCCATTATGCTCAAAAGCCCCAGTTATATAGGAAGTTTTAATTTTCACTGAATGCAGAATTGTTTCCTACCTTATTCAAAACTCAACTAAGCTAAGGCAGATTTCCAATAATAAATAAATTAATAAAAATTTCCAAGGATCTTTTTAAATTTGATCTGTTTTCTATTAATAATAAATTTTGGTTATTTTATCTTGACAGCCTAGTGTACTTAATAAAGCTGATGGTGGTGAGGTTTTGTGAGATTGTATGAATATAGTCTCTGTTTCTTAGCAAATTGCTATAAAGCTAAGCTGCTTTATAAAAGCTCTTTTGTAGAGTTTGGTTGGGAGGGATGAATTGCCTCCTTATTGCAATCCAGCATACATACTCATGGAAGAAGTAAGTAGTTCATGTTTGACACCTTAAAAGCCTTTTAAGGTAAAACTAGCTTGGAGAAAGGCAGATCATTACATGTAGAACTGGAAGAAAAAAACCAAAACAAAACCTGAACAACCTGATAAAACATTCCTGCTTTCTTTTCAGTGGTTTTACTTCAGTGATCAAGTTTCTTCCTATGCATAAAGCAACATAGGCTAGGCCTCTGAGCAAGCATTTTATAAATATGCAGTTTGTGTTTTTTATGGGTGTTCTTAGCTTTGGCAGTAGCACTAATATTTTTTTTAATTTTTGCAGGATTGCGGTGATATGTATCAGTAGACAGGTGCTTAAATCTTGTGTTTCTTCTGTTCCTCAAACAGTGTTTTAGATACTAAATTTGGTGGTTTAGGCAAGAATAATAATTCTGTAACAGGCCTTACAATACTCACATTGTATTATTTTCAGAAACTAAATAAATTATTTTCAGCCCTTTATTATGCTGCCAGATATCAAAACTATTTTAACTGTCATATCTGCTTTTAGTATGAAAAGGCATTGCATAAAAATCAGTGCAGAACTTCAGCCATCTTTTTGTAGCATATTATGTGTTTGTATACATAAACTGAAGCTATTTGTGGAATAAAATAATTTTTGGTTGTAAGTATTTATTTCATGACCATTTTAGGATGGTTCATAATTGACTTTCTAGATTATGTTATTATGTATATCAAGGGTGCTACTAAGGTATTTTTTCAGTAATGAAGCAAATAATCATTACAATGTTACATTTAATTTGTAACTTTATATTTCAGTCTGTGAACTATGAATATTTAGGGTAATGTGATAAGTTTTCCTTTTGTTAAGTTATGTTACAGGTATTTAGGAGACTACAATCTTTTACTCTGCTGCCATCATCTTCTAATGTTTGCACAAAATGCTTTAGAACGTAGTACATACTTCATGTGAACTTGCAAACAGAACAAGTGACCATTCATAAGTAATTTTTGTCCCTTAATGTGCTGTCAGAAGCGCATAAATCTCCAGTATGAATTTAGGTGTTGCAGTACTGCTTGTAAGCATTCCCAGGTTTGTTCTTTTCTACAGTAATTGATAAGGAATTTTTATCTGTGTTTTTTAGATTGTTTTTGTTTATAACTTAATTTTCTTTCAGTAAGACTAATGGATCAAGAAACCAAAAGAACACTTTTCTAAAGATACTTCCTATGCAATGGCAAAATGACATCAGTCTTTGCCAGTCTTAGTGTTTCTTGAGGCCTTAGGTTTAGCAGATGCCATTTTTGTTCAGTTATTAATGTAAGGGCTTCAAATGCATCTGGTGTGCTTATTTATAGAATACTCTATTTGTGTACTTAGCTTCTCCTATTTCGTGGATTTCACAGAAAAAAATGAAAAAATCCATTGAAGAGCAGATGTAGTAAGTCTATATTGCATATTTTTAATATAATTTCTGAAAACTGTTACTGCTCACAAGTTAAAAAAAAATCTACTTACCTAACTTAAGTTCCTCAAATACTGAGTTCTTCAGTTTTCCTTCTGACAAGTAACAATGAGGCTTTTATAAATAATTTAGAAAAGTCCTTTGTTAATGTAATAGTTTGATAAATGCCCTACATGTTTTGAAGAAGCTAAAATTAATGTTTGCCTTAATAATTTTCATTTTTTCTTCCTCAGCTACTGGAGTTAAGTTTGACTTGGCGTTTGTACACGTGTTTACCCAGACTAAGAAGAAATTAACTTTCTGTTTCAGTTGTCTACTTGGTACCTATTTTGGACTTACCCACCTGTCTAAATCCTGAGATCTTACTTGGTGGCATTGAGACTTGCAGCCAAAATAAGTTCCTCTGCGTAGAAGAGTTTGTCTTTATTCAAAGGGTCTGTGTTTAAAGAAAGAATAGAACACCCAAGAAGCAATAAGTGAGTCTGTAGAAATAGTATTTTTGATGTGAGGAAACCTGTTAATGAATCTGTTGCTTAGTGTGAGGAGAGCTTATTTATAGATCTGGTTTCTCTCTTAAGAGGCAGTGCCTTCTGAGTAGTTTTTTTTCTTAGTGTGATCAGTAAGCCTCTGACCTTTTGCTTAGCCTCTAGCGTTTTGCTTCAGTAGCTCTCATGGAGTGGAAAATTTTTATAATGGTAGTGCAGTAAACTGAGACATAGAAATTAACTTGTCTTAGTGAGGTTGCCTGTCTTTTGATACCAGGCTAAATGCTGTTTTTTAATTAAAATATTTAGGGTTTTTCTCATGAATATTTCACAAGTCTCCTTTCTGTAGTGTAGGCATCAAGCAGGTTTATCTCATTAGCAGAGCTAATGCTTGTTTTGGGTTATTAAATGTTCCATGAGGAATATGGAATTTAAGTCTGATATTTCTGTCTTCCATCAAGTCTTTCTTTAGTTTCCACTTCAATTTTCCAGAGATTAGGTGTTATTGTTAGGTGAATTAGCATTTTCAATAAGTAGTGTTTTTTGGAAAAAAAGATGAGCTGAGTTTCTGTAGAGCTGTTTTGTAACTGTTCAGATGGGGAGTTTAATATCTTGGTTAACAGAAACTAACCTTTAAAGAGCCAAATATATTTAAGGTTTACCATTTAAAGATGTTTTTCCCAAACATTTTCATAGAATCATAGAATAGTGTGGGCTGGAAGGACCTTTAAAGAGCAGGGACATCTTCAACTAGATGAGGTTGCTCAGAGCCTCGTCCAGCCTGACCTTGAATGTTTCCAGGGATGGGGTATCTACCACCTCTCTGGGCAACCTGTTCCAGTGTTTCATATTGTAAAAAATTTCTTCCTTCTATCTAGTCTAAATCTACCCTCTTTTAGTTTAAAACCATTCCCCTTTGTCCTATTGCTACAGGCCCTACCAAAAAGTCGGTCCCCATTATGATTTGCTACACTGGCTAATGGCTCACTAATTTAGGCATAGCATTGTGTAGGATGAAAGAGTGTTTGTATTAGTTCTGTTTTGTATATAACATGAAGCACACTGCTTTTACTAGTGTTGCTGAATGCAATTTTGTTGGTATACTTGTGGCAGATTAGCTGTTAAGTGTCTCTTCTAAATGTATTAATACAAAAGATCTGAAAAAGACAATATAAAGTCAAAATTAGGTTCTTCAGGCTTTGTTTCTCTTCTTTATATAGTGTTGGTTTTCATAATCCCTTTGAAATTTGATTTGCTTATGGAGTCTTTGTGTTCGTTCCCCCCCTGCCCTTTCTGAATTATTAAACATTTTTTTATCTGTAGGGGAACTTCTATGTTCTTTGGGTAAGAACCAACTATTATTGTTTGTCCCTATTCATTGTGATGCCCATTGTGTCCCTAACATGATTCTGACCTTTGGGTCTGTAGTACATAAATAAAATTGTAGTTTTTGTTAGATAACTTTTGATGAAAGCAGACACTGTAGAGTTACAGTGTGTGGACTTGGGTCAGGGGATTTAACTAGTAAGCAATTTTTCTTAATCCATTTGAATTTGTTCAGATGACCAGTTTCTTAAACTTTTTATTAAAATACTAGAATTGCCTGGTAAAATGTATATTCTTTTCCTCAGTCAGAAACCTGTTTAGTCAAATGATAAGTGTCTGTCTTCATTCAAGTCTACTTCATCTTGCTCTTGTTTCACAGTAAATGGTCTCCAGGTTGTGTAGAAGTACTAGCTGGAAAACTATGGAGAGCTGGAAAACTATGGAGCCCGGTTTCATGCCAGGAAGTTTCACTGATGCTTCTTTATTCATGTTTTGTATGTTTAAGTTCTGTATGCGTGGACAGGCCAGAACTTTTTTGGGGAAAACTTAAACATTGAACTATTCTGATTGTAAGCAGCGTTCATAACATGTATAAAAGACTGCATATGTTTGTTAGAAGTTTCTCCTACAGGACCTCTTTGTAGTGATGAAAAAACTTGGCTTTCAGCTTCCTTTTGGCAAATACTTGCATATTCTAATCACTTGGTAACTCAGATCAGTTATGGGATAGCAATTACAATTGGACTTTTTTTTTGTTACAATTTAATCAGCATATATGATACCTACTTGGTGAGAAAAATTTTTTAATACAAAAGTCTGGCGAAGAGTCATATTTAGTGTACGTGGCTGTAAGTAGTGCTGCTTTTAAAGTGTTTTAAGTTCATTTTGCAATATTATATTCAACATTCCAGTTAAGAAGTTGTTAGATTTTTACATAAACACTTTATGATAAAGGATATTCTTGGCTGGTTAATTTTTCTTCTAAGTAAACATTGATGACTTTCACTTCATCTCATCCTTGATCTTGCAGTTGGGAAAAATTGTTGTTTTGAACCAGTCCATTGTTCACTCCGTTTTAATATTTGCCTAGATTTGTTTCCAGTGCAAGGAAAACTTAACATTTGCGAAATCTAAAGTGCAGCATTGTTTTATAACACTCAATTTTCAGTTAAATATTTTAGTGTATTTCTGCATGATGGTACAGTTAGCCCAGACTTCGTTACTGTTAAACAGTCCTTCAATTCCACACCCACTGGGGTGAATTGTGGAGTGCATCTTAAATTAAATCATTTGCAACCTGTTCTGTGAAAGTAAGGTATTCTCCATGTTCCCATGGATGTGTGTTTGGATACTTACGTACTCTCATGCCATTTCTTTAGCTAAAATAAAAACAGAACAATTCTAAGCTGCAGCATAAAATTCTCTACTATGCCTCTGAAGATGTGAATATATTATGAATGTAATGTAATTATATTACATGTATCAATTGTGAGCTTGGTGATATGGTGGATATTGCTTTCAGAAATCAGTTTTGCAGGTGAGTAAACAGTTAAGTGCCTTAATTTGGTTACAAATGAAAAAAAATATTTGCATTGTGTTCAACTATTGAACTGTATTTAATTTATGTTTTTAATGTCATTACTGTCATTCAAAAAATGAAGCTCATAGAAATAGAAGTGTGTTTATATATTGGTTCCATGGACCTAAAGTGGCTCTTAGGTCCAGTGGGACCAAATTAATTGACAGAATGTTGTAATGAGGAGGTTGCTATCAAGAGAGTTAATACATAGGTATCTTCCTTTTCTTTTTTTTTTTTTTTTTTTTTTAAGGATTTCCAGATCTGTTTAAGTGGTTACCTTCTCTAAGCACCTTTGTCTTGTGAAAAATTGTTTCTGAATTTTACTTTAAAATATTTGAGAAGCAGAATTTTACCTTACTTGTGTTTCTTGTTAGATCCAGGAGAAATTTTGACAGAGTATCTCTGTTCCCTTTTGCTCTCAAATGGTCAACCCATTGGTGTTTGGGGAAAAAAAAAAAAAAAAAAAATCTGCCTTTGCAGTTACACCATCAGAGAGTGCTTCATCAGTATAGCCATAGACAGTGAAAGGACATGGTAGGATTTTCCTTTACCTGGACAGATGACATGAAGATGATTGAATAGGGGCATGGAATTAAAATATATGCATTTTATTCCTAGCTACTCTTTATACGCAGTTTGGGGCCAGATTTTGCCTTCTGTATACATTAAGTTTTTGGCTGGTGAATAACATTTTCCACAGGTTGTGAGAAAATGATGAACGTTTTTAGTCAGTTTTATTCTGTAAATGTTGTATTTACAATATTTTACTGTACTATAACAGGAAGTGGGAGAGCTGGGAAAAAACTTCGACAAATAATGGTATATTAATGCAGTGTTTTAAATGCAGTATTAAAATTCAGAGAAGCAGCAAGTAACTACGAGACAAAATAATGAAGTAGAAAAGACATACATCTCAATATGGAGCAAAGTTCTGTAATCAACAGAGTAGGTTCTATGGTAATTCTTGGCTTATTTTAGACTATTTTCTTTTTTGTTAACAAGTTGGATTGTCGTTTGAATTTTTGACCTGTAATACAGCATTCTGAAGGTATGAGTTCTGTGTAAAACGAAGCTGCGGTAGCTTATGTGATAAAAGGTCTTTAAAAAGCACATAAGCTTTTTTATGATAAGATATTTATTTGTGCTTTTATTCAAGTTATTGAGACTTTTGGATATTTTCTGTAAAAGACTGCAATTCTCAAGTTTAGTGTCTAAGGTCACTAGATAAAGACATTCAGAAAAATCTCTATGGGCATGTAGACAACTTTGTAGTAGTGATGGCCAGTTTTTAATATTGAAGTGTCGTGGTTTAACCCCAGCCAGCAACTAAACACCACGCAGCCGCTCATTGGCCCCCCCACCCCGGCAGGGTGGGGGAGAGAATCGGGAGGGCACAAGTAGAAAAACTCATGGGTTGAGATAAAAACAGTTTAGTAATTGAAATAAAACAAAGTAGAACAGTGAGATAATAACAATAACAACAACAGTAATAGAATATACAAAGCAGGCGATGCACAATGCAACTGCTCATTCCGACGTGTACTGAACGAACAGTGCGTCCCACCCCCAGAGGCCCCCCGGGTTTTATACTGAGCATGATGTCACATGGTATAGAATACCGCATTGTCCAGCTGGGTCAACTGCCACGGCTTTGCTCCCCCCCCCACACCTGGCAGAGCATGGGAGGCTGAAAAGTCCTCGGTGCAAGCACCACCCAGCAACAACCAAAGCATCAATGGGCCATCAACRTTCCTTTCATTACCAAACCCAAAACACAGCACCCCCCAGCCACCAGGAAGAAAGTTAACTCTGTCCCAGCTGGAACTAGGACATGAAGATGGAAGAGTATCTCTGCATCCAAATCAGTGACTGAATTCTCAGTTGTCTCCATGATAAAGTGTTTATTCATGAATGCCTTTCAAAAAAAAAAAAAAAGTTTATACTACTACCTTTTCTGGCTGAGACAGTAAGTATTCTTTTGTTCACTTGTTCTGAGATGAAAACCAGTAATGATTACTCACGGTTTTTTCCACATAATTTTGAATTTCATTTGTCTTTTCTACTTTGTTTACCTTATTCCTATAGTTCAGAGCAGTGGTTATTTTCTGCTTCTCATGACATAGGAGTGAGAAAATGTCTCCATTGTATAATAGTTGCAAGTATTTTGCACTGTTTTCCTAATCTAGTTTACTTTCTAACCCAAACTTAAATTTTGAAAAAAATCAATTTTTGATAGTATTTTAACAGCTTAGTGAGAGTGACACTTTACTGCAGACAGGTTTCACTCTAAGGTATTAGACATCTTCAGTTGACTTTTTCTTGAAAGAACTTCAACCAGCTGTTAACTTGCCTTCTCGCATCAGTATTTTTCTACAAGATTTTTAATTTTCCCTTTGCTAATTTTGAAGTAGTAGCTGAAACGTATTTCCAGGCTAGAACAAGCCCAGTGTGCCATATGGAGGTTGATGAATGTCAGCAGTGTTTGGGAGTCTTTTGTGTTTTGAAAAATCTACTTTCCTCTTTTAATGGTGGTGTTTTGGTCTACATTTTATAAAAAGAAAATACATTTTTTGATCCAGTTTTACTTTTTGATTGTGTAATTATATACTCACGTTCTACAGGATGTCACAGGTTTGCTTTCTTAGAGGTGGAATTAACTGGAATATTTTGGATTTAAAAAAAAAAAATCAGAGAAAAGGGTGCCTGAAATGTAAATAAATCTTGTAGATAAGATAATGGTTCTTTGGAAAGAAGAACATGTGGACTGCTGCCTCTTATAAACAGCAGTCGTATTTGGAAAGTATGAAATACAATTTTTCTTGGCCAAGATGCAAGAACAGCAAGTATATTAATGTACTAAGTTGTCCTTTGACTTAGATTTTGAGGAAAACTTAAAATCTTTCAAGTCGTGTTGGAACTAGTCTTAAGAAAAAAAATTACTTGCAGCAATATCTTTTGAGAATAATAGTAATGTAATGATCATTCATTCTTGAATGTTTTCAATACTTGTAATCAGATTGCATTACTAAGACTTTGCAGCGGCTATAGATGACAGTCTTTTTGAGTGCTAACGCGTACAATGAGATTTACATTACAGTGTTTAGTAAAAATGTGTTGCAATTTCTGCGATCTTTCAGTCTCCTAGATGCTCACAAATTTGAGGGGCCTCCAGGTGGTCTGTGGGCTTTTAGATTAGCCTAGTGGCTGTCTCTTCTGTATTAAATAGTGTTTTCCTTCAGGGGATTATGAAATGTTGCTGGTTAGTAAGGTGTCCCCTAAATGTCTTTGTAATGTGAGTAATACTAGTGCAATTAAACTGCTTTTTTTCCAAAACCGTCAGTGTAGACTGTACTTAAACATCATATGAGGATTGATGTGTTGAAAGGAAGTCAACTTTTCTTCAGATTGGGTCTTGCATCCAGCTGCAGGACGATGACTTAAAAACCAAAGCATACTGGGAGGATCACAGCTATTTAACACCATACTCTCCCAGAAAAACCCCAACAACTTGCATGTTTTGGAAAGTAGAAGCTAGTTTTACCTAAACAAAGGAAGATCTTAAACTCTCTTCCATCTTGTAAAGATCAGAAATGGCTGGTATTAAAATGAATGTGAATTTGAGAGAATATGTGACTTTCTTTTTGAAAACAATTTCGAAATCTGTAAGAAGTGTTGAGTGTGTTTGTGTTCTCTCTCTCACAAAACTGCAATCCATTTCTCTCTTTTCCAGTGTTAATGTGTGTTAGGTGATTCACTGAGAGGCTTTTCAATACTTAGTTAATGAAGTTGTATAATGGAGTACTATCCTACCCAATTCTTTATTAATTCTGTGTTAAATATACTAGTATATGTTACAAGGTATATTAAGACTGACGTTTTTCAATATGCTGTGGTAGCTGTCTTGCACATTAATATAAATTTAGTAGTATTTTTAATTACAAAATATCTGTGATTTTAAAGTACTGTTCAAGGTAAAATATTTTTTTTATATTTTTAAAGAATAACTTCAGCTTAGAGTAGTAAATGTTTTTGGCTTGTTTTAACTGCACTTGTTTTTTTTCTGTGGGGTTTAGATGCTCCCCAAAAGATGTAGAAGGCAAATGAAGGAAGGCCCCACAAAAGTTGAAGATCTTTCTTGTTTGTTCCCAAAACAAAAAGCAGATAACAAAGATGTAGTGCATGGAGGTTTTTCCCAAATACATTCCTATACTTTTGCTGCTAATTAGTTTTAAAAGAAATTCCCCTATTTTAATAACATTGGTACTTCCTTTACAATATTATTGAAATGATGGAAATATTTAAGAAATGCACTGGACTAGTAAGAAATCTTTTTTCTATAAGGGGACAGCTATAACTGTCATTGTTACTACCATTAGGAATGTTTTTCCAGCTTGTAGCATTTACTGGAATATACATATCTGCATATATTTCATGCAATGTGTATTCCTGTTTTTACTGATGTGATAGGTTTTTTAATGTATAGATTTTTTTTTTAATGGTATAACTTAGTGAGTCAACTCTATTCATGACTTGAGTCACCAAAGAGGAAATTGGCTTTAACTATCTGCTCTAGCCCTGTTAGAATGTTTTTCTCAAAGACCAAGTCCTGTTGACAGCTATTAAACCTAATGAAAATCCTTTTCATCAGACTTTGTATTTAAAAACAGGGCTGTTTAGTGTCCTGTATGCTACATGTTTTATAGCTACATTTACTTTAGTTGTTATCTAGTTTAATGCATTTGCTTGTGTAATTTTGTGTGGGGTAAGGGAGTTTACTTTTTTTCAAACTCCTGGGTGGAAGCTGTCATAAAGTTCATAGAATTCTTGAGTAGTTTAGGCTGGAAGAGATTGCTGGAATCATCTAGTGTGATGCCCAGCTCAGAGGAGGGATTAGCTCTGGATTTAGGTTGCAGTGCTCAGGAACACACAGAAATCTTGGATTTTGAAAGAAGATCAGTATTTTTCAGTTAAAGTTATTTACCATTACTGCATGTGATGGGGTAAAATGAACTATTTTGGGATATTATAACTTTCAGATCTTACATATAGGTCTTAATTGATGGGTGAACCAAAGAGGGAAAGGTGACAAGAGGAGTGGGTGGAAGAGGAGGCTTTTTTTACTTTAACTCCTTCCTGGCAGCTTAACTTCCAGTGACCTAGTCATTGGATTGAAATAGTGGAATATTCTGAGGAAAAGACAAATAATGCACAGTCAAAAGCATACCCCAAATTCTAGTTTTGACTGCCAAATTAGCAGTTTTAACCACTTGTATGATTTATGTCTTTAAAATATAGGCATCTTTCAGTAAATTACAATTTTGTGTAAGGTTTAAGGGACTTATGCCTCCTGGAGAGGCCTTTGGAAATAATTTTTCTTTTCTAGAAAGAACTTAATGAAATAAACAACTCTAGAAGGGAGTAATGAATTCTAGTAAGAGGTACAGAAATGGCTTGCCTATTTTGACAGATATAAAGTCTGCTAGAGAATAGAATTCAGTTTCCATGTTAATGAAAACAGGTGAGAATCAACAGCACTGTGAATTACATTTTGCTCTACACACACAACCTAGATAAATTGCTAATTAAGTTACTGATTTTAATGTGCAAGTTTAAGTTTATGGGGTAGGTGTTCCTTTTTTTGATGAGGCATTTTTTGATGCTGTGTCTTGACGTTATTTTCGTCACCATTCCTTAGCTGAAAGGTGAGTGAATAGTCCTATATTAATTGGGAGTGCATCTCCTGGCCACAAACACTTAAGAAAACTGTATCATCTGTCGTCTGTCTTAATTAAGATTAAGAAATCTTAATATTTCTGTTGATACCTTGCTTTTTGCTTTTCCAAAATATTCCGTACTATATTCCATTTTTTTGACAGTTTTGTTACCATGAATATTTGGAGTCATTTGGAGACGAGTTTTAATTTTCTTCAGGCTGTTACAATTGCAAGGATTGTTTCCGGGGAAAAAAGTAGTATTGGTTTGTCAGTTAAAAAGAAACAATTTTATAACTACTTGTATTTTTATTTTCAATGTGACAAGGGAATTGCATCTTATACATTCTCATGTATCAATTCTTAGGTGTCTTTTCAAAACAGTTAGTTTCATGGTTTTATAGAGTGAATTTAACAATACACTAATATATTTAAAAAACCCAGAAGAATCATCTTGGCAGTTCTCTGTATACTTAGACTACTGCTATCAATGGTGATTGAGGTGTAAGAACGTTGCACATGATATACCTCAAATGCTCAAGAAATCTTTTTCTAATACTTCTAAAAAGGGGAGAATCCATACTATATTAAATGTACAATATATATGTAATTTGAAAATTGGGTGTATTCAATACTTCTGTGTAGATCTACTTTTTACAGTTGACATTAAAAGGAGTTGGAATTATGAGGAAATCTCATTTTTAATGCTTATATTTAAAGTAATAGCAAGTATAATGCTATGGTTGCCATCATAGCATTTTTTCTAAAAGTAAATTATTCAGACGAATCAGACCTTCTTGAGGTTTGTTTGCATTAGTGAGTTCTGAAGTATTTTACAGGAATCCTGCAACAAAAGTCATTTGGAAAGCTTTGAGTTGTGTAAAGAATTATCCTTTTACAATAGGATATTATTCTTTGTTTGCTTCCCTTTGTGTTTTGATTTTTTTTTTTAAATCTTCCCAAAGCTTAAACTTTACTACCTATTCTTTGTCTTCTGATTTCTTTTCCCCTTGTAATTGCATATCATCCATTTTTATTGTTCTCTTCCAGTTTAAGTTGTTTTCCCAGGTACCGGGTGACTTCCGAGGTTCTTAATCGCCTTCCTACATATTTCTCTAGTAAAAGTTTAGCCCTCCTCTCTTGCTACTCAATTTTAACTCCCTGTTATGGGTAGTTATGGGTGGCTTCAGAGAACGGGCTGAAGCAGGCTGCTACTCAACAGAAGAATGGGCAGTCACATAGTGAGGAAGAGAAGCTCTGAGAAGATAACGCTATCATTGTTATGTTCTGCAAAGGGCTTGAGTATCCAAGAACAAAGCTCTCAGGTGGGCTGGAATACCACCCAGCACTGGTTCGGCTACTCTGTCATAACTGCCTGTTGGTATTCTTTTCTCTGTCCTATTTTGGGCAAAACTCATGGAATAGTTGACCTAAGTTACCTGCTTTATGCTCACATAGTAAATAGCTGTCTAGGACATGATTTGTGTGGGATAGGACTGAATTTTTGTTACCTCTGGACTCCTGCAAATACAAGTTTTGGCAAATTATCTAAGTACGTGTTTTTATAGTTAATATGTCAAGCATTTAATTACGTTAATGATATATGCTGTCAGTTAACATTTGAAATGGTGTATTTTCTTCGACGGGATTGGTCTTAAATTTGCTAATTCCGTGTTAAGCGTATAGAAGAGTTTCCTTGTGCTGAAAATTCAAAAGAACATGATAAGTTGTGAACATGCAACAGTAGGAGTAATAATGATTCTTGTAGGCATGTTGATTGACTAACAGGCAGCAGAGATCATAAGGTACATTTATGGATCTTGAGTCTATAGCTGAAATGGTTTTTATATGGTAATAATTCAACACCAAAGTTAAAGCTACAAAATGGCAAATAATTACTTCATGTTTTTTGTTACAAAGGTTAGACTAGACTAAAAATTACAGGTTCTACCCCTCTCTTTTGTACTTACTGTTAACTGAAGACTGGTAGCATTTCAAGCTGAGAAAAAACAGTGGTTTATTGCTAGGAGGAGGTGTACCGTGCTTTTTAAAAAAAGTGTATGTTATAGCTTGCCAGTGCTTCTATCCTTTGCAAAGAAAATGAATTAAGTTCTAGTAACTAGTACAGCTTTATAGCTCTGTACTTAACATCCTTATCTAGCTGGTATTCTACTCAGCCCTGCCTTATATGGCACATTTCACATTTAAAAAACAAAAACAAAAACAAAAACACCAAAACAAAACAAAACACCACAAAAAACCCCCAGAAAATCCCACAGCTTGCAGTTGAACCTGAGATGCATCAAGTAAGTATGTGCAGTAATTCAAAGTCTGGTACTTTCCCTTGTAGCTAAAGAGTATCTCACAGTTGTTTGTGGTATGTCCTATTTTCAAACATGCACATATGCGAGCACCTGTGCATGCACAGTCTGATCGATGTAAACTGATAGCCATGGAGTTTTTCTACCATGTTGGGCTAGGGATTGACATTAGGGATGATATACCACTTCTGCTTCTTCATGTCAGGGCTGAAGTGTAAGAGCAGACTAATAACAAGAAGATTGTATGCTGATTTTTGTGACTAGCTCATTGGTATCAATTTGTAGGTATGATTCTAATAGGGCTGCTGATTTTACTTAAAATGTCAGTTGACAACATTACTGTGAAAGGTCTGACAAAGTAGTTGCATGTTCTGTTATAAAGATTTAACGTGGGTTCTAGGGTCAGAAGAAGAGGTCCTCTTTAGTGTTCATCAACAGCTTTAAAACTGCCTGTGTCTTTTAGTTACGAGGCCTTCCTTTTCCTCTCCACACTAAGCCATATTCTTTCGAAAATAGTGTATAATCTTATGTTAAGTTCATTTGTTAGGTTAATATGAGTTGCTAGAAAGAAAGTTATTGATCTGAGAGCCTTTTGTCATGTATCTTATAATTTCCCATACCAGGATATTTTTACAAAACTATCAACTCTGTTCTGTCAAATATTGGTGTCTGCTGCTTTAAGCGTGTGAAGATAGAAGGCTCATGTTTGGCATCCCAAACATGGTTAAGCAAAAAGGAGTTTTGTGAAACTGTAAAAATACTATGAATGTATTTTGATTTGATTAATTTTCAGTTTAAAGGTTGCTTTTAGCAAGAATGATTCAGTTGCCTAGTATATGGAATTGTTTTCAAAGTGCATCTGAACTTCTGCTCTTAAATCATAAATGGAATGATTTTCAGAATCAGGTAAATTTTTTTGCATATGCTTATTCTCAGCACACGTGTGTTCACTCAAGTGGAATATACGTTAACATTCTTGCAGAAAAAAATTTTTGGTGTAAGTTTCATTCGTTTTCATTTTGAACTGTGAATTTGTTTCTATTTCATGCTTTTGATGTAAACAGAAATACTAAAACCCCTTGGAATTATCTGTGATAGGTGTGCTGTGTTTTCCCTGAAGTGATGATTTTTGCCACTCTGGGTACTATCTCTTGAGTATTGTTTCTCAGCAGGCCGTGGTTCATGATCAGTAATGTCAGAACTCTTTTGCTGTTGGATGACTGAGCATCAATTGAATCTAGATCAATTTGGCATGTTATTTGTCTATTTAGTATAAATGCATGTTGTATAGTTTATGTTGATAGTCACTTTTATGCCAGTTTCAAAAGTATGGTCAGTATCTGAACTGACATAGTAATAGCATCATACAATTTATCAAAAAATGTACCACCACCAACTTAAGTCAAAACTATTTGAACAAAGGTGAACTGGCAGACTGAGTTTATATACCATAATATAACACATCAGAGCTTGGTTTCCAATCAACACAAACATTTTTGAGTCGTGAATCCAGATTGACTGTATTATTGAACCACGGCCTTTAGGCAATACTGTAATAAGACCTCTTTATTTACAGTTAAAATGTACATATACTGCTTCTTATTAATGAAGAACACTGAGTGAAGATGGTATCATTTGCAGTTGACCACATAACTATCTGGGAACTTTAGACTGCTGCATCTGATAAACAAAACATGATATTTAATCTTTCGCATTATGCAAAAATGTACAGCATTGCTATATTGAACTTATTATTCCATTTGATTTTATAAAATCAGGGGAGTGTAGTTAACTTTATCCCTTGTACATTTTTGTAATCAATGGAAACTTTTGAAACTTGAAAATTTTTACTTTCATGGAGTAAATGGGAATGTTTTAAGTTCTAAGAATGATAGGTTGACCATGAAAACTATGTTTACTTTCAGAGAGAACAGGAAATGAGAATGGGTGATATGGGTCCTCGTGGAGCAATAAACATGGGAGGTAGGGATCTGAAGGAAAAAGGCTTCTGTAATGTAAAATTTCTTTTTCTTTGGGACTGTACATGTTACTCAAGCACTATTAATTAGTGACAACTACTGGTAAAAAGGAGTAAACAGTATTAGGAAATAAAAAAAATCTCACATATTTTGCTTCCAAACAGCTGGTTTTTTCCCAGTGTGTATCTTTATTTTATTGTTTTGACTACCTGTGGGAGAAAAATATGATGTGCAAGTTAAGAGAAACAAAAAGGCAGGGAAAGGTGATGCTCTAGAAATTATCTGATACAAAAGAGGAATTTTCTGTTCAGAAAGTATTTGACATTCTTTTTGAGGGACTACCTGTTCAGAGAATTTGGAGCTGTAATTGCATGCACTGAAATGGTGTCGAGCTTAAAATTGGTAAGTTCTTGTTGACGTACCTGGCAAAAGATTAATGAATAATGTGGTTGGTGTTGCACTATTTTATTGCAAGTCTGTATTTGCAAATATTCTAAGTTCACTTTTGTGACTTAAAATATTGTCACTGCTAAAAACTCTTACTGTGAAGTCTAGAAGAGTACATTCTTAATAATTAGTGCTTGCTCCATATATGCAGACTGAAACAGTTTGAAATCTTACTTAACCAGAATATCTGCTTTTAAACAAGACTGAAACTTAGACATTTCTTTAAAAAAAAAAAAAAAATTCACTGAACTGTATTAACTGTCAATATATATCTCTTGGAAGCTTCCTGATGTTCATTTAAAATAAATTAAGGTGATATTTTAAGAAAAGTTAATATTTTTGCATATTTTAAATTTGAAAGTAGATACAAAACTTAGTAAACATTGTTGCTTGACCTTTTGAGTAGTGTGAATTTATAGACTAATTAATCTCCTTGGTCCAGATTTTAAAATACATTATTCACCATTTCCTTGCATTTATTGAGACACATTTATAGCTACAAAATAGAAATAGGCTGCTTCTTTCAGTGAAAACGAAGAGCTTTAAAAATAATTCTAAAGGAAGACATTGTGAAGTCATTTACAAATAATAAGCTGAAGCATCAATTGTGACTAATTTTTTTTTATTTTATAGTTGTACTTTTGCATATTATTGCAGTCTACTAGAAAATTTTATTTAATTAGGAGACTTTGTAAATATTGATACTGTGGAAGCTACTAATGCCAGTTGTCCAGATCCACAAGATACACTTTTTATGTACAGATTTTGAATGTGTATTTATAGCAATCAGTTCACAGCCCTTTTCTTGACAGGTTTTAATGCTTAAAAATGATGTTCATCATAGTATTGCTTTGTAAGCTTTGTGCTATAACTTTTGCTTTTAAAATTGATACAAATGCTTTTAGAAATAAATGTGTAGTTCCAAAATAAGTTATAGTAACAGTGAACTAGTATTTTAAAAAGGGAAAAATACCCATAGTGAATAGGTAAAGATAGTGTTTATTTCCACAGTATCTGGATTTTAGGTTAGCTTACTGTAGAGAATTTTTTCTTCTCCAGCCCATTAACAACCCCACCACTACAACCAGAAAAACCCAACCCCAAAAACCTGCAGTAGACCTCTAAATAGTAGAACTTTAATTGTTGATCTTAGCATCCTTTCTCAACATTTCTTTTGGAATTGTAACTTTATTTTTAACTGGCCTTTACCTGTGACTTTTCATTATGTGGGACAGTGGGGAGCTGGAATATCTTCAGTAATGGAAATACCTGCACAACAGCGTTATTAGAAAGCAAGGTACCTCTGTGACGGATTTAATTAGTGTTGGGCTGATTTGTGCAGGACCACTCATTTTTACATTGTTTTCTGCGGCAAACAAGTTCTGAGAGAATCTATATGGCTCACTATAGCACTTAACTGGATCTGTAATGCCAGGTGCAGCTGATAAACTTTTCCATATGGGGGAAAAGAAAAGGCTTTTTGGGAACTGTCTCTGCATTGATGAGGATTATTGACTGTGGCTTGTTGCCAGCTGTGCCAGACCTTGGCATGTGCAGTTTGGACACTTGGAGTGTAATTTTTCAGCCTTCCAGATTGCAGAAAAAAACGATTTTTTTTAGTGTCTCTGCATTGTGGCATGAACACTGATGACTGTTTTCCATCTGTTGCTGAACCTGCTCAAGTGAATTAACTGCTAACATCAGTGTCCCACCAAAAAGAATGGGCAATCAAATGGTTAGCTCTTAGGGTCTGCTTTGGAGCTAGGAGGACCTCTGAGATACAGCTAAAATGACATATTGTGGCCTCTTGCTGAAACTGTGCAGGCCTCCACTCTCTCCTTGCATTACACTCCCCAGTTGTCTTCCCATCAGAGCTGACTCTGCCTGAAACTGGCTTAATAATACAGAGGCTTGATAGTATAGGTCATTATACGTCACCCTGGAAGCAATATGGGTGCATTTGTATGATATAGCGGGTGCGAACTTTATTGCAGTTGAAGGATAAGCGAATGCTATCTGAGTGTGGCCAGCTGCCTAAATTTAGTTAGGCTGGTAAGCAAGCCAACAACAGATAATTAAACATTGACTGCTTTTAGTTAAAGGCACTACTACCAGCACTAAGCACTACCAACATCATAGTCCTGCAGTGTACTTCTAGCCTCTGAAAATAAAGGTTTCTCCTTATATTGGCAGTTCAGACTTCTCTGTTTCCTTCTATATTTAGTCACTGAATGGATGACACTAAAAAACAGTTTTAGGGCATATTCAACTGTAATTCTCTTGAATTGTAGCACAATCTTGTACCTGCTATATGAACTGATCATGCTTGTGGGCGGGTGAGAAGCATCTGACTTGGGCATACCTTTGTTTTGGCTCAGTGTCATAGGGAGAGGTCTTAGGAGTTTCTCATTACTAAGCACAAATGGGTTCTGCTTTCCAAAAATTACAGGATTTTTCTCTATCACTTCTAATAAACCTGTGTAGCACTTTACATGTGCTACTGTGTTGCATGGGTTGTTTTTGCTAAGCAGCTTGCACTTGGCATAATGTATATGATCATGCCCAGGTCTGCAATTTTAGCAGCAATATCTTGGATGCAGTGGTTTCACTGACTGCTGTGATATGTGTACTCAGAGTAGGTAATAAAGATGCAAGTTTGCATACCTGCAGATAGCACAGATACAGTACTATGACTAAATGGCCTGCTTACAATGATGTACATTTATATATTCATTACTAAAGAAGTTACGGTTGTGATGAGAGGCGAGAGGTTGATTTTTGAAATAAGTTTATTAGTCTAGGAACATGTCAGATTTCTTGATACTCTTGTATGTTGTCATGACTTAAAACATAGGCTAGATTACAAAGGCGTGTCTTCTTCCATTATCAAATTTTGAATGCACACTTTTGGCTGAAAAGGGTGAATGATCATTGGGGGGGGGGGGGGAATGCATCGCCACCAGTCTTAAAGCTGATAATATTTCATAATAGCAGACATGAATGATATATATAATCAAATGTTTTTCTTTCTTACAACAACATGAGAAAATGTTACAAAGGCAGTTTTACCTACCTGTTGAGTATGTTAGTGGGTACTGGCAGAGTGGTGTTTCCTAGCTCAACATTATAGCTAAATGCTTTCCTCCAAAGATGTCTTAAGCTTTTCTTCTACCTCTTACTGTGAATCAGAATTTTGGAAGAGACTGTTCTGTCACTTTCAATTCTAACAAAACTTCCCTTAGTTTTCTGGTACTTTTACTATAATAAATTACATTTAAATGCAAGATTTATTCATGCCATATTACAAATAACTTATTGTAAAGTTGAGTACCATCTTTGGTGTTGCCTTTAGATGTTAGACTCGTACACTGTAACACTATACACCGTTAACGTAGTATTGGTAGAACAGTTCTTGCAAATGTATATTTAGTATGTTATGATCCCTAAAGAGCCAAGTTGCCTTATAGCTGCCAATTACTGCAAAATCACTTGAGATTTTTGTTAGTTTGTGGTGTGTATACTGCATATATATGCTGTATGAACGCTTCAATTCCTGCACAGAAATGGTACAGCTATATTTAGCTGTGAAGTTCAGGATTTTCAAATACACAAGGCAGATCATGTAATGCAAAATAACAGGGATTAATGAAAATCTGTTTAAAAGCAGATGGTTGAGATAAATGTACAGTCTCAAAGAATATTTTTTTTTTATTTCAAGTATTGGAAGTCTTGTACATTTGGCTTTTTAAATATTGTAAATTGTTTGTTTATTCTTGTAAAATTCAGATAGGACAGCTCTAAGTATAGATTGTTTTGCATAGATGCGTTTAGCCCAGCACCTGCTGGTAACCAAGGCCCTCCTCCAATGATGGGTATGAATATGAACAACAGAGGAACTTTACCTGGCCCTGCAATGGGTCCTGGTCCTTCCATGGGACCAGAAGGAGCTGCAAATATGGGAACACCAATGATGCCAGATAATGGAACAGTGGTAACGTATCACAAATTTAATTACTTTGAACAGCTGTCATGTCTCATGGCCCATTTTTGTTACCAAAGATATTTTCACACTGAGTAAGAACATGTTACCTGTTTTGAATATGTTAAAAGTAATTGATAAAACTTGTTCATGCAAATAATTTACAACACAGAAGAGAAATATTTATTTAATATTACTATGAAAATCCTACTTCGTTTAAGAATAGGGTGAGTTCTTTGATCAGTAACCAGACTTTAAATTGAGGTTAGAATGTACAGCACTTGTGGCAAAACTTGGCATGTATGACCTGTCATGAAAAACTCACTGATAGAAGGAAATCACTTCTGTGAAATGAAGAAGGAACAACATACCAGAGTAATCTGTAAATTTAGGCATTTGCTGTTTTTTCTTTTGTGAAACTAAATTCTATGTATTAGCTTGTTGGGGTTTTTGATGAACAGTTAAATGTTGGAAGCTATGTAGTGTGAAGATATCTTTGTGTCAACAATTTACTTTTCTACAGCGACTGTAGTGGTTTTTGTATTTCCTTTCTAAGAGTGTTGAAAGCATGAGAGTATGACAGTAATTATGCCACTTAGAAAATAAGTATGCCAACAGCTGTTAGGGATAACTAACATATCAACACAGGGAAAATAATACTGCCCAGTTGCCAAGGGTGCTAGGGAATGTCTTGTATACATCTGGAATTTTTTATCGAGCAGATATGCCATTGGGATGCAGTTAAAGCATTAGCCATTTTTGCACTGTTCTCATAGCCAGTCACTCTTCCTAGCTGTAATGTCTTATGTAGAGAAACAACTATATAATTTTTAATCTGATTTTTACATATTT
Source organism: Oceanodroma leucorhoa (assembly GCA_030449065.1). Taxonomy (NCBI): domain Eukaryota; kingdom Metazoa; phylum Chordata; class Aves; order Procellariiformes; genus Oceanodroma; species Oceanodroma leucorhoa. The sequence goes on along the minus strand of JASVER010000196.1, from coordinate 238,348 downwards.
TTCAGTATTATTCTGTAAATAGGTATTTGGGATGTTCTAGTGGTGGTGTAATATAAAGGAGTATATAGTATAAACAGTGATTCCATTATAGTTTTATTGGAACACAGAAGCATTTTGTAGCTTTGTATTTTTTTTATATATGCCTTCTCAACAGTATCCATCTGCAACTGAGCAATCTGTATAATAAAGTTTCGACAAAGTCCTTTGTTCCTTAGAAGAAAATGAGATTTTGATTGAGCACAAAATACATACTGAGTCTGGCCTTTACCAGTTAAAGGAGAGGATCTCACTTCACATCATAGGAGCCAGCTCATTTTATCAGTTGTATCATTTCTCACAAAGCATAGGGATGCTTTTCACAAAACGCTGTTTTCAGAGATGCTTTTGCTGGAGACCAGTTTGTTACTGGTCACCTCTGGAACATTCTCTTGTGATAATATGGACACTGCAAAAGAGGTATAAGGAAAAGAATATGGTATCATAAATCATGGTATCTATCTCAAACTGTTGTTTTTCTACAAAAAGTCATTCCAGGTATGGAAATGTAGGGAACATAAACTTCAAAATGCATGTTTTAAAAAAAAAAAACTGTTTTTTTACTTCCATTTTCTTCTGCATGCTACTGAAGGACAAATTAGATGGCTTTTTTTTTTTTTTTTTTTTTTTCTTCTTCTTCCCTCCCCGTTTTGGACTTTCAAGGTTTTTAATCTGGGGACAAGCCCCTACAGAAAGACATTGCCTTATTCTATTTTTGCTGCTGTTGGAAAGACACTTTAAAGATCATTTGAAGGCTGTCTACTAAAACACTGTAAGAGTTAATTTGTTTCCACTGAGAGAAGTGGAAAATATGCTTACAGACCAGAAATGCACTTTTCATTTTTTAAATTGGATCCTTTTCTGAATCTTTTAGGGGAAAGTTGAAGCAATCTTCTTTTTGGTTCCACTGCAGTCTTTTGAAACACAAACTATCTTTGAACATAACATTTTAAAGATAGCTTCCCTGCCCCGCCCCATACTTTATTGTAGGTAGTTAATTACTGCAGTTTTCTTGTTAGCTGGAGAGAGGGGTCCCTGTTAGAAAGAAGACTTGACTTTTTGTCTAAAAGTCAAATGGTAAAAATTATGAGGAGTATGTGATAAGCTATTTGTTGAAATTTCTATCCGTTGCTGACAAGCTGGCATGAGTTAAAGATAGTTTTTTAATAATTTTTAATCAGTGCTGCAGATTTTAAGGTACTTTGGGGCAGTACTAAATCTTTATGCAGCTGTTGAAGTAACTTTTTTCTTATTCAATGTCAAATTTTAAACAGCGCACATATATGCAACCATGATCTAAGTTGCATAATTTTTTATCTATATAGATATAATGCTGTTTTTAAATAACGTATATGAATTAGCAGACTTTAGAACTGTTGAGCTCTACTACTGTTACTGGAGTTAGACACTCAGAAGAATTCTCCTCTGATTCAGGCATATAAATAAAGTGCTAGTCTTAATGTTCTTGTTGAACTTTGAATATTGGGACAGTTAATGTAGATGTCTGTACAGAAGGAATTTCTTCTGAAAGTATAACTGTCCTCAACAGATGAATGATGAGTTATTTCAAGATCTGACTGTACCATAATCTATGCTTTTAATGATTTATGTCATGTTGAGTTAATGTTTTAAATTTCACATTGTGGGTTCTATTTTTAAACACTTGCATAAATAGTGAACTATAAGTGCTCAGATGCATGTTTTCTGTTTTAGGTCTGAATTGCTGTAGCCAAATAAATCTGTGTAAGCCCATATACCTTTATTAATATTAGGCACAGAACTAAGGAAAATAAATGTGAAACATTAACTGGATTTTCATCTTATCTTGATATTTCAGGTTAAGCTATAGATCTATATATCTTTTTTTTTAACTAGCATTGTTCGGTTATGCATTTTATCACTAGTTGTGTCAGTTTATTTGGACTGGATTTTAAGTCTAACTAAAGATTCCTGAAGTGCCATACAAAAGGCTTGACTCCAGGTAGTGTGGACTGAAATACACTTTATCCACAGATATGTGGGTATATAAGTTTTCAGGTTCTATTGCTATTAAAAGAATAAACCTGTAGTCTCTAGATAAAAGCTGATTTATTTTTTTCCTAGTTTGACAATGTTTCTGTGTCTAATTTAAGGGAGAAGCATTGTAGTTGGTATGGAAGGCAGAATAGGGCTCAAGTATAAAATTACTGTTTGCTGTCTTTTCTGTTAGAGACTATGTGCTTGAAAGGATGAAGTAGAAGCACCAGAGTTGGTCTTAATACTTAAGTTTTTAATTTTTAATTTACTTTACAAAGTTGGAGCATAACATTAGCACTCTTTAGTTTCCAGCTCTTTTTCCATAATAACTAATTGAATTGCTCCTTTCTTCCCTCTATGTGTGATCCTGATTCTCCTGGACTATCTGCTGAACTTCATGACAACATCACTTGGGGTTTTTGTTGTAACTCACATTTGGCATGTTCCAAATGGACTTGTATTAGCATAATGAGAGATTCCCTCAAGGAGGTCCATCACAGATGGGTTCACCTCTGGTTAGTAGAACGGGCTCTGAAACTCCTCAGCCGCCAATGAGTGGCGTAGGTGCCGTGAGTGGTGGACCTGGTGGCTTTGGTAGAGGAAACCCAGGGGGCAACTTTGAAGGACCTAACAAGCGTCGCAGATACTAAAACTTGTTTCATTCCTTACTGTTTAGAAATTCCAGTAAAACTATACAGTGATATGCCTCTATAATTTTAGCTGTTATCTGGAAACGGTTTTATTGTTATTGTAGTCTTTAAAACAGTTTCTTTTGTAAAACTTTTTTTGTATTCAGTCATAGGCTTTGTAGCATAGAGCAGAAATGATGCGGATCATTATGTAAGGCAATGTGTTTGTGACTCTAGCAAAATACAATGTGTGACTATGATGTAAAATGTGCAGTTATCTGATTACAATAAAATATAAAAATCACTTGAAAGGATTTTGGGAATGTTATTACTAATACTGGGTGAGAATAATTTTATGCTTAATTATAAGTGGCATCATTTTCATTCTTATGTAGTTTCTACTATGTGTCAAGAAAGTTCCATTCTTTAGTAGTGAATCTGTTTAGCTAAACTGCATGTTGCAGTACATACTATGAACAATTTATAACACAACTGCTTTTGTTTGTTTTGACTTTTGAAGAGCATCAAATTTTATACAAAGTGTTCTCAAGGATACTGTGTCCTTCCATCTCAGTCTCCCTTTGCAAACTTAGTCACAATAGGCTTATAAACAGAGTATATCCGTTACTCAGATTATTGGGAAATTTAACTTGGGGGGGGGGAACTTTGGAAAAGGAATCTGTATGTATGCTTTATTCATAACAGTATGAATTATTACCTTAACCATAATTCTACAGAAGGAAAATTATTGTGACATCTGTGTGTTCTACTGATCATTAAAGTATCTTGCCATTGTAAGGAAGGAGACATTTGTGCAAGCTGGTTTAAAGCCTTCCACTGTGTAATGCATCATTATAAGTATACATTTCCCCCAATGGTCGGTTTGAATTGAAACAAGTCTGTTATCAATGATTAACTGTTTAATTAGGAGGCAAATACATGTTTTCCAGTTAAAATAATTGTTCACTTATAGTAGAGTAATATGCATTTAGAAGGATTGCACGAGTATTCTTGATAAATGTTTTACAGAATGATGAATTTGAAAAAATACCGATTTCCAACACAACTCAGGCTAGATTTGCTGATTGAGTCTTAAGAGAAAACTGATGATAAAGCTATTAGGAAGCGTATTATGATTCAGATTTTGTCAGTCATGGAAGATGATGGAAAAGACCTATTGGTTCTATTCCTGTAATGGCAAGAAAGTCGGGATATTTTTGGTTACTATTGCTTTTTTCCTGTGCAAAATAGTTGTAAAATATTAGTGTTCTGTTTTTGTCAGTTCACTCACGTTTTCAGAAATAGAAATTACTAAAATTTATCTGTAGGAATAATGATGCTAAATTGATTAAAAACTGATTTGAGATAACATGGTGCCCTAATTGTATCGAAGTGGTATGTACGTAACTCAAAGCATGGGATGCAAGCAGCAGAGTGAGCATGTATGTGTTACTTCTTAATATAGCAGTGATGGTCTTGGTGAATTGAATTGCAAGCAAATGGGTAACAGGAAAATTGCAGCATCACTGGCATTTTAGAAGTATACTGTTATTTAAAATGCCAGCGTTATATGGTTTAAGATAGAGATTGTTTTCATACAATTCAGGAGTTACCACATGTGTAGGTCCTCACTTGTGACATCTGTAACTACTAAGCATTTTCCTCTAGACTGTCTTTAATGTTGCCCTTTTTTGCTCAACTTGAAATACATGCCACACTTTATAGTTTGTAATGCAATAGTGAGTTAGGTTTAAAGTCTGAAATACTTTCTCCTACTTGATACATGTATCACGTTACAGCATTCATTCTTCCAAAACAAACCTGCAACTGGTTTTACGTAGCACACTATTCCTAAAACTCAACATTTGGGAAAATTACTGTTTTTTCACTAGGTGTGAACTAGTGTTTGCATATAGCAACTATTTAAGCTCTCTGCTTTGGTGTACTGTGTTCTGTTGAAAACACAGTTCACATTGGTGTCTAGTAAGGTGTCTAAATACTAGATTACTTTTGTCTCCTCTTTTCTGCCCTTGTACATGGCGTTTTTTATGGGGACTGAGAAAGTACTGGTATGAGTTGGTAATTCTAAACTGTAAAGCTGTAAGGGGTACATGTCTTAAATATAACTTGAACTAGATTCAAGAGGTCTGTTCAGTTTTTCAAAGGAAAAGGCTGTGTCCTTCAGGCCTTTTGGCTAACTCCTGTGTATTTGTTTAGATAGATACACCATCATCCTTGTAGTATCTCAGTATGTTTCAGAAGTACATTAAACATCCCGAATCTGCAAAAAGTGGTTCATTCTTTCCTTGCTAGCCTTATGCTATTTTAAGTGCATGTTTGTTGCACTGCATTTTTGCTAGCAAGCAGAGGTATGTATGTGAAAGTCATTGTAGGTTTTAGTAATAGTGATTTTCATTCCACAGTTGTGAGCTACCCTTCCTGTAAAACTCTGACTTGGATGGCTCTGCTGCATGGTAGCAGTGGATTTGTCTGCTGTCCTTATTGCAGAAAATAATCTGTTCTCTTTCTAAATATCCATGAACCAAGCCTTTAAGTCCCCCAAAATAAATACTGAAACGTTGGATTTGGGCACACTTTAAAGATTTAATGAAGAATTCCTTTTGTGGCTGATGACAGGCTGCCAAATTCTGCTCTTAATAAAAGCTTTCTTAGGGCTGCCTGGCCATGTTGGTTGTATACAGCTCAACTGTAAAGGTGATAATTTTCGTTTTGCTGTATGTAGTAGTAACTGACTCTAGCTATATGATAAATACATAATTCTGTTATAAAAGGAATGGTCCCAATTTGTTTCCTAAAAATGGTATGTAGATGCGTCCAAGCAGCATTTTTGCTTGAAGGTACTGCAGATGAGCTGGAAGTGATTAATTTTTCTTGTTCCTTATCTGGTTGATAAGTTTATCTTTTTTTTTTCTGTGTACACATGTACTTAAGTTTTTAACTGTCTTTGGTCTGTTTGACTAGAAAGCACAGTGAAGTCCTGACTCTTTCTGCTATATGCTGTGGTAAAACAAATAAGCTTGGAAAGGTTAAGAAATTGGCAGCTACGATGAACTTTTGGTTGTACTTACTGAGTTTTTACATTATTCCTGAAATTTCAGTCTGAACTGCTTAATTTTCATGTAAGATACAATTTTAATACTTAAAGATAGCAAAGCTTTACTATTCCATTTAAGTAAAATAAAACACACCACCACCAGAATCCAGCTTGTCTAACTGCATTTGCATTTATCACCTCAGTCATTTGAAGGGGAGCTATTGGGCACTTAAAAAAATAAATTTCATTTTGGTTGTGAGTTAATTTCTTTGTAGTTCTGTCCAGTGTGCTCATTAGATAAAGCACATTGATACCTTGGGAAACTTAGTGGTGATTCAAATATACTTCACTGTATTTATTTCCTAAGAAAAATACAAATCACTATGAATTACCTAGAAAGAAAATTCCTGACCTTAAGTTGTTTTATTTATTGTCCACATCTGTTTTTTCCAATTGGGCATAAAGATATGATAAACTGGAGACTTTTATTAGAACAAAAGGTTAACATGGCAAGAAGACAATGTGAACTAAATGTTACACTGATTTAATTTTAACCATAATCCAATAGGATTTTATAGTATGCATCCTTTAAGGAGCATTCTGATGTAAAGTATACTGCCATATTGTAAAATGTTTTACCAAACTCATTTTTCGCCTTTTCCGCTTCGAATTTCAGATTTTTTTAACTTGAAAAATAGAATAATCTGTAATCACAAATTCTTTTGAAAGGTACTAAATACAAATGCATTGACTTTTATGAAGTACTGGTTGTTAAGTGGTCACAATCTGCCTTGAGATAACTCATCAGCTCAAAAATGCTGAAATAACTAATCTAAAGGAAGATTCTCAAGTGAAAAACAAACCCCCTTAGGCCTTTTGAAGGGAGAATATGCTTTGAGGTGAGATGTTCAGCAAATGAGTGGTGTGCTCTGATGGCATGGAACTCATTTTACTTAAGCATGTTGTGGAAACTAATTTTTTTCATACTTACAGAATCACAGAATAGTTTGGGTTGGAAGGGACCTTTAAAGGTCATCTATTCCAACCCCACTGCTGTGGGCAGGGACATCTTCAACTAGATGAGGTTGCTCAGAGCCCCGTCCAACCTGGCCTTGAATGTTTCCAGGGATGGGGCATCTACCACCTCTCTGGGCAACCTGTGCCAGTGTTTCACCACCTTATTAGTTCTTAATATATAATTTTTTCTATAACAAGTTGGATCATAATTCTTCCCTTCTCAGTGAAGACAAGTCAAAATAAACTGTAATTGAACTATTAAAATGGCCGGGAAGGCTGGGTAGCAACTGAGGGGGCCAGTTTACATTGGACCACAAACATGAATGGATTCTCAATCCCATTCCTGAGGCTTGAAGTGGTACGTATCCATAGGTGGTTTTACGGAGGCTGCATCCAACATTTCTTGTCAGCTTGTGCTTGGGCCCAAGACTGGGGGACTTGAGAGAGCATGTATTTCAAATGCAATTTAATTGTCTTCTCAGGAGCCCTGAATTTATTAATTTGGGCACTGTGCTATCATTAAGATGCAGAACTATCTTGGGATTTGGTGCTTTGCTTAGGCTGTTAGCTCACTTCTAGCATGAGGGAATATCAGTCCAAACTTCCCTGATTCTTGAATAGCGAGGAGGGAGTGAGTGTGGCCTGTGGAAAATACAGAGGCTGGACATTACTCCTTTAGATTATTGGCTATTCAGTGCTAGTTTAGTGGCAAACGTTGGACTGTATTATCCCAAAAGCATTTGCTTTCTTAAAAATCCGTTCAGTGAAATGTGAGAACTTAATAGAAAGATTGACTGAAAACTTGCAATACTTAATGTGAGGTATAATTTTTCCCATTGGATTGGCTTTTTGTTGCCTTTTGGTATATACTGTAGAATATACTTAGTAGGTGGTCTCACCAGTTTGGCATTCTGCTGTTATGGAGAAATCTGTTTTGTTTATAGTTTTGGGGTTTTCCCCATAAAATATTTTAAAAATCATAGCTGTAGGCATTTCAGGTTTGTTTTCACAGTAATCCATGAAATACTGAAGTTTATCAAAATTAAGTTATCTATGTCTAAAATGTAAGTTGTAGAATAGATAAACTGAACATTAAATTTTCATGAAGACAATACTTTTGATGATTTTAAATGCATGGAAACAAGCCCTCAATGTGTTTGTTTTCAGTGGAATAGATTTAATAGGTCTTTTCCATCTTGAACTTCCTTAAGTGACTATGAAAATTAATCTAATTGAAATTTGGAGGTATTCATATTAATGACCTCAGCCTGACTTCTAAAAGCAGTAAGAGATGGGTTTCTTCAGAAAAGCAGTTTAGAACAGGAACCATTTTTTCCTAATTGAAGGAACTATTCAGAAAAGTTTAAGTTGAGACAAGCGTAGCATACTTACAGGTCAAACCATTTAAAAAAACTGCTTTCATATCATGATTTTATACCCAAATCACATTAAAAGAAAAAAATCATCTTTGTATACGTGGGTAAAAACTTACTGATTTGTATGTGGTCCCTCAAATAGAGGACAAAATGCTCATAATAAGAGTTACGACATTCAAAAGGAAATTAACTGTGTTACTGCATACAGGTGTTGTTAAGGTTTTTCCATTTGTTTTGGTAAATGGTTTGTCTGGAGCTTCTGTTTTTCCTAGTTTTACTAGTGTGCTTTTATATCTTAATTTCTGAAGAGCAAAGCATAGCTGTATAATTTGATTGAAGTTACATGCCAACTGTATGCGGGATGTTAAGTGCTTGACCTGAAAGAAGTGCAGTGAGAATAAAGATACTGTTCTTGCCTTTAATTTCTCAGTAAAAAAAATTGCATAGAACCTTGAACTGGAATAAGTGTGAAGGGTCCTGTATGTAAATCGAAAAAAGATGGGGGAGAGGGAATAAAGTAACATAATAAAAATGCGAGAAATGTGGTTTAATTTTATATCTACAGCAGATTCACAAAAATAACTTTAAAGCTTGTTATACATGAAAACCATAAACTAATTTTTAATGGAAAAGATGGAAATACAGTTACATTAATGTCTTGGACTTTTTTAAACTTGGAGTTTAGTGTTGTGCAGTTGGCCAAGGAATATCAGAAAAACTGAAATGAATTAATGTTCTAAAAATTTTTTAATATTCATGGGATGTAGGGTGGGGTCACTGCAGTTGGATGTTTCTTCTATGTTGTCGTTATGAAAGTGTTCTGTAGGACTTGGTTTTTGTGGCTGAATGCAGCAACTGTATACAGTGTACACACCTCATGTTGTCGTAAGTATGAAACAGCTTAATTTAAGATTGTTAGCCTCTCATCAAACCAGTGAGAATCCAGTCTTACACCTATGTGTCATAGCCAGAGAAGCACCAAACAGAAGGTGGTGTAAAGGAAAATAAAATAATGAATATTTGTTATTAATTATGGGTAGGATTAAGTTATTTTCATTATTTTTTGCCTTAATTTCACTGTAATCAATTTCTTGTTTATGTGAAAGGGGAAGTAATTTTATTCTCAGTGAATATTTGAAAGAAAAAAAACCCCACCAAAACAAAACACCCCCCCCCCCCAAACCCAAAACAAAACAAAACCAAAAAACCCCAGTGCCTAACCCCCCCCAAAGCAAACCAAGTTTTCCCTCTTTAAATAACTACATATACTTAAGCAAATTGGAAGAGGAAATGTAATAAATCTAAAAAGCTGTAAAAACCACAAGGATTTATTGTAATTCTTTTTGCAGCTGTTCGCTCTTGGTGCTTTGGGCATTTTAATGTGTTTCCTTTTTTAAAAGCTCCATTTCTGTTCATTATTTGCTGTAAAAGGATTTGTTCTGCAGTGCTATTACTAAGCTTTAAATATTTTTATCTAGTGTAAAATTGCAGAAAAAAAACCCTGCATAAACCAGCTATTGCAGTACTGTACAATGCAGCCTTTGAAGTGCCGGCTGGAAGTGGTCTTTCAAGCTGCTTACAAATGTTTTAAATATTTGTATGCTAATGGGAAATTTGAAATCTTTGTGTGCATATTTAAAATAATAATTCAATACATGCATTGATGCAGATATGAATAGCTGTTTGCCCTCCTTGCTGCTTGGTCCTGCTTCCTGCCTGCCTTGTGCCACCCTTGCATCTCTGTGCCCATGCAGTGAGCAGGGTAAAAGAAACCCAGTGAAAATTATCGATTCTGCTAATTTCAGTGTGGGAGGAAAGAACAGCAAGGAGTGGGCAGTAGAGAAAGACTCTTCATAACTGTGCAGACATAGGTTAGCTTGTGCTGCATCTACATGCCACATAGGGAATGTAATTTTATGTATGTTCTCATTAAGTGAGTTTAGATGACTTGTCAGTACTTCCAGGAAATACATAGCTTAGAACAAATAAGTAAGAAATACGTTGAGGGCTTTAGATGCCTGAATAGCACAGTTATGTTTTACATTCTTAGTGATAGTTGGCCCAAGAGGGCAAGTATTTGAAGTAATGAAGAAAAAAACATACACTACAATGTTGAGCCAAATTATATGTGAGCTTGATCTGTCCACTTTCTGCAGTTGTGAAGAATGCAAGCTATTAAGATATGGAAAATAGTGTTCTTCATTATTTCTCCAGGAAAGATGATATACACAGTTGCTTTAGAGAAGCAAGACTATTCACATGTACTTCTTCTTGGAAGAAAATATGTAAACTGTAATTACAAAGATGGGAAATACTGTCTTTTAAAATGCTAACGTTCTTCATTCTTTGCTACAATAGCACTGCATTGTTCCATACATTATGTTCCACTTTTAAGGGACAGACCATGTGAAAGGTAAGCTGCAGCTCCAGTTTTAAGCAACTTCAACTCAGAAGCCTTTTCCAGAAGGCACAGAAGGAAAACTTTAATAATGAAACAGTAGTTCATCTTCAGTTTTGTTCTAATGGGGAACATTGTGCTTCTAGAACTTCCAGCATTGCATCAGTAGCAGTTCCACATCTGACATTTTCAGAACCAGAGCTGTGCCAAGCAATACAAATAAAGTTTCTGCCTTAGTATGTGAAGAATGCAATTACTACATTTCAAAAACTGAATGCTCAGAGTTTTGAAAGAAAATGTATGAAATAATTGTCATATATTGAATTACTGGTTTAAAAGTGAAAATTATGTCGACTTGGCAGTTGGGATGGCTATGCTTTTAGAACCATTTTGGTGTATGTGCCATGTTACACTGTGTAGTTTTTGTAATATCACTTAATGCATGTTCAGCATCATTCTTGCATCACAGTTGTGTACAGTTTCATGGTTTATTCACACTGCTGAATGCAAATGTCTGTAGAAGGGGGGTACTAGAGCATTTGTTTAGTATTATGTAACTTGTATAGGAGGGTTTTTCATTGCTAAGCTTGCTTTCTGTTTTGTGTTCACTCTGCATGTTTTGTGCAAAATATGCTTTTTCTATTGCATATGAGGAAAAGTAGCAAGTCATGAAAACATGCTTATTAGGAAAGTAAATGGAAGTCCTGGATGCCTCTTACTGCTTCTAAAATGACAGCTGGCTCAGGAGAATAAAATCATTTGGTATACTTTCATGCATGATATCATCTAGATTTTTTCCTGCTTACGGCCCACTTCAGTATTAATGTTAAAGATAAAAAAACTTCTGAGTTTAGTTTTCCATACATAATCTGGTTTTAATTACAAGCATGTGTACAAGACAATAAATTAATCACAAATTACTTGATGTTTGCTCTGCATAGTACTGTAACTCCCCAAAGTTGTATTAAACATAAAAAAAATAATTAGTTTGAGTTTCATCATTTCTAATGTGAAACTTTAAAAATTGTATTGAGTGGGAGTACGCCAGTCCACTGGGGGGTGGGGGAAAGAACAAATCTGTGGAGAAATTGTGCTCTTGGTTTGAGTTGCATTATATTACTGGGCATGCATTTTTTTACTCTTTAAATTGGGGCCATTGTGCAAAACTGTTTGTTATAAAGGCTTAACAAGAAATACAATTTGTCTTATTTTACCCAGTTATAAGGATTAATTCATTGTTAGCATCTTAAAAATAGATTTGGTTACATTAGGCACATATACTTTACTGGAGATGATGGCATGTAGTATGAACATCAGAAATAGGATAATTCAAGTGATGGTAGTTACTGAAGACTGATAATAAGCCTAGTTGGGTAAAAGCTGATCTTGAGCATTATTCTTACTACCTTTGAAATGAATTCTTTCATACATCTTTTTCTTCTTCCAGTTAACCATAAACCTGAATTTCCCAGGTGTCTGATATTTTTGGGAAATAAATACTGATTTTAAAACCCTGTGCCCAGAACCGTGATACTACATTTGCATTTCTGCTTTATCGCTGTAGTAGTCACAGAAGTACTCACAGGTTTGAAGGTGTTCATCTGGATTTTTGGGGGAGGGTAAGGGATTGATTATTCTATATTGCTTAATTCTTGAGGCCCCAGGTGGGAAAACTGGTAATGTAGAATCTTCTTTATATTATTGTTTAAAAAAAATAAATCAAAATTGTTTAAAAATCTGGTATCTTCAAAATTGCCCAGTGTCAAGGAACCTGAATGGTGTATCTTTAAAGAAGGTGGGAAAATTTTATTTTATTAGAGGTCTTACATATTTATGAAGTATTTGAGCTCTAAATCTTTCATTGGTCCAACCTTGAGGACATTGTGACTCAACCCTAACCTTCTGCTAGTATTATGGTGAAAATTCTGCAAGCTTCTGCAAAGCTTTAGAAGTGATGTGAGGACGTAATGTGAAATACTGGGTATAGGACTGAGCCAAATCATTCATCTTTGAAGATTGCCACTGGCTTGCTCTCGGTATCCTTATCCATTCCATTTAGGAATTTGTTTCCTATTCTGTATTCCAGGTTTTCTTTTATTATAAAAGGCTTTAACTTTTGCTGATGATGCGGAAGATATGAACTGTATAAAACTTTATTTGGGGATTGTAATACTAAACTTGATGGAAATGGGTAAAGGAAAGAATCGGATGTCAGATGCACAGTAAAAACAGTTCTTTATATGATTTGGCAAGTCATTACGTACCTCTCAATATGTGTTTTGTTAGTATATGAATATCATGTATGTATTCTTAACCTGTTTTGTTGTTAAAAAGGATTTACGGCTCTTCCTGAGGTGAAAAAAAAGAGACTTCATTCTGGATTAATTTAATTTCAAAGTTTCTCTTTTGTGTAAATCAATACACAATAATTAAGTGACAGAATACATGAGAACTTAAAAGAATAGGTAGGTACCCTTTCTTGACTCATAGGTGTGTGGAAATACTAATACAGAAAAGTAAAAGTAGATAAGTGCTCTTCATGGATTTACAGATGGGGGAGATAGTAATGTGGAAAAGCATGAAGATGTGGTTTAATCTCATCTTTCAGTTTGTTTCTTCTAAAAATTTGGAAGTTACCATAGAATTAAGAACCCCAAATATGACTCTTGATAAACGTCATCTAAAATTCTTAAATATTGTTTCAGAGTTCTGCTATAAATGAAGCTAGTTCAATGTAAACATGCAAATAAAATACATGCTTTAATGGACAAAATAAGTCTGAAAGCCTGTGTTTCATTAAGACGTGGAGAAGATTAATGTTATTGGGGAGTTGGCTATGTTTTCTCAAGTTTTTAGTTTTTGTCCACATAACCTTAAAGGAACAGAGTTGGAACTTTGTTAATGACGTGCAGGGAAAGGCAACACAAAATTGTGTGGGGAAAGGACTGAAGTTCAAATATGTGTAACTTAATGTACTGATGCTTCCAACAGAGGACTTCTGTCATGAGTTTAGAGAGCTCCTGCTTAAAAAGAAATGCTGCCCAAATCTGGTCCTGCTCTTACTGCAGGAAAATGTCATTTTTGCCTTGATTGTGTCAAAACAAGAATAGGATTACTGGGATTTAAGTTTATGAAGAACATAATTATCTTGCCACAGTAATAAATCTGAGTAGTTGAACAGTCAGCACCTGAGGTAGCTTGTCTGCTGATGGGGGTATGTGTATAACTACCTGATTGTCACAACCTTCCCAGGACTTTGAATATGGTGGTGCCTTCGGTTGCTTCAGCAGTTGCTTCACCTGCCTCAGTTAATGAAGTTCCTTTATGGCTACAAGGATGCTTTTCAAAGTCTTCATCTCTTCTGCTTAGCAAATACCAGTCGCACAGTGGCAGCTACTGCAGTTGGGGGTTGAGGGTGGTATAGTCATGGAGCGCTTAAATTGTTTGCTCTTCCCAGCTACAGTCGTCTTAGTTTACACGTTTTCAGTCATTGCAGTGTGCTTCCAAATGTTACCTTTCATGAATTATAAACGTGGTATTCTCAATGAGGTATTGATCTGAGCAAGCTTGAGTAGAGATTTATTAACTTATTAATACAAACCGGTTACACTTGTACTGTCAACAACACAAATTCCTTTGATATGAATCTGTTGGATGATTATTTCAGTCTGATTCCCTAATTTTGTAATAAAGATGTGAAGACCTCGTTCTGCCTCCAGGTGCTGAAATTCATCTTCAAACTATTTGGGTATCTGCATTTATTTTAGTTTACACAGTGTGGTGTAAACTAGAATCAGTGAAAATTTATGCATAAATATACCCTGTCAGAGCATACTCAGCAGTCAGATGCTGATCAGATGTGAGATTTTGCAGAGCTCAGAATGAAAGTAAGTTGACTGAAATAGGTTTTTAGGTAAGACTGAAATAAAGTTATGAGAAGGCAAGAACAAGGTTGAGCAGAATAGGAGAGCAAACTGTGAGCTCTTTGAAGATGGTCCATAAAAAGTAGTGGAACCATCTGATAACACATAAATGTTCTGTTAACCTTTCCAAGAAATTAATGCAGCAGTATGCAGAACTTTGGTCTGAAATGCGGACTTTGTTGGAGAAGCTGCTGCTTGCTTATGTGGAGTTTCTTTTTCAAGACATAGCAAATAATGTTTGTAGTGTGTTAGAATGGATGTTTTTTCCTTGTGTACATCAAAAGTCACAAACAGGTAACTGAAGTAACAACTTTTATGTTCTAGTCTGTGTTCATAACCATTTTCTCATTAATGTTGATATTTATAAATTTGTCACCTGACATAATTTTGATAACTTATTTTTCAATGGATATTTTTAATGTGAGAATTATGAGTTTGCATCTTGAAATCTGAATGAACCGTGATGAAAAATAGTGCTAACAGTCAACCTCTTTGATTTGAAATATTTTAGGCATGAATATGATGCCAACTGGCTGTCTTTGTATGTAAGATGATAACAAAAGGAAGTTCCCTATTTCTTACCATGTGGTCTTGGCTTGTGGCCTTCCTGTGCAAACGTGGCTTCATCATTAAGGCATTTGTACTTCGTTATTCTCAAGAGGAGAAGGTTGTAGCCAACTGGAGTGTCTTTTAAGGGGGGTAGTTACTGGAAGTGTTAATTTTAATAGTATTCCTAACATACACTGAGATGCCTGATAGTTAAATCTGTTATTCAAAGTCGAAATTATTCCTAATACCGTGCTTTTCAGTCCTCTTCATTACATGTTAGCAGGTGCTTCCTTACCTCTATGTATATGAGAGCTGAGGCTTAATGCTTTTTTCATGTTTGATATTCACTTAGAAAGCTATTTCACTTTGGGTAGGAACAATAACTTTACCTTACAGGTAGTAGCCACTTCTACTAAAATAAGGGAAGTAAAATGACAATAGAAAGTTGAGATAAATAGTACTTAGTGCAGCATTAGCAATGTGTCCAGTTGTGCAAGTGAAGGACAAAAAGCCAAGTTTGAGTCCCAGCTTGCCAGACGATGAAGCTTGTACAATGGTAGCAAGCAGAGAATCTGTGCTCTTCAGTTTTATGTGGTTGAGTTCACCGCATAATCTGCCTTAAAAATTTTCACAGGTTCCTTGGTGGTGTTAGGCACAACTTTTAGCCCAGGTCTGAATAGTAATCTGCTTAGACTGGGCAAGTGTAGGCTTGGTTTGTTGCAAGGACTAGCTATGTCATATTGAAACAGATCTGTAAATACCTTCATCTCTACAAAACACAAGTTTTCATGAGAAATGGTACCTTTTCATAAACAGGTAAGTATGTCAGTGGACCAATATGTGATAAAACATTTGCAGGATACCCAGCAGTTTGTTAATGCTGCTCTGTGGCCTTTGTCTTGAAACACAGATTCCATTTCCTGTGTATTTCAAATCTAATGTAAGATTTTCTTTTTTCTACCAAATACAGCTTTATTATGGTGGAAGCTAGAAGTTGGTGTTCTGTATTTGTCACGAAGTAATCAGAGATAAAAATTGCCACCCAGCAGAGTTAGCATAGGAAGGAAATTACTTAATCACACAATGAATTACCAAATCTTTTGACAGGACCAGAGGCAATGGGCACAGACTGAAACACAGGAGGCTCTGTCTGAACATCAGGAAACACATTTTTATTGTGAGGGTAACCGAGCACTGGCACAGGTTGCCCAGGGAGGTTGTGGAGTCTCCATCCTTGGAGATACCAAAATCCACCTGGACATGGTCCTGGCCAGCCAGGTCTAGGTGGCCTTGCTTGAGCAGCAGGGTTGGACCAGATGATCTCCATAGGTCCCTTCCAACATTAATCCTTCTGTGATTCTGTCATCTAAATAAAGCTTTGACTTTATTGAACTTTATATGAATTAACATTAAAAAACTATTACATGCTTAGGTATTTGAATGCTTCCTTACTAGGTTTCATTTCAATATAGATGTATATATTGCTTAGTGTTGTTAAATTTTACATTTTCAAAAGCAGCAGTTCAAAGATGAAGGCTCTTTGAGTGAATCTTGAGTTGTTGCTCTTTACAAGGATGGTGTGACCACAGCTTGCCCTGCCCTTTCCCCCAGCACAGTCTTATGGCTTCAGAGATTTTAGCCCCACAAAGATAATCAATTCTGCTGTCATTATTTTGGAAGAAGAGGTTAGGACACTGGCCTAACTTGGCACCTGCTGCAAAAATGACAGGTAAGGAATCCTACAGGAGGGAATGGGGAGTGTTGTGTGAAATTGTGTAAAGCAGCATTGCTAACACTTCAGAAGTAAATGCGCTGTGTATTAGTGAGTTTCACAATTCATTAGGAATGCTGTTTTTTATATTAGAGAAAGTTGGATTATGCACAATCAAGAAAGTTTCCCCTGAAACTAGATTTCCCCCTAGTTTTTGGAAGATCCAGAATATCCTCAAACCAGTGAGGTCATCACATCTCCACTATATATAAGAATTTTTCTATAATACAAAGTTTATGCTGATTCTCTGTAGTCTTAAAACTCTAAAATCTGAGAAAACGGTCTCAGGCTTTGCCTATACACATTTTTGCTACTCTGAAACAATTTAAAAAATTATTTTGAAATCAAACTATGCCTATTTATGTGTCTAAAATTTTCTTAGTGGTTCTTTCATCTCAGATTGCATAATTGTAAACTTGTTTGCACAGTGTGTAGTGCAATGATATCCTGACTTCTGTTAAAGTAGTAGAGCAATACCGATACTATTTAACTCTATGCTAGCTGTGCTGGTTTAACTATATCTAGTTTACAGCAGACTTTTCTAAATTTGTTTGAAACTCTGTACGTAAACCAGCCCTAAGTTTCTGTGATACGTGAACTCAGAATTTCTAGAACCTGACATAAAACAAGCTCATGAAATTTTAACTGTAACTTCCAATGCTGAGTGATGCAGTGGTTTCAGATGCTTTTGATCTGTCAGGTTTCTTAAGTTTTCTTTGTTAGTTGGTGAAGTCACATCTATACATCGTTATTTCTAGGTGAAAGAGATGATGAGGGTTAAAGGTTATTCCCTTGCTCCTTCAGCAGTTTTGTACTTCTTAGCTGTTCGTGGTAAGGTAAAGTATCGCAGAATGCTCAGGAACTTCGCATTCATGTAACAGGGCATGCGAGTTCGGAATGGAGAAGACGGTACTGTTACTTGGATGTTTTTCCGAGCTGCTCAGCATGAACACAAGCATTGAAAGTAGAAATCTGAACATCTGAAGAGATTGCTGCTGCATTAATGACAACATACATAGAATGGATAATTGTGAAAATCACTGTGTGATTACCCAGCTATTCTGGTGCTGCAGATTCCTCAACTTGACATGGGAATGTTAGTGAGCAATATAGGGGAGTGGGCTGTATTCAAAAATACGGGATTGAGGTGCTGTTTCATACAGGGTTATTTTAATGACTTTTTATGAATATGGCCTCACAGTTCACAAAATTTTGCAAAGATACAATGTATATATTTACATATAAAATAGATATAAAAATATAACACTTCAATTATACTGTGCGATACAAGCCTGAGTGGTGTTAAGAAGTTAAAAACTTCATTCCCTTCTGCTGATCAAATCCAGAGTTCTTTGAAATTGTAGGGAATTTTTCTTACCAAAAAAATGGATCCTCCTTTTGTATTAAATGCACGGTCTTACATCTAGGAACATAATGACTCACAAATGAACAATTCCTATTAAATTTACAAAGTACTTATAAATTTCAGTGCCTTCAAATTCAGGCCTTGCTTACACTGCACAGGTGAAATCTTTGTCCTTTCTGTTTAAATATTTTCAGACACGCTCATCATTCCCCAAATACTGAAGAAATAGTGTAACTTCTGTATGAGCGAAGTTTTGCAATCCAGGCAAAACAGAAAAATAAATGTCCCGTGATCGTGTAGTATTGGCACTGGTATGGGTTTATTACCTAGTCATTAGTAACTGCCACTGTTTTTTCTTTTTTGAAATCTGATTCCAGAAGAGGAATATTACATTCACATTCCTCATTCTGTGTAAGATGGTAACTTCAGATACCCTACACCTTATAAATTGAAAATGGTGAAATAGATGTAAAATGTTTTTAATAGTCTTGTCAAGGAAATGCAATACCTTGCTGGCTCAATTCAAGTAGTATTTGCCCTTTTGTTTCTAGGAACTTAATTTTCCTTCTGAGCCTTAATTTGGTAATGTTCACTTTTTCTCTTAAATACTTACTTGCTTCTAGCTGTCTGCAAGTATATGTTCTTAAGGAGAGAATTTGGGGAACATAAGATTGGGAAAGGTTACGTTGCAGTTTGTCTCCTGTAATCGCTGGCAGCCATGCAGTGATGCCCAGGTGACGATTTACTCTCCGATGGTTTTATTGCTGCAAATGTGTGCTTTTGTCCTCAGCAGAGGCTACTCATGATTAAGGTGAGCAGGTTTGGCCAGACTTGAGTAAAAACTAAGAGGAATGGGGAGGAAAAGATTGCTTGACCATTTAAAAAATGTCTAGCACTGTATCCTCTGTTAATACGTCAGCAGCCAACATTGTTATCTGTTACCTTTTGATAGGTAAACCTGAACAAATGCAAACATGAACACAGCTCTGCGGATCATCTCGGGTTCCCTTTGGAAACCCCAAATAAATGGCCACAAGGGATTGTGTGTTTTCCTGAGAACAGCTCGGCATTGGAGTTCTTCCTTTCTGTGTGATGGATAATGGCTTTGCTACTCTCAAAATGATACCTGTGCCTGCTGGTGCAAAATGTCGTATGGTCCACTTCAGTGGAAGTCAAAATTTACCCATGCTGCTGTTCTGTGTTGCTAGGTAATTTTTAAAGTAGACATAAAATAAAGGGGGAAATGGAGGGAAATATAGGGGGGGAGGTCTTTGTTACAGTAGCCACCAAAAATCCTGTTAATTTAAAAAAAAAACAACAAAAAACCAAAAAAAACCCCAATACAGCCTGTTCTGTCAGTCAAGCCAGTGAAGCTGCATAGCATCAGTGTGCAAGGTGAATGTAAAACATCTGTCAGTGTTGTAGGTTGTCATGGCTGTTCCTGCTTGGTATTCTGGTGTGGCGGCTTGGAGCTTGTCTCACAGCAATTCTGTATTGGAAGGACAGTAGTGGAGAGTATTCTGTTAAGCTGTATGTGTGTTACTTGAGATAGGTTGTACTGAGGAGCTGGTTTTCAGTTTTCCTTGATAATGGCACAATATCATGGCACAGTATCACTCAGTTTGTGTGTGATCCATCTGTTCTCTTCAGAATAGGCATTTTTATCATGCTGTTAGCCTTTTAGAATAGTTCAGATTCATTTTGCTTGGCACTATACTTTGAGCTTTAATTTAAAGAAAAGCTTTATCATATGAATTAACATGATTCAGAGTCCGTCACTTTGAAAATAACTATTTGCTGTGTTCCTGCTTGCTCTTACAAATCCCTTTTTTCAGCACTAGCTGCTATAGGATACGTTCAGGTCTAACAAAGTAATTACTGTTAATCATAAAGTCTCTTGTATGGGGTAGAGCGGTTGAAATGATCTTAATTTCTTCTAGAGAGAGAATTCTGAAGAAATAGTGCAGAGGCAGAGATATAGTGTTTAAAAAAACCCCTGCACACTATATAATCGCTTTGTAAGTATTTGAGTTATGGTAAATGATTAATTTGTAACACTACCATATGGTTTTACTGGCTGGTTTTAGGGGTTGTCTTCAAAACCATACCAGATTTATTTGGCTACAGGTTTGTTACTAGTATCTACTAGTTGCCAAGAACCTGGCTCACTGCTTTCTCTTCAGTAAATCTGGGTGGCCAAGAAAGAAAAGGTAATACACGCTGGTTGTTACGGAAACTGGATAGACTGTGTTAGGCCTTTGGAGGTCTTAGCCTTCCTGTTTGTGGGTAGGGGAAAAAAGGAAGAAAAGCCCAGTTATTATGTTTTTTTCATAATATTAAAATACAGACTGAAAGATACGCAGTTTTTAATTGTAGCTTCCCTTTAAGATGGGTACATACTTATCAAGAGCTGGATTAGTTTCACCATGTAGAGGTAATGTCCCAGGACACTAATATTTGTCCAGATGACAATTCCCACTGGTCCCCCAGGCTGACAGTCATTGCTACAGCCGTTATTGTATTTGACCCGCTAAATGATTTTAATACTAGCACTTGCAAAATTATAGCTCCAGTTATACAGGCTTAGTGGGCTGTGCTCTGTCATGTCTGCCTTAGGAAGAAAGTATCCATCTTGCTGAATGTCTGTATTATAGAACAGGTAACAGAACTTTTGAAATTTGATATATAGCAAGCTGCACCATGGCGGGGGGAAAGGTGAAAAGGAAGCAAATGGGAGAATTGATGAATTAACAGCACTTTTAATAGGACTCAGACATTAAATTGTTGCAACTTTGAAATCATATTTATTCTGAGCTGCTAGCCTCAGCTGTACCTGATAAGGTAAATGTTACCTTTATTGTAAATGTTTGTGGTTGTGTGTTGTAATTTGCACATATGTCACTTCTGAGTTGCTTTTTGGGGCTGTTCTGAAGGGAAGCTAGCCTGAGAGGTGTAACCTGTGTGTGGCTTTCCAAAGTAATGCTTTCTGTAACAGATACTTTGCAAGGTGTGCTGCATTTGCTGATCATCAAACAGGACCTCAAAGTGTTGGTAAATTGTTTTAAGTAGTCCTTATCTGAGAGCATACAGAGCTCTTCATCCCCTTGTGCTGCTGTAATCGGGGGCTTTCCAGGCAGTCTGCCTCTCTACAGAGATTTCTTTAGGGCTCCTTGGCTCTGCAACATGTTTCTATGTCTGCTTTCCCAGCCCGAGTAATGGATTATGTTAAACCTATCAAACATTGCAGTACTCGCATGTTATTTTAAATCAGAGGTATTTGTAGAGAAGAGGTGATTTTAATTGCGGGGGGGTGTGGGGTGGGAATGTGTGTGTATGGGTGGGAGCTGTTTTGAAGCCTGAGTGACTGGGGCAGGGAGCTGTTGAATTTTAAAAACTTTGGATAATTATTTTGCTTGTGGACTCTGGAAGAAGACACAGAGTTCAGGATGGATACCCTTATTAACACTTTCAGTTATTATTTAGGCCTTTTTGAACATAATTGCAGTAATTTTAACTATGAATTAATAAATGTAATAGGAATAAAATTATACTCTGACTTGCTGTTTGTTCTTTCAGCTGCACTTACTGCAAATGCAAGCAGATCTATTGCAGAAGTTTAAAAATGACAGAAGTCTGAAACTGTTGCATCAATTTCTAATGCTTTTAGTATTAAAATGTATTTTAGTGAGACTTGTATGCAGTTCTGTTCTGAGATGTTGTTATAAAGTAGGACAACATTTTAGTCCTGTTCAGTTATATTATTTTCATATATAGCTTTGCCCTTTTTAAGTATCTGTTAATGTCTGTACCACAGCAGACTGTGGAACAGGGAGGAGACTCTATTTCTGCTTCCATACCCTCAGTACAACTACAGTGAGAGCAGTTAGTTCTCAAGTTTCATTAATAACTCTGTGTTGTGTGCAGGGAACCTAATTATTGTAGTGGCAATAATATGAGAAGGATGAAATGTCACTTTGGCCACATGCATTGGCAGGCCTAGAGGAAGACAGTGTTGTGTTTGATACGGGTGTTTTAAAAACCCTCCAACGAGAAATGACTTAGGGCTCTTTGGAGCAGAACTGCACTTAATCTACTCCAAGCAGCAGTATGAAAATCTAGGAACTTCTTAAATGTTCTTGGAACAGCTGGTTTTTTAACTGCTGAGGTAGTAAAATTAAATTTAAAATCTTTAGAAAAATCTGTGTAGTAATAACTAAGTAGTAAGAATGGGTAGAAAATAAATGGATTTTTTTTCCTGGTAATGTGAAGTTTTATTATGGTTTATTTCTCCATATTATACTTATGGGTACTTGAAAAGAGAAGCTACTGTATTTTCTAGTTTGTTTGAAGTGTTGCAGTTATTTACTGTCTCTTTATTTTTTAGGTTACTATTAAAATCTTAAAATGCAGATGAAGACTGGCTTGTGCAGAATCCTTCTGTTACCTTATGCATACAAAGGGGAATCCTAAACCAAGTGTTAGTACGAGGTATGTATTAGGGTATTTGGCTTTATCCAGCAATTACTGAAATTAGGAGCCCTCTTTTTGTTCACATTTGTGATTTGATGTACAGTAATTCTGCTTCTACACTTCAACTAATACTTGCTTTCAGCTAATGTAATTCCTTGTATAATTCCTGTCATGTTAACATGTTTTTAAAGGACTTGAAGTATATGTACACAGCCTCTTGCAGACAGCTCAAAATCTGTCTAGTCATAATGCGTCTTACATCCAAAAAACATAGCGCCACATTAATGTGATGCCATGTCTGAGCTACTGGATGTTATTGATACATTGCACTCAGAATCCAGTTTGTAGGATCAAGGTTGTAGTTTCTGATTCTGAACAGTCCTCAGGATTAGCCAGTAGGCTTTGGTCTGGAAGGCTGTGGCCGTGTACTCTGTAAAACCTGGGGTGGAGTTTCAGTTTGGGTACACATAGGTATGTAGTGTCATCTACCCTGGGTGTTGGAAGCATCTCTCTGGGACTGACAGATATGAAGCTTTTAAAGGGAGATTTATGCAGCTTGGTTCAGTAGTTCTGATAGTTCTGAAATTCGAAAATATCACTTGCTTTTATAAAGTAAAAATAATTTTAAACACTGAGATGTGCAAGTTCTACTGATAAAGCAAGAGGAATTTGGGTTAGTTCTCTTCGGTGTTCATTTGGCCTAGTAAACATACTCAGAGTTGTCTCTATAGTTGCCGTAACAGTAAATAGAGAAATATATATATATATATATATATATATATATATATATATATATAACAAGACGTATTGAGCTATTTATTAATGACGTGTGAAAGATGTCCCTGCCTGTGTCTGGGGAGTTGGACTAGATGATCTTCAAAGGTCCCTTCCAACCCAAACCATTCTGTGATTCTATAGTAGTAGTTTATATGATTTATTGCTAATTAGAGGGGTCCTTTTACTGATTTCCAAGTCAGCTGGTAAATTAAGCGTGGGAAGTAAGTAGTAAAAGTTCAGAGGGTTGCATGGGAAGTATAAACACGATGGGCTGCTTTGTCATTCTGTAAAAAGCATGGAAAGGGCAACATGAGAGAGGAAATCTTTCTGCAGTAATACATCTCAAACTGTACTGTGAGTTATAACTAATACTGAAAAATTGACCATGTGGTCTTCGAGTTCCAAGACTGAAATAGTTCAAAATTTCTACTCAAGACAGGCAGAATCCTATTACACTCTCCACAGAAGCTCCGTCTCCTTTTTTCCTACCTTTTACTCTCTATCTGCTATGCCTTGTTGCATTTTTCACTTAGGTAGCACTGCTTTGTATAGGATTTTTCCAAAGAAAAAATTTTCTCTGTGCATGCTTCAGATGAAGAGTTGGAGCCCTGTCCCCCTCCCTAGTCTTCAGGTCACCCCAGCAACGTGCTGTATGTCAGTCTGGTAGTTACCGTTGCTACTGGAAACTCTCGCCTGAGCCCTGCAGTGTTAACTCCCATCTCACCTCTGCAGCTGAAATTGGGGCAGGCTTTTCACAGACTCCTGGAATATCTGCGGTTGGAAGAGTGCTGTGGAGATCATATAATCCAACCCCCTGCTCAAAGCAGGATGTCAGGTAGAGCGGGTTGCCCAGGACTATGTCCATTTGGGTTTGGTCTCCAAAGGAATGGAGACTCCACAACCTCTCTGGGCAACCCGTACCAGTGCTCGGTCACCCTCACAGTAGAAGTTACCTGATGTTCAGAGGGAACCTCCCGTGTTGCAGTTTGTGCCCATTGCCTCTGGTCCCATCCCTGGGCACCACTGGGAAGACTCTGTCTCTGTCATCTTTACACCCTCTTGTTAGATGTTAATAAATATTTATACAATTTTGCCCCGCCTTCTCCACGCTGAACAGTTCCAGCTCTTTCAGCCTTTTGTAACATGAAAAATGTCCCAGTCCCTCAGTCATCTTCCATTCAATCCTGTACTGGGGAGCCCAACACAGGACACAACACTCCAGATGTCTCACCAGTGCTGTAGAGGGGAAGGATCATCTCTCCCCATCTACTTGCAACTTTCTTTGTAATGCAGTGCAGGATGCCATTGGCCTTCTTTGTGGCCAGGTCACATTCTTGGACTTGGGAATGCACCAAGACCCCCAGGTCCTTACCTGCAAAGTTGCTTTCCAGCCAGTTGGCCTCCAGCCTGCCCTGGTGCCTGGGATTACTACTCCCCAGGTGCAGGATTTCCCTCTGTTGAACTTCAGGAGATCCTGTGGGCCCATTTCTCCAGTCTGTTGAGGTCCCTCTGGATGGCAGCATGACCCTTTGGTGTATCAGCCACTCCTCTCAGCTTTGTATCACCTGCAAACTTGCTGAGGGTGCGCTCTGTCCCATCATCGAGGTCATAAATGAAGATGTTGAAAAGGACTGGCCCCAGTACTGATTGCTGGGGTTCTCTGCTACTTACTGGCCTCCAAGTGGACTTCGTGCCAGTGATCACAACCTTCTGGGCCTGGCTGGTTCAGACAGTTTTCAGTCTACCTCATTGTCCACTTCTCTAGCCTGTACTTCATCTGCTTGTCAATGAAGATGATATGGCAGACAGTGTCAGAAGCCTTCTTAAAGTCAAGGTAGACAATACCCACTGCTCTCCACTGAACTGGTCACCTCATCACAGAGGCTATCAGATTAGGATCCTTAAGGATTTACAAATGACCCCTTTGTAAGTCCATGCCGACTACTCCCAGTTACCTTCTTGGTCTGGAAATGGTTTCCAGGAGTAGTTGGTCCATCAGCTTCCTAGGGCCTATAGTTCCCTGGGTTCTCCTTCCTGAAGGAGGACCTTTTTCAGAAGATGGGAGTGACATTTGCTTTCCTCTAGTTCTTGCACACCTCTCCCAGTCGCTGTGCCCTTTCAGTGCTAGAGAGCGGCCTTGCAGTGCCATCAGCCAGCTCCCTCCGCACTCGTGGCTGCCTCCCATCCGGCCCAACGCACTTGCCTTGCCTTCAGGTCCACATCCTGGACCCTGTTACCTATTAGATACTAGGGGCGGGGGAGCTGAGGAGGTGGGAAAACTGGGATGTGCCTTGTTTCGTGGTTTTGTCTGGCCCTTTACTAAGGAGTTCCCTGTTATTTTCTACTTGTAGTAAAATCACAATAAAATCACAATATAAAAATAATCACACAGTAATGTGTAATATACACCCAGGCTATGGAAATAGGCAAGCTACAAGCATTTCCTTACAAAATCTAAAAGAGACAATACAGTTAGAACTCTTTATCAGAAAAGCAGTAGTAACAGAAAAAACACTTGATTAATTTTTTTGAAGTTTGACTCAAAAGAGATTTTTCTATCCAGCTGACATTTTGTCTTGACCATGCAGCTGTTGGGAATTCAGCCGCCTTGCTTGTCCTTAGGTGTCAGAGTGCCCCTGGGCGAAAGAGCCATTTGAGCCTCGGCGTTTGGCAGGTTTCCCAGGCGGCTCAGAATTTTTCTGTCCTCAACTTACAGTTTCCTTCCTGTGAAGGGAAGAGCGGATGGCCAGGGTTCCTTGGAGATACAAGTGTTTCTTTGACTGGCTAAATAATGGCTCCTTGTTTCAGTGGAGTGATAAAATCCTTTGTTTCTCTTCCCCATTATTCATTTGTGTGTGTGCACTTCAGATTGCAGCATGAACCTGGCTGACAAAGCCTAATGGCCTAATTAAATTGTGATAAAAATTGAGGGAAGATTAGATAAAAATGAGTGGATAGCATTATATTTGGTGCAAAGTGTGCAATAGCAAACTGTGAAAAAGTTGCAAAAGACTGTGAGAGCGAGCCAAATCAGTTGCATTAAAAAAAGTTACACCTGCTCAGTTTGCTCTTCCTGAACTTGTTGCTGAGCAGTATTTTGTAGAGATGAGAGCTGGCCTTGGTGTGTCATTGCATTCCCTTCTTCAACTCTGAAATAAATGTGCATGCAGTTCTACCAGAAAATGCACTGGGTGCCGGCTTAATTTGTAGTGAGGTCAAAATGTTCTGTCCAGCTGCCTGCTGCTGGGGTTCCTGAAAGTGGTAGAGAATTCCAGGTAATCTCTTGGATGGGCTATGTGGGAAAGCGTTACCATTTCCCAGCTCTTTATCCAACTGTATTTGCTAATGCATTGCTCTGTAGTCTGCCATTTGTCGTCTTGTTTGCTGTACTTTGAGTACAAAAGGACGTTTTCAAGGAAGTTAACACTTAAGTATCTCTTGTAACTCCTCAGCCTGAATCATACTTATTTCCTGAAAATGTTCTCCATTGCATTAGGTTTCAGCAAAAACCGCTGGTGGCTGTACGCCCTCAGAACTGAAGATGGCTTTCTGCTACACCATGATTACCTACAAAATGCTGCTTTTCAAGTTGGAATTACAAGGACCATTGGGGTGAGAATGTAATCGTGTTGTCACTCATTAGAGCACTTAACAGTGGTTGCAGTTCTTGTGATGTAATCTGTTTGCTTTGTGCTTGGTTATCAATCTCTTTGTATTATTTTTGTATTTTTATTTAACAGGTGTTTTCTTCATTGCTCTCTACGCTCCTGGGCACAAGCATAATGCTGTAATCCAGTAAAATAGTAATTAAATAGTAATTAACAGGGGAGAGGGATGAGTTGATAGCTCACTTAAGCTGTATTTTTGCTTGTAGACAGGTCTGCCCTGCGAGGCCTGAGGAAATAGGGCCGTCTGAAGTGGTGGGAAGGGGACCAGCATGGAGGTGGTGTGTCCCCCCCAGCACCCTCCATTGGGAAAGACACATAGAAGAATCTGCACACGGTGTCTGCTTGTGACGTTCGAGGTGCCTTTTCCTGTACGAGGAGACAGACGAGTTACAGCTTTTGTGACGTTACTGTCGTCAGCTTCCGGCAGAGGTGGTGTTAAGCAAAGTCAGGCATTTCGTAGTAAAGCTGATGTTGGCCAACTTTGATGTGTAACTGAGGTCTTGACTCCGTTTTTATCTAGACTGTACCAGAAGCAGATTTTTTTTCCGGATCTCCAATACTAGTACTGGGAAATGGTGTTGATAAAAGCATGAAAGTTTCTACATGCCAGAACAGGAATCAGAGCAAATGATACACTAAAAGACTGCTCCTTGGTTAAATGATTGGTTTTGGACTTGAAAAAAGCCTTTAGAGTTAAATAAGAAAATATTTTAAGCACTAAAATGTGACAAAAGATAGGGCAGTGGTGGTTTTCATATTTAAAGAAAAAACAATAGCGTAGATTGTGTTCAAGTTGCAGGAGAGTTTAAAAGAGGCTCAACAGCATTAGCTAGCTAGAGAAAATTTTATGAGCCAGCAACAGCTGAAAAGGCCTGGAAGGAAATGTTAACGAATGGGGAGATGAAAACTGCAGTAAGATTTCACTGTCTGTGCAGTTAAGTTTAAGTTGGAAGTTATGATAAAAATGCCTGCTGTCTTCATGTAGCCCAATACAAAGATGAAAATCAAAACCCATGAATGAAATGAATTTTGATGCAATGAGATTCTAACATTGTGCTGTAATATATCGCCATTTTTTTTCAGGGTTTCTGTATCTATTATAAAATTGTTTCAGATTAATCTGTGCATAACAGGATGTTTATTTTCTATTTCCTGAAATCAACGAGGCAGTGAACATGAATCGAGGGCCTGACAGAAACCTCACCGAGTTCAAACAAGCAAATGTGAAGTCCTACAGTGGGCACCGAGTTAACCTGGTGCAGTTGTGCAGCCTGGGCACAGACTGGTTGCGAAGCAGCCTTGCAGAAGCTGGTCTGGGAGTCTTGAGGGACAAGTGAAGATGAAGGTGTCGAACTCCACCCTGGGCTCTGGCAGAAGAGTGCAGCTGAGCAGGGGCGCCTCTGTTCAGCACTTCCGAGACTGCAGCTGGAGTGCTGTGACCAGTTCTGGGCTCCTGAAGACAAGCTGTAGATGGGCAGAAGTCCAGTGGAGGCCACCAAGATGAGTGGGAGGTTAGCGCATAGGAGCCATGGGGATAGGCAGGGGGGTTTGTTCTGTCTGGAAAACAGGTCGGGGGGGTGGGCAATCTTTACTTCAGCTGTGTAATGGAAGGGGGTAGAGAACATGGAGCCAGGCTCATCTTAGCACTGCAGAGTAATGAGGAAGTCTTGTATATTCAGTGTATGTTACATGTTGCATCATACCAGTGCAGGTCAGTACTGGCTTGCTGTACTTGATTGGTCTCCCCACACTGTGGAACCACTGGGAGTTCCTGGTAACCCTTCTGCTTCAGCAAGGGTGAATGCAGGGGACCCCCCGGCGGTTTAGGGATCTTCATCCCACTGTTTACAGAAATATGAACTGTTGACTATTAAGACAGTAGAGCTGACAGATCTGGGAAAGTAGGGGAGATTTCAAATGCTTGCACATCTCCCATGCAAACTTTTCCAGACAGGATTTCACAACGAGCTTGGTAAAGCCTTTTAAAAAAAAATAATAAATATGCATGTAAGCACAGCCTTTGCAGGCTGGGGTTTGGCTGTTACTGTTCCCCATAGTAGGGATGACTGTGTTCAGTGTAAACAGGCCTAACTGGGCTTTTCTTCCCCGAATTCATACTGTCTCCACTTGGCTATTGAAAATCTGTACAAGTAACAGCTCCAGAGAACAAGACTTCTTGTCAAAAGTGAAGGTTTGATACAGGATCAAGATGTCACCACATGGGTAATACTGTCCTCCAGTTTTGGAGCAGGCAGTCCTCTCCCTGGGTATGGTGACAATGGCTTCAGTTGCCATACCCATGGTTTTGGTTGTCTTGAAAGCCAGAGCTGTGCCTACGATCCTTTTAACAGTGGCATGCACACGAGAGGAGCTAGGTAATGTTGAGGTCTGACCCATCTACTATATATGAGTCTGTGCGAACAGTAACTAACCAGAGGAGTTCCTTACAATTCAAATCACGTAGGAAGTACTACAGAAATTACTGAAAAAAATGCAGTTGTCACTACCCTGCACAACAGTTGAGACTTTGCTGTGGAGAAACAGTTGACTTGAAATCAAAAAGAACCATTTTCTGCCTGGTCCATTCCTCCTGGCTGTTATACTTGAGGTGTTTGAGATTTTATTTTAACCTTAATTTTTACTGCTGCCTCCGTCCTGCTCAAATCTGTATTCTGTGCTGTCTTTTGTCTGCTTTTAGTAGTTTTTTCATAACCCTTGTCTTTGCCTCTCACTCAAACATTTTAAGACAGATTCAGAATCTGAAAAATATTTTCCCCCATTTATGCGGGACACAGAAAAGCTGAGGAATTTTGAAGTGTCAGGATTCAGTGATGGGTTTGCAGTGCATGCCTATGCTGCACCAGTAGCTTAGAAAAAATGTGGCCTTAATAGTTCCCTTGCATTCTTAAAAGGTAAGACTCTGTTAACAGCTCCCTGTTGCAGAGGGAGACGCCAGCAAAACTACAGCCCCTGCACGATGCGTTCCTATAGCGACGCTCTCAGCTCCCGTGCTACCGGACTGCCACAGCTCTGAAAGACTGACCTAAAGGAAAAAGACAGACAGATGGGCACAACAGGCCCTTGGAGTGATCCTAGCTGGTGAAGATGGCAGCTGCACTCTGTGCTGTCTCTTCCATACATCGAAACGGCTTTCTTCCATCCAGACTGATGAAAAAACATCTCATTTTTGAAAAATGGGTGCAGAAAGCACAGAGGACCTATGATAAAGTCAGCTGCATCACCCACCAACCTTCAGTATCTGTGAAAAAAGCCAGGAACACAAGTACTGATGATGTAGCAGAGAGAATGAATCCAAGCCTTCAGAACAATTTATTGCTATTGCAGTTTATAGTACCTGCAGCTGCTTAGCCTTGCTGACAGCAGCAAGAAGAAACTGAGCAAGTACTTCAAAGGTATTTCTCCACAGTGCTAAAGAATTGTTTTTAATTATAGCTACTTTATCTTTCGTCCACCAAAACCTTTTTCTTAGCAACTGGATAAAAACCATATAATAAAATCAGACAAAAACCAGCTTCAAACATCTTTTCGTGTGTCTTTTATGCATCTTCAGTAGGGATTTTGAGTTTATATCACCAACTAAAAGAGAAAGATGGCTGCAAAATCCATCCTTCAATAAAAGCATCACAAACCCAAATTTTATTCTTATGTCCTGTAAAACTCCTCCCTCTCTCCCAAATGCCTCCAGGAAAAAAAAAAACAACACCAAAACAAAAAAACAAACACAAAACCCCAAACAAAACAAACCCCCAAAATCAACAGCCTTTGACAAACTACTTGCTATGTCAACTCTTGGAGCATTACTAGACATTTTTAGGTTAGACTGTACAACAGTTTCTAAATAGCATCTACATTATATGGACATTTGTTCAAAACCCTTTTGTCCCCACCTTGAACAGCCTGAACATTTACCACCGACGTGCGCTGTATGGAGCTTACTGCACACACACTATGTGGCTACGTGTACAATGCAGGAGTAACTGAGGAAGGGGCAGCCATGTACATGAAGCTGTCACTCCAACATAATGCAACACAAATGTCCCCTTTCCTTTATTCCTCTTCCAGGGTTATGCCGCAACTGAAAGGAAATACAGCTACACAAAGTCCCAAATGCTGGTACTGACATAGCCGATCCTCGGCTGGTGCTGTTCATGCATTTCAGGTGTTCACACTTGGCAAAATGAGGTATCTGACATTTCAGAGACTTGCTAACATCTCCTGAATACTGTTTGCAAAAACATAGGCCACTATTCTAAATCAAAACAGAAATGAGTATTTGTATGTTGTGTTGCTGTTCTAGTTTTATATAGCTTAATGTGACATTCCACAAAATCAAAATCGTGTGCTTTGTTACTTACTCATTTGGCATCTCTTAACTATGAAAGTTTTAAACTTTCAAGATCTAAAAATTAAAACCTGGTTAGCTGAGCTTTATGTTAAAAAGTCACAGTTCTTAATACATCTGCACCATTTTGATGGTGAGCACTCAAAAACATTAAGAATTTATCCACAATAGTTTTGCTAACAATATAGGCACATAGTGGCATGTAAACTACATGTGGCAACCAGAACAGCAAAGGCACAATTTGGATTTTTTTTTTTTTTTTTTCACTTTTCAAGGTGTTGGTTAATTTATGAAGAAAAATATTGTATACTTCACGCAGAAGTATTACATTTGTATTTCATAGCACAGGACCATTACAGAACTGCTGTCATCTGATAAAATGGGTCATTTAAATAAATAAGAAGATAGCAGCTCTTTGCACTGAGGAACGGAATTTCTGAATTAAAGGACAATACATGTTCTCATCTGTCAGGCTGAGAACATCTGAAATCCTCTATGTATCTTCTCATCTACAAAAAACATTGGCTGCACATTTAAGGTAGTTACAAGTTTTCTGGTTTGCTATTTTCAGCTTGTATTTGTTTTCCCCTATGTCACTTGACTAAGAACTCAAAAGTTAAGATGTCTGTAAAACTACCAGTTGCTTCTCTAATACAAAAGTAGTTTTAAACCACTGACGTAACTAGGAATCTGATTGCGATCCTCTATGAATTGTGCCTACTCAGATGTCTTTGTTCATACCTGCAGACCTAGCTGTGTTTGTTCTAAGGGAATAACTCTAAGCATAACTACTTTCCCATTGGGACACAGTAGCAGGAAGAGTTTCAAACCAGAACACAGCCCTCAGCAATTCAAAGTTAAATCTAATGCAGCGACATTCTAAGTGTGATTTCTTCCCACGGCTCCAAGAATATGACAGTTCTGCATTTTACATAGAAACGTTACAGTTAGTTAGGGGAAGTAAAAAATTTTAGTTTACAAATGGAAAAGATCTTTCTATTAAAAAAAAACATTTCACGTAGTTACCTTAAATAGTTCTTATATGCACCATTCCACATTGTGGAAAAGCTGAAATATGCAGTCTGGACTCCACAAGTTAAAGAAAAACAGAATTATATGTATTGGCACAAATACTTACATCTACATCTGTACAAAGTAAAAAAAGCTGTCAACCCTGTCCCACCAGCGCAGCGTATTCAACTGCTCTCCAACACACACTTTCCTACGTGACTGCCAACGAGTGACAGTGAGACGGGAACTCAGTCTTAAGAGTGTGGTGCCAAAAAGTTCCAAACTGCTTTGTCAGTCTCTGAAGAGCGGAAATCAGAAGTACATCCAAAAAGGTGTCAGTCCACTCAACATGCTCGCAGCTGTGAGGTCACTGCAACTGCACTCGGTATGCGCCTATTAGCAGCTTTACCTGTAAAAGCAAACAAAGCTTTCATATGAAGATTGTTCCCATGTAACTACTGTGTTAAACACTTCTTCCAATGTAAGAACAGCATGAGAAAAGACATTCAATTGCTAGTGGCTGAGAAAGAAAAAAAAAAAAGGGAATTTACAATCTGTGTTTAATA
Organism: Oceanodroma leucorhoa; assembly: GCA_030449065.1. Classification (NCBI taxonomy): domain Eukaryota; kingdom Metazoa; phylum Chordata; class Aves; order Procellariiformes; genus Oceanodroma; species Oceanodroma leucorhoa. The sequence continues at coordinate 205,357 of JASVER010000196.1, read as the reverse complement.
AAATTAGTTTATAGTAGCCCTACTGAAAGATGAATGGCTTGTAAAAGGACTCGAGTACTATTGCATTAGGTGGCATTTAAACAAGTTCGCCCCAAATCTGAACTAGACGTACACCTATACTTCCATCTGAATACGAGTTCAATTTTTTTCCCTTTTTTTTGAAAAAAAGTGCACAATAAAACATTTCAGAGTGTAAGTTTTAAATCCCAAGATCTAGAAAATTTACTGGTGCGTCTTCCAAGGATAAAATAAATGCTACCACAACAGGATCTGTTATTCATCTTGCAACATGTAGTGGGACTACTGCCCAAACCACCTGGCAAACACAACAGACTACACAGGCTATTTAAAAGCAGACTGCATATCCCAGTAAGTACTTCCAAGTTCTCCTAAACACACAAGCAAAAACATCTGTATGCAAAAAATAAATGACACTCCATAGATCTGCCAGTCATTAAATTCACAATATAGATGGCAAAAATGTTTAGCTGTAACACTACTTTATCCTGGTGCATGAATTATTCTGACTGCAGCATAAAAGCGTTTAATTATGACAGAACTAACACCCTTGGCAATGTTCCTGAGTTCTGGCAGTGTCACAGCATGGAACTGTAACTGATGGGAACTGGGATGAGGAGACAGTGGAAAGTCCTTAGTTTTACATTTGCAATACACAACTAGAAGCATTTAGACTATGGAAGAGTTATTGTACAACAAATTAACATACAGATGTGATTTTGAGAGCATTTTGTACCTTGGCAGTAGGGGCTTCTGCCAACCGTATGAAAAGCTTGTTAAGGCCTGCAGTAGGGCTGAAGGAATAAATAAAGTGACTATCCTAAAAGGAAAAAGAAAATGGACAAAGTTAATGGCAGAATATGGCTGAAAGTGCTATGCGAGTGGACTAACAGAACACAACATTTTAACTATGCATTTTTTGAAAGTAAGTTTTGTATACTGCAAAGAACCTTTGGTGCAATCACAGAGAAGACACGAGGACTTGAAAAAAGCATGCATAGTGATGCATTTAATAGATTAAAAAAAAAAATTAATTAATCATTAGAAATATGAGGTAGGTTGTTAAAACAAGGCAAAGTAGTTACATTTAAGGACTTAGGTAAAAAATTTGAGAGGCTAGGTGCATTTGAGAAGTGAAACAGCTTTAAATTCAGAATTCTCACCTGCCTGCTCAAACCCTCAGTTCTGAAGTCACAGAATCACAGAAGGGTTGAGGTTGGAAGGGACCTCTGGAGGTCATCTGGTCCAACCAGGCACCATCTGGTGTTCCAGCAGGGCCACCTAGAAGCAGGTTGTCCAGCACTATGTCCCTGCCTCTTAAGGCATACATTTTTATGGAGTCTAGCATATGCAAGGTTTGTAGTTCTCTCCATATACAAAGAAGAATTAATTAAAAAACAACCCCTATCGTAATAAAAAAATGCTTCATCACAATACTCAAAATCCAAATTAAGGCACTAAGATTTCCCAGGCTGCTCCATAAAGACTTTATAAAGCAGTTTTACAGTCAATCAGTTATATGAAAAGATTTACCAAAAATACAGGGAGCTGGAATTTGTCGTTTAAAACCACAGCTTGTACACTGCATGGTCCACAGAGCCGAGCAATGACTTCTTTACCGAAGAAATTTGCATGGAAAACGAAGAGAAGAATGCCAGATCCTGAAAGGGAAGGCAATTCAGTCACATGAATTTGAAATGAGATCCATTATTTAGAACAACTGCATACACTGAACATTTGAAGACAGGTACAGATATAAATATTATATAGCCTATATTAACACCAATGGAGTATCAAAGCAACATGCAGAAATCCAATCTCCCAAGCCAGTGGATCCCAGCACAAAACACAACTGACTTGGTCACTAAGTTAAAGTCTTTTGGCAGCAGAAATAATTTTATGTGGCTATTAGAAAAGAAAGCAAAATGGATACAGCAATCCTCGGTATGGTTCACCTCTGTGGTTTTAGGTTTACCTAAAGAGAGTTATGAATTTAACATGGTTTGGGTTGTCTGTTCTCTTGGTAAGGACAACCGAGCCCAGCCAATTTAGATCTTTATGAACCGCACTGAAATTCAATAAGCAACAATCTTCAAAACCCACAAATGCCTCATTTTAATACATAAACTTATATAAGGTTTCTTAATTCTATAAAGGATACCTATAATCAAGAACTGGAAGACTTATATTACAACTCTTAACAACCAGAAAACCGGGCAGACACAACCACTTTCAATCTTAGTTTAAGTGGTATTTCAGTCACAGTAACAGTAGGTATTTCCCCGATATACTCAAAAGGTGAATAAAAATGGCTCGCCGAAGCCAAGCATCAGAGATTAGTATCTGGATTCCTGAAAGAATGCAGGAACATCCCCAAGTATCTTGGGAATTTGATTCCCAGCTTTTTCAAAGGGTCTGTGGGCAAAACAGAGTTGATTGATGCTGGCTTCTTTTTTTAGTATTTCTAGACTGCATTTGTATCATGATAGTGCTGTGACTATACTCCAAGTCTCCAGTGCGTTAGGTACTGTCTACAAAACAAGATGATCCACTACGAGGTTTTCTAAGTATGCTCTTAGATTAAGATTTTTTGAAATTATTATTTCTAAGGTAACCACGCCTTTCTTATAATACCTGCCACTTACCTAATGTAACCCTCACAAAGCTAACGTAACCCATGAACAGAAGAAAGAAGCTGTGTATGTGGCAATAAGAAACAACCCCTCCCCCAACGCATCAAAACATGCTCCTCTCCCTATACTCCATAATCAGAGCATCCTTAATGTCACGTACTGCAATATAATGTCATACAAAATAATTTCGCATCGCAGATACTTTAAGACATACTTACAAGGCAGTTTCTTAACGCACTGTTCTACTTATTTTTTTTTTAAAAACAAACAAAAAACCCACCACAACAACAAACCCCCTACCTTCTGGCACATTTTGTGGGGGTTTATAGTTAAAATCTGTAGAAAAGTCTGGCCCTTCACAGAGACGATGACAGGCGATTGGAAAGACTGGCTCCAGCAAGGCAAGACGAGCTTCAAAATAATCCCTGATGGTATCTTCTGCTACTCTTGAGAGCCTAAAAGACCAAACAAGTGAGGCCTGTACTTCACATAGTAAAATTACTTTACCAGACAGACTTAATGAGAGCTGACGCAAAACAGGATTCCAGATTACCTTTTTGGATTCCCGATTTTCAGGAGTGAATGCCTTCATCACTAGCATTTATGCATGGATGAACCCCAAGTCCCAATACTTTGTTAATAAAAGATTTTGTAAGTGATCTGTTTGTGAAATTCGTCTATCAGGTCCACAAAAATAAAAAGCTGAGACAAATGCACTGCAGCAGATTAAAAAAAATTCCAACTAGCCACATATTTTGAAGGCTCTTTATGTAGAGAGATGTCCCCGAAATGTCAGTATGTACCTAGTGGGTAAACAGAAACATACAACCACTTCCCCAGCGTGGCTGATTTATCAACCTGACTGCAAGTACAATGTCAAAATAAGTCGCTCTATAATTTTACTGGCAATACTATTGGAAAAATGCAGTTCCCAATTAACTCTACTAAAATGCAGTGGAAAAGTAGCAACACTACCATTAAATAGCCAAACTGGGGGGTTTTGTTTGGTTTTTGGGTTGGGGGGTGTTAATTTAAGTGAGCAGCCTAGCCTTCAAAAGAGAGACCACATTAACCAACTGTATCTGGCACTTTTACAAGCAGGTTACTAAGTAATTCTCTTCAGAAAGCTGTTTTGACACAAATGGGTTTTAAACGCTTTTACAAGGCAAAGGTCCTGACTCTCTCAGCTTTACAGCTTTTGGAGCTATTATTCAGAGGACACTTTCCCTCCTTGCTAGCCGAGACTACCATCTGCAGAATCTAAAACTTAAGTGTTTGATCGGAAAGAAACCACAAGAACTGCCATACCAAAGCAAGCCCGGAAGCCCATCTAGCCTAGTTTCCAGATGCTAGACAAAGCCGTATTAAATATGGGAAATTAAACAGTTGCCTTTTTTGGTACACTGTCCTAGTTTCCAGCAACCTGATTTAGAGGAATCCAAAACTAGAGACTGCAGCCAAATCACACCTCTCCTTAGATCTACTTAATCCCTTCTAAAATCCCATGTATTTGTGACCACAGCATTCTGCAACAATGAGATCGGTAATTCAGTTTTTCTGTGCAAAAAATATTCCTCCATTTCAAACCTATCACTAAATCATTTAACAGGATGGCCCGTAGAACCTGCCTCAGGGCTTTGGGTTGGTTTTTGTTGTTTTCTGATTTTATTTTAAATTTTGACCTTTTAATCTGTCCCAAGGCAATGTGTATCACCTTCCTCGGTCTATCCTCACAGAAGCTACTCCTGATCACCTTTACCTTTCCTTTTTGCTTCATCTGTTTTTGAAATGATGTAACTGGAGTGGCACGCGCTATTTAAGGCATTTGGACACCACGGATTTACATTTTATTTTCAGCTCCACTTCTACTATATTATCTTCCTTTTCGACTGACAAGAAGCACTGAACTGCTATTTTCAGGTAATGAGCCTAGAAGCTTCCTCAACTGGCAAGAGCTGTGTTACTCCCTGTGTAATTCACATTACTACAGTGCTACCCCCTGGACATCACTTTGCATTTATCAATATTAAATTTCAACTGCCATTTCACTGGCAAAATTACATGTTCAAGATCTTCCAAAACTCATTATTCAGGTTAGCCAAAACTGAAGGTGGCAGATTTTAAATAGGAAACAAACTGGAAAAGGCGTCAAATAGTGAATGAGTGACAAAGTTTCAATACACTGAACAGCAAGTACCAGACTGCTTCTATCTGCACGCCTGCTGTTGTCCTCAAAACCTCAACTCACAAGTCATGATTTCCTTCCCCGAGGAAGAATCAGCATACTCCATTTATCCACTTCAACTGCCCTGCTCACTTTAACAAGCTTTCTATGTTTGAAAAATTGCTATTAGTTTTTACACTTTTAGCACTTTTTTTTCCATGTAGCCTGCTATAAGAGGAAAACATTCCTCATAGCTTTTATCCGCTCAGGACAGAAGTTAGATGCAGTGATCTACACTACCTCAGACAAGCTTTACGGCGCATTAAAAATACTGGCATCGCAGTACTTTTCTCCCAGGATGAAACTGGATCAGAACACATTAGTTCAGCACAAATTGGTAGCACAAAGTCTAGTTGGAAGACCCCAGCGTGTACCTCTGGGGTCAATACTGGGTCCAGGCCTCTAACATCTTCATTAATAATCTGGATGATGGGACAGAGTGTACCTTCTGCAGGTTTGCAGATGAGACAAAACTGGGAGGAGTGACTGATACACCAGAGGGTCATGCTGCCATCCAGAGGGACCTGGACAGGCTGGAGAAACCGGCCAACAGGAACCTCATGAAGTTCAACAAAGAGAAGTGCAAAGTCCTCCACCTGGGGAGGAACAACCCCAGGCACAAGGACATGTTGGGGGTCACCCAGCTGGAAAGCAGCTTGTCAGGAAAGGACCTGGTGGACACCAGGCTGAACACAAGCCACCAATGTGCCCTTGCTGCAAAGGCGGCCAATGGTATCTATCCTGAGCTGCATTAGGCAAAGTATTGCCAGTAGGTCAAGGGAGGGGACCTGGAGTACTGTGTCCAGTTCCAGGCTCCTCAATACAAGAGAGACATGGGCGTACTGGAGAGAGTCCAATAAAGGGCCATGAAGACAATGAGCATCTCTCCTATGAGAAAAGGCTGAGGGAGCTGGGACTGTTCAGCCTGGAGAAGAGAAGGCTCAGGGGGATCTTATCAATGTCTATATATCAATAAATACCTGAAGCGAGGGTGCAGAGAGGATGGAGCCAGGCTCTTTTCAGTGGTGTCCGGTGACTGGACAAGGGACTATGGGCACAGACTGAAACACAGGAGGTTCCCTCTGAACATCAGGAAACACATTTTTACTGTCAGGGTGACCGAGCACTGCCACGGGTTGCCCAGAGAGGTGAGGAGGGTCTCCATTCAAAAACTGTCTGGACAGGGTCCTGGGCAACCAGCTCTAGGTGGCCCTGCTTGAGCAGGGGGGTTGGACAAGATGACCTCCAGAGGTCCCGTCAACTCAACCATTCTGTGTTGCTGTGATTCTGTAATTTCATAGCTGAGTTCCTTTAGAATTCATAGGCAAATACAACCTTGCCCCGGAAATGTATCTATTCGTATTTTAGTGGTTTGCACTAGAATATTTTTTACCTGGCATTTCACTTTGCAAATGTTCCACAAATTTCTCTGCCTTACAGAAGGGCTCCCTAACCTCCATTATGACCACCGCTGCAATGATCATATGGGAGCGTTTGCTTACAGATCTTACTTTTTAGACTTAGCATGTTTGAATTTAGTATTTAATAATGTTCTAAAGGAAAGTGCACTAATAACTCTTTAAAACAGAGTAAGAATATTGGTAGTACTACAGCACGTATCAGTGACCATTACAAGGCAGTTTCTGTCAAGATAGACTTAGAATGTTAGCTGATGGGGAACAAAAGAGATCAGAGACAGAAAACAGGCAGGGCCTTCTGAACTCTAAAACAGAAGAGAATGAGCTTTGACTACAAACTACTTGATAGATTGTCTTGTATAATATAGACAAATCATTAGGATAAAATTATCATAAGCTAATAAAAGGATCTTGCACTGAGACAGTGTTCTTCTAGCATTCTAAGTATGCATTCATGGCAAAAATCTCATCTGCTGCAGAAGCTTTGAGACCCTCCTTGAGTCTTCTCCGAGTTTAGAGATTGTTGGTTATGATTTTCTGCCCTGATAACGTTAACTATCAGTATTCTTCCAAACTGATATTTAAAGAGCTTACTGCTTTTCTTTATGTTTATCTTGTCTCCTTTTAGCATCCATATTCATCAGCTCAGTATATTTTACATGACCATATGACATGAACGCTTCACAGACCACATACACTGCACGGCTCTTCAGTCATTCTGTTGCGTGATGAAGATTTTTATTTCCATTATTCACTGGCATGAAAGCTTTACCCCTGGCACTCTCAGCTCACAGCTGACGTTTAAGGGTCCAACAACACCCTAACTATCTGCACTGACTTTTCATGGTGTTTTTGTTTGGTGTTCTTTTGTTTGTTTCTATTTGTTTTATGCTTTTTAGCAAGGTATTTTATTTGGCATGCCCTAACAAGTTTACATTCAACTGTCCAGTGCTTATACACTTTTTAGTTTTCCTGACCGCTGTATTTCTAGTTTAAGGAACCTTTCACTTCTAGTAATTCCCTTTTCCTCCTTTCCGTCTTTTTACTCAGTGTTTTAAGCAAGCGCCTGCTAATTCTGTTAGCTCGCATCATTTTCATTTCACATGATTTATTAGTTAGCTTTCTACCCAAACCAGATGTTTTCTTTCCTGAAATTTCCCCCTCTCCCCCTTGACTTAAACCAAAATTATGACGTGCCCAGTATTGCAAACTTTACCAGAACAAACTTCAAAGTACAGTTTACTCACGTTTCCAAATGACTCTTGAGCTGCTCGTACACCAGTACGTTATTACATTGCTTAGCAAAATGCAGCGCACTGTTCTGATGCTTTGACAAAATGTTACAGTCCGCTCCACTTTCAATCATAAGCCGCACTATATCAGAATTCCCTCTTTTACAAGCCTGTGCAGAAAGTGAGAAGACAGAAGGACGGACAACAATGACAAATCCCCCGTTAGAACACAGCATAACATTGGAGTAAGCAGAACTGCAGAAATGAATTAAAATCCAAAATTAGCTACAATTCAGAAAACAAGTTCAGGTATTTGCTCTGCGAATGCTAACACAACTCCAAACTCAGGATCCATCTTTACCCAGGCAACACTACACACCTAATCCCACAGAAGCAGCAACACTGATGGTTACAAAATTGACTTGATTAGAAAAAAATAAATAAAAAGATAAAACAAACCCCAAAAGTTCTGTGAAAACATATAATCTGCTGGAGTTCAGTAACTGTAAACTTTCTTGCAATTGTTTACCTGAATAAATGGGTTTCTGCAGAAGTATTCAGAATGACTAAAGCAACACTTCCAAGTGTCTGTTTCTAGGAATCTCAGTTCAAATGGTACTGCAGGTGTGCAGTAAATTAGCAATATTATGTGATGAACTGCCCAAGTGTCTAAGGCTGTTCAATGTTACTTACAGCAAGAATTTCAGGGCATGTCAACCGAAGACTTGACAGAAGTACAGGAAAGTCTAAAAAATGCTTTACTTTGAAGAACGCAAACACATGTTCTTGGCCGCTTGTTTTCAAACACTTCACTCAGATGAATTAGGGAAAGGCACAAGAGATACAAATTTCTACCTTCCTGAGGCCTTTCAGAAGTTAACTTCTAAAATTTGTCTCAGCTCTGAACTTTCATCTATACTTTCAATTCATAACCTTCCATGAATAAACAAACCCACCTGCCCCCTCTCCCAACAAAAAACCCACCAAAAAAAAAAAAAAAAAAAAATCACACACCACTTCAGAGAAAGGAATTAAGTGCCAAGACTTTTTTTTTTTCCTCTCTCTCTTTCAAAAAGTATGATCCAACTCCTAAGGTTAAATAAAAGTGACTTGATAAACACATTTATATGTTTATTCACACATGGCTAAACTTGTTCCAGTAAGGTACTGGAAATGAAGACACCATTCTTTCTATCTGCACAGCAGAACAAAATATCTGGAATAAGTCACTGTAGGCTGCCAGTTAGAAAGTATGTACAGCTGTGCATCAAATACTAACAAAACCTTTAAAAACAATGAAGGTCAAAACTGGTTCATGGAGGTAGCCAAATTATGAAGAGATTTTGGACTGAAGTGACTGAGGAAACCACAAGTGTGTTATCATTTTCTTTACAGAAAACGTCAATTCCCCACACTTGTTAAGCCTTGCAGAGGAGAGAAGAGAAACAATACCACATTGTCTTGGACAGAAAAGCTTTTATAATCTCTTCTGCAAACAAATTGCCTTAAACAGCCTACATATAAATACAGCATGTTTATCAGGAAGGGGAACTTTGGTGAAATTATTTGATATAAACAAAAAAAAAAAATATTAAGAGGAGCACAGACTGTTTTTTTAAGGGTCTTAGAATTTTCCCATTACAACAAGAAAATTTCCTTTGTGATAGGAGGGAGTAAAAGTGCAGAACAGACAGTGGGAAGGAGACTGCAAACCAGTTATTTCTGGCCTGTGATGAAATGACAAAAGTCAATCACAGCAACACTCAAGTGAAAGATTCTCCTTTCTGGAATTTTTCTCTTCCTGCTGACAACCAGATTATCTCAGTTTTAAGACCACATCTGCATTTCTTTGAGCCAAACAATGGAAGAGGATGATGAGCCACATTTAGCACTGTATGCTAATGTCATCTGCATTTATTGTTTAGATGTAACAGTACATTAAAAAATGGATTAAAACTTTGCCTAGAATAACTAAGAGTAGTATTTGTATTTCAAATATAGTACATGTTCCCTAAATCAACTCTACAAATATGCTTTTATGTTTTATTAGTTTGCCGAAAATATTTACTATTAAACCATGTTAGGATAAATATTGAATTTACCTTCATTAAAGCAGTTTCACCACTGGTCTGCTGCATGTTCACATATGCCCCAGCTTCCAGAAGAATAGCTACTGTTGTTAGAAAATTCTGAAAAAAAACAAAACCACAAGACAAGTAGAAAATACTCTGGTTTTGTTTCAGAATATAAAGTGACATTTATTTAAAATCCATCAGTGAAATCCAAAGCATGAGGCATGACACAATTAACATTGTTCTCTCCCTTGGCTAATAAAGAGCAATTCAGACTTAGGCAAGCAGATATGATTATTCACAATTCTTACTTTTTTCTAAATCTTGCAATAGTGAACACCACAGGAAGAAAACAGTGTGTTTGCATTAATTGGAATCAAGCTCCCTTTTGGCCTTGTATCTACTGTACATGGGAAAACACATGAACCCACTTGAACAAAAGAGCGCACCCATGAAACCTTCTCTAAACTTACTGGTCTAGTTGGTCTTAGTTTGCGAAGACCAAGTTAGCTTGCCACCATCTCCATCTCCCAACTCGCAAATAGTAAACCCTGCTTAATCAGAGATTTGTTTTCAAAGTCTCCCAAGTTTGGATCCTGTGTAGCCAGAGATGATAACAAGCAATTCTAACACGAGAACTTCAGCCCCCATAACTGACAAATTCAGAGATACCCTTTGCCTCCGCTTTCCCTCTAGGTAGCCCTATGATATTCTCTACTCAGGGTAGGGTTTGTGATCAGAATTTATTTACACTACAGTAACCATAGCTGAAATTATGCAGTTAACGTCACTCCGCTATATCCTGATAACTACTTTTTAGGCATCATCCAAGGGAAAAAAAATGCGTACCACTTTTAAACATAAGTAAAAGAGACAAGAACCACAAATACGACAATAACCAAGCCAACCTTTTCAGCTGCCTGTATCAATGCAGTTGTTCCATTTTTCTGTCTACCATTAACTTTAGCTCCTTTCCTTATTAGGACCCGGAGAAGGTCATCATGTCCACCAGCAGCAGCAAGCATTACTAGGGTCATTCCACTTGAGTCCTGCAACAAGAATCATTGCCATTAAAAAAGAAACAAACCTCAAAAAACACAAAACCCCAAAAAACTGTAAGATAAATCAAAGCCGCAAGACAAAAATTGCAAGTGCATCAAAGATTCCCCTCCATGGCAGAAGAATTCACACATACATGGCTGCCAGATACTGACAAACTATCACCTCCCACTGCTCCTGTCCACAGGCCTCACACTCTGAGCTCCATGATCTGCAAAATCTGTAACATTCCAAGGACCAGAACAAGGAGGAAAAACAGAATGAGCCAGGAAGAAAGGCAGCAAGGTATTTGAGGGTGGGGAAGGCAGCAAGACAGTGGAAAAAAAGTCAGCAGCCACTGGCGGAAAAACACAATGGCTCAAGTCAGCTGCTACCACAATGCTGCTTTTGGATTTTACCAGAGTATAAGTGTGAAAAGACTTCTGTGAGTGCCCAGTTACCTCACTCATTCTTGCATTTTCCACCAGACACTACAATTCAAAGAACACGCTTGCCTCAGTAGTTCATTTGGCATCTTTTCTACTGTTCTACAGAAGTCTTAGCATAATGTATATTTCTCAAAATGCTACATAATACAACTACACAAGATCGCTAGTGAAAATACTCATATCAGAGATTTTAATCCTCAAAAATGGAACTACAGTACTATTTAAGAGGAAAACAGATCCTTGAAAGAAAAACCAGTGAGAACACAGCTGATGAACAACTGGCGAAAACTAATTATTCATGGAGTGAAGTGGTCCCAGTCTGTCAAACAGAACATTCAATTTATTTTTTTTCACGTACAGATGTTTTATATAGTTTAGCCACTTGACCTGATGGGTATCATCATTCCTTATAGTGTGTAAAGTTCTAAATTTAATATTCAGTTAAATCCAGTGGGCAAATCCGCTGCAAATCCAGCTACTGGGATGCTTCTATCAAAACTTACTTCTATCAAACTTCATTTTTTCTTTGGAAGAAATGGGTAACAAATATTGAAGCCTCAAATTTTCTACTCCCTTTTCTCACCTTGCGCTTTTTTCCCAAGGTGAGACAGAAATCTGCCAGTAGCAAGAGGGGAAAACTTTTCAAACAATCCAAATTTGTACTCTTCCCTCCCACCCCCTCCAATACTTCTACTGCAGAAAAATTACCTCTTGATCCAGATTATATTCCTCGTTTGAAGAAAGTGCCATCTTTACTGTCATATAATCTCCACTTTTAACAGCATCCCTCAGGAGAGCTAGAAAATAAATTCAATACAGTTATAGGATATTTCACTTTGAAACGTCAGCTAAGAAATGTCCCTTCCTCCCAGCAACTACTCACTACTTGATATTGGTTCTGTTGACACATGATTCTCATCTTCTCCATCAAGATGCTTCTGAAAGTCTTCTAGTGTCAGCCATTCTAACTGCATGTCCATACCCAAACTCAAGACTTGTTGCTTGCCATCTATCATGTATTTGATTTTATGGAAGAAAAAATGTAAAGTAAGTAATAAGTAACTTATAAATTTCCAAACCATTCATTGCTTGCCATTGCTTCAATAATCAGCAGCTTAACATACTACTGTTTTTCATTCAGATAGACTCTGGAAGTCAGCGTGGAATGGTTCCAAATAATGAAGGCTACGTTACAAACGGACATAAAATGCTTTTACTTGAAAGAAACTGTTTATTTGTTGTAATAAATTAGGCTGAAGTGATAAGAGATGGTGAACACTCCATTACTGTAATAGCAGAAACACACTGGGAACACTGAAAAATTATCAGTGAGTTTCAAAAGAAAACATAATTTCAGCCTCCTGGGGAGACAAAAATTGGAGCACTAGAAGATGCAAGCAGGAATGGAGAAAATATTAACTGCCAGCGCTCAACTTTCCCCTGCATTTGTTTCTACTGCTCACCAGAGGTCTCCATTTGACACACATCCACTACTTCTCGGTCACCTTCTGCAGCAATGTAAGTCCATGTGTCTGTTTCATCTCTTATGTTCCTCCTTTCCTTGTACACCTTGCTGTCTTTTGATTTTAATTCTTCTATGAATTTATATTCTAGCGAAGATTCTTCTCTTTTGCAGTTATTCTCAGAATATTCACTTTTTTCTTCTGAAGCTACATTAAACAAGTCAAATGCACTTTTGATGTCCTTAAAGCCTAGAATATTAAGACAGTTACCAAGAGTGACTACTTGAGCCACTAAAGACTATTACATAACAAAGTCTGAGTGACCAGAGTCCATTTAGAAAAGGTCTGTTCTCTTTCCATAAGTTAATCATTGCTGAAGCGTAGGAGCAAGCTTAACAACATAAGCCAAAAATCACGGAGAGCTAGTTCACCTCCAGCTACCCTGGCAAGTCTGGGTTCTGACTGCTTTCAACATGGTACCATCTTCTTTTTAAGAAATGTAGTTCAGAATTATGCGTAAATTACTACTTTGAAAATATGGTTCAGTATCTGTGATGAACAGACAAAGGACATGTGCTGTATAAGGAACAATAATTAATCATTCTGTTTACTACTTTTCTTAAGCATTGTAAGCATCTATGCTACTTCCAGTGAAAGACGTTTCTCTAGCAACAGCTATTTGAAGCATCATAGCCCCTATATCCATTCAAGATTATCAAAGTTAGAGTTAACCTAGTTTTCCTCAGTTCATCCTCATCAGAGTAGTGAAGGAAATTATCCTGAATAAAATCATCCAGAATTCTACTGAGATCAAGAGTGGTAACATTAATACTCCACTATACTATTAAGAATTAGAAATACAACCTAAACATTTTTCTTCATCTATCAAATCATCCAGTTCTGATGATATTTTAAGGGTTGTATAATATAACTCATCATTGTGGCTGAAGCAGGAGACAAGGAGTTTGTCTGATGGGAACCTCTACTAGTTTTTCTAAACATAGAAAGTGTGTATTCATAGCATCATCAGAACACTTCTGCGAATAGCCAAGAGTTGGATGAATTCCTCTAAAAAAAAGATTATTGTTACATGCCACAGAAGTGTAGTTGACAATATTAAATGAAAAATGGGCAAAATCTTGACTTGCCTACAAAAATGTTAGAGATTTCTATACACCTCCGTGCTTCATACATGAAAGTACATACAGCATTCTCATGAAGCATATATTAACAAAGCCATTAAACAGCAGACTTTTGCTCCCTAAAATATAAGCAGAAACTCTTGTTTCTGGTATTTGTTACAAAACTATACAATATCCACTCTTGTAGAAATAAGAGGAGAACATCCTGTAGGGTCTTTCCCTTCTCTCTTTTAAGCAGTTAGCACTTACTTTTTAGGCTTTTTTGTTCTTTTCTGCTCTTTTCTTCTTTTTCAGACTCTCTTTTTTGAGATTTTTCTTTTGTTTCAGTTTTCTTTACTTCTTTCTCCTGATACTGAGAATAAAGATCAAATTAAAGTGGTAGAGAAAAAATGGAAAATAAACTCCTTTCACCACTCCAACGATAAAATATATTTAAAATTAATACTACTGAAACCTGCATATAACAGACTTGTGGACACTCCTAAGAAAAGAATTAAACAGGTGAGCCAGGAGTGAAGTCTGTGAAGGCTTCTTCCATAAGAGAAGAGGTGTTATTTCCAAAATAAAACAACTTCAATTCAGATTTTTACTGCAACCCAGCCATGCAAGGTGCCTTATGGCATGAGGTGCAGATATGCCAAAACCAGCATTTTGAAGGAAATTCAGAATCACGAACTTCTCATTTGTTCCAAATACTGAACCTGAATAGAATGCAGTTATTTCAAAGTATTTAACACCTTTGTACCACCACATTCAAACCAGTTATGATAGCACTGACTTGAACCTTAACTGAGAAAACTTGACATTTGTATACAGAAGGTTGCAAGTTTTCCAATTTACACATACAGAATGTTATGGCAACAGTCACTGGTGAAAAACAGACACTCAGAAAAATCCACCCAAACTGACCATACCCACACAGAAGACTGAGCTGAACAATACCCAATATTGCAGAAGAAATTTATGGTAGATGTAGATATATAATCAAATTTGCGAAAACAGAATTCAACTGCCTCCACCAAAGGTTGCCTTTCTCCTTCTGTAATCCTCTCTCTCCATTCAGCCAGCATATGTCCAGCTGCCGAGTAGGTGGGACAAGGCTCCTTGGCGTGGCTTTGTATCAGCCCCTGACACTAACCTGGTACATGGAATAGCATTGGCTTTCTGAAAAACTGCCCCAAAACAAGTTTCCACAAGAACTACAGACTGAATTTATCATTAAATGCTACCATTTCTCTGACGTAGGAAAAACTTAAATTAAAATAGGTGAATTTGGTGTATCATAATGTGTTAGCAGAGCTGAGACATTTAATTGTCTTTCTCACCCCCTCCCTCCTCCTCACAAAACCTCAGCTTTTGATCACTGACATGATTAACTAGTTAGCACAGAGCACTGTTGATCCTGGCAGATGCCCAGTATTTAGGAGGAGACCTGTAACTTACTAAAGGGATTACCAGGTATTTGCTGCACAGAAGAGCTGTTAAAATCAGTAATCCTGAATTCTATTCCAGATTTCCAATACTGATCAGGTGCACAACATACACTGCACATTTATTTTTGGAGGTAAATCGAATAGAAAGAATGGTTTGTCATGCAAACTGACTCCAAACAGAGAATACTGTATTATAAATTGACATGACAGTGTTCTGTAATCAGAGCTACATAAGGAAAGACAGGTAGCTGAAACATACGCAATGATTTCATTTGAAAAGAATAATCTGCTTGAGCCAACAATTTAGTGAAGCCAAAAAACCTCCAGAACTCTCCACTAAACCCACCCATACAGTAAGTCCACAGCTGCTCTGGAGAATAACTAACCAGCTACAGAAAACATTGTTTAAGCCTCCCAGACTAAAAAAAGCAAAGAGCAGAATGCCTTCCTGGCTTCCTTGGTACCTTGGAGCATGACCTTCCATGGAGCACGACCATGAGAAAGGCATACAGACAACTTTCTCAGAGTGCTGGCTGAAGAGCCATAAGTAAACCAACTTTCATCTGCTGTTGATTTCTTCATGTTTGGGGTGACAGGATTTTTATACGACTGGTAAATAAAACAGAATTCCAAAGATTTATTTGATCATAATCACTGATGTCTCTCTTATGAATGCTATAGCCTCGAACCAAGAGAAAATACTTAAGTAATAAAGGGCCATACCATTTCAGTTAATTAAGAAACTTTTTGAAACTGGACTATGCCTCATAGTAATTGCTTAACCTTGTTTACAAGAGCTTTCACCACTAAGGTCCTGCAAAAACACTACTTTGTGTAGCTCTACTCTGAGATTATGCCACATAATTCTCTACCGCAAAATCAACTTCCTTATGTTTAAGGTGGTGTACTCCATACATACAACAATCTTAAGCAGAGGACCACAGCTGAACCTACAGAAGAAACTTGCTGCCACGGAATTATGGCCTCAGAAGTGGGTTATAATCCAGTTAAGTATCAAGGTGTTTTGACTGCAATCCCGTTACAAATCAGAAAGGGCTTTCTCTGAGCAGCCAAAGTTTTATCAACTGCAAACTGTATTACAGCAGTCTGAAGCAGCTGAAAGAAATTATATTCTCAGAAACATTCCAGAAATATCTTTTTTTTTTTTTTACCTTCACCATCCTGCTTTTCTTAAAAAACTACTGTATTAAATAAGGAAAAATAAATATTCCAGTATTTGCTTAGCTCATTTCTTAAAACAGGTACAGCATTTGTAATTAATATGAAACCATGTCATGAAACTAAGCATTCTCTATAAGCACCCCAGGAATTCTAGTAAGACAAAGCCAACTGCACAATTATCTGGGAGACTTGGGTTCAGAAGCAATTTCAGCATTCCAATTCTCAGGTAGGTGCTAACACATGTAAGGTATAATGGAGTGGCTGGCTTTTGAGAGAGATCAAGTGTGTGTTTTAGCTCAAAAGCGCACTTCATTGTGCAGTGTTGGATGGATAGTTGCTCAAGACTGAATGTCTTACTGTGCAAGTAGAAAAAAGTCAAACTGAGTCAACTGTTGAAGGTGGGGGGAACAAAGCTAAAAATGACAGCATGCTTTGGAGGAACAGTAAATTTCATTCTAAGTAAGTACACATAAGAAACAGGAGAAATTCATCCTTTCACATTTAAAGACACCCTTCTCTCCTAAAGTGTTCCCTCCTTCATAGTGTTCAGAATCCAGAAATTTTTCAGTCTCTCCTATACATTGTGCAGTGGGCCTTTTTTTAGCTTCATCCAGCTCATTAACTTTCCAATTTGTACTTTTCTATTTGCCATCATGAACAGTAGCCTTTTGAGATATCTGTACCTCAAAGATGTTTGATTTAATCCCCAGCCCCCACCTCAAATGCCTTAACATTGCTTACCTCCCCAGCTGAATCGGTGGACTTGTGCCCTCTTTCATCAGCGCTCAATTTCAAACCCTTCTGCACTGGTGAAGGAGCAGGCGACACTTTCTCCAACTCTCCCGGTACCATTTTTACTTTTTCTTGACCTTTTTGCTTCTTGTGCATGCTTTTCTTCTCTGAATAGGTATCTTGAGTTTCCACTTTTCTACCTTCCTCTTTATAATCTTCAGGTTTCTGAATTTTTTTCTTCTTTCTTTTAACCTTAACATCAATACTATCATCTTCATTGCTTGCTGATCCATCAAGATGCCTATCGACAACAGAATCTTTTTCAGCAATTTCTTGTTCCAATCTTTCTTCTCCACTTATTACCTTTTGCTTCTCATCTTTATTTTCAGAATTTAAGTCTGAATTTTCATTCTCAGTTCCTTGAGAAAATACATCATCTAGAGTACTTGATTCTGAGTCAAACTGAATATCTCCATGCTTCTCCTTCCGTGATTTTTTATTTTCTTTAGGATCTTCTTTAGATTTTATTTTTAAATCTTTAACTTCTCCCTTCTTTTTCTTGATTTCTTTAGTATCTTCTTTCCTTTGCCTCTTTGGGTCCTTTGAATCCTCCTTGGTTTCTGAAGTCCTTTTTTTTGGTTTTGAATCTGAAACCAAAGTATCTGAGAAATTTTCACATTCTGTTCTGGGTTTTTCTTTGAGTTTTGCAGACTTAGACTTTTTCTTCTTCAGATCATCTGGACTTCTATCCTCTCCATCTTTTGACTTCTTCTTTTTCTTCTTTGGTGAAACATCATCTTTTGTTTCACTTTGCCAGTCACTGTCAGATTCTGCTTCAAATACATCATCATTTAGAGACAGTTTCTAAAAGGTAGAGAAAAAAAGAGAAGATTTCTTTCCCCATTAAACTGTATCACTTTGGTGTAAACTATACAAAAATGGTAGTGGTGATGCTTGGGAAAAGTAAATTTTTAAACACTTTAACCTTTTTATCACTGCAAGTATCATTCCTCATTGCCCAATTGTAAATACATAATTTGTAAAATAAATTGTAAAAATTTGTAAATACAATTCTAGCTCACTTACCTAAATTACATTACTAACTGCTTGGATGAGAATCAATACATAAACAAGTCAAGTAAACCAATCAGACATCCAACAACCAGATTCCAGAACAGAACTAAATCTGAACTATTTTACAACAAAAACAATTTAACCTGATTTTGTAAAATTTACCTATAGGTTTCCCAGAAGTAGGGTACTGGTTTTCAAAAAAGATTCTTATGCTTCATTTTCAAACTGACTACGCAGTTAAAAAAGACATATGCTGCCTTCTTGCAGTTAATTTTTCTGTATTCCTATCTTAACAAATTTAGTGGTTAACATGCAAAAATTCATCAATCTGCTACACAAAGCAGGAGGGTGAATTGAACAGTGCCCACCTTCACTGATAAGACAATATGCATGTGGGTAGGGAAACGGGGTTGTTTATGTTGTCAAAAACAAACTAAAAAGACCATACATGATTAATATAGCCCCATTAGAAACTGAAATAAAGTTTAGATGGATTTAGCGTCTACAAGCAAACTTGTCAATTAACAAAAAAAACCCTAACCAGAGAGCAGCAACAATATTCAGTTTCACATGAATCAAAACACTTTTAGATCGAAGAGATTCTTTAAGTCGTCTTAATTCCACATCCCAAATGTCTTCCCTTCTCCCTCCCCCCATTAGCAGAGCCTAGATAGGGAATACGTCTTCAGTGTAAGATACCACAAGGTGAAACACACCTGTATGTCTTTTTTAACAGGTTTAGGCTTGTTGTCCACAATTTTTTTTCTGAATTCAAGTAGCACTTCTTTACAGTCTTCCAAATGAACCTCTGGTTCCCAGGTATCATCATCAGAGGTATATCCTTTCCACCGTACTTTGTAGAGAATTTTACCCTGTAAGAAAAAACCCCAACATTTAAGACAATACAGCATCGTATTGCATCATCTACTCAATTCTTGGGGATCTCAGTGGATATATCATTTTGTGTATATAGAAATGAATATAATGGGAGTTCAATCCAATGTCGACATAAGAATTCCCAGCATTATTTCCATCTGCATCACATACTGAACTAAGTAGGTTGTAAAACATTTCAGTAATTGCAGTGGTTTTATCCAAAATATTTGTATTATCTAAGATTTGTTCAAAACCACAGCTACAATGTACAAATCGTAAATTCCCAGCCATTTTACTGAAATGCATTTTCTGACAG
Source organism: Oceanodroma leucorhoa (assembly GCA_030449065.1). Lineage (NCBI taxonomy): Eukaryota > Metazoa > Chordata > Aves > Procellariiformes > Oceanodroma > Oceanodroma leucorhoa. The sequence goes on along the minus strand of JASVER010000196.1, from coordinate 186,055 downwards.
TTATAAAACTATTTTTTTTAAAGTTTTAGTATTTCTTCTATAAAAACTTCAAGCTTGAATTGCTTCTCTTCGCTGAAGAAGTTGATGTAAAACTTTAAGATTTATAATGCATTAACACCATTCACTTAGTTTTATATTGGAATTTATAACTTATGTTAGATTTGTAATCAATGCCACTGAAATACCAACAATTAGGAAAAAAAAACACCACCACCAATTAGATCAAGTTAAACCTAGACAAAATCTGTGTATGTGCATCTCAGTGGAGTTAGTTACAAAGATTTTGGTAAAAGATTACATACGAAAGCCCTAGACCAACTGTTTCAACAGTATTTAACTTCACCATAGGATGAAATTGCACCTTTTAGCCTCTATCTTGTTTTTTCACTAGATTAGAAAGTTTTTTATTGTTAAAAAAACTTTCCACCAAATTATCTCTTGCCTTTCTCCTACATAAATTAAGTAGTCTGAATCCTTATGTTTCTCAAGATGGACTCCTTTTCTTGCTGAGAGGCAAGGCTTATTAGCTTGGACTCAGCATGTTGCTGATATAGCCAGACAAGTGGCAACTCAGGGCCTCCTGCACCAAGCTTAATTGAAAAGCAGAGACATGTCCTATGAAATCAATGCGGTCACCTTTATTGATTAAACCTGCAGTCTCTTTAAACAGATGTATGACAAAAGCTAGCACCAAACTTAAGAAAATCCATTGTCCATATAAAAAAGCTAATAATGAATACGAGGCAACATAGCCATTCCTGAACTTATTTTCGGAGGGGAGGGGGAAGTATTAGCAAATGTACTACTAGGTTGATAATACTCTGAAAGATCCTACACAGCTAACCAAGCCTGCAGAAGGAAAGCTTCAGAAGAACTGCCACTTGACACTTAATATTAAATGTATTTATATGCATAAATTTACATTTTTGCCTGAGCACCATTAACCTTTGGCCAAGTGTATATATATGCCATTAAACTTTAGCAATCAACTCTACTTACAATCTTCTGTATTTTGCTTCACAGACACATAAATAAATAGCCTATATTCAGATACATTAGTGTAATACTTCTCCTCTTATAATTCAGCTTAACCACACACTCTTGATTTAGGAATTAGTTTTCAAAATCATGCTCACCTGTCTCTCTTTCTTTCCTCTAACATCGTGAAATAAACGACTAGTAACTATTACAGTCACAGAATAATTTAGGTTATAAGGAATCTCCAGAACTAACTAGTAAAATGCCCTGCTCAAAGCAGGACCATCTACATCAGGCTGCTCAGAAATCTGCCCTGTCAAGTGTATCTATTCAGATTTCCGTGTGTTCCAGCTTGTGTCCACTGCCTCTCTCATCCTTTCAGTGTGCACCTCTGAGGAGGTTCTCACTCTGTCCTCTCTACATCCTCCCATTAAGCAGATACGGATACCACTGTAACCACCCGATTCTTCTCTTCTCATGGCAGAGCAAACCCAGCTCTCAGCCTCCTGTGCTCCAGCTCCCTAAACTGTTTTCATAACCCTTCACTCCAGTATGTCCATGTGTCCCGGTTTTGGCTGGGATAGAATTAATTTTCTTTCTAGCAGTTGGTATAGTGCTATGTTTTGGATTTAGTATAAGAAGAATGTTGAAAACGCACTAATGTTTTTAGTTGTTGCTAGGCAATCTATTCAAGGACTTTTCAGCTCCCCAGGCTCTGCCAGGTGCACAAGAGGCTGGGACGGAGCACAGCCGGGACAGCTAGGCCAGCTGGCCAATGGAGTATTCCATACCGTATGACGTCATGCTCAGCATATAAAGCTGGGGGAAGAAGAAGGAAAGGGGGGACATTCGGAGTGATGGCGCTTGTCTTCCCAAGTAACCATTACGCGTGATGGAGCCCTGCTTTCCTGGAGATGGCTCAACACCTGCCTGCCCATGGGAGGTAGTGAATTCCTTGTTTTGCTTTGCTTGCGTGCACGGCTTTTGCTTTCCCTATTAAACTGTCTTTATCTCAACCCATGAGTTTTCTCACTTTTGCCCTTCTGATTCTCTCCCGCATCCCACTGGGGGAGAGTGAGTGAGCGGCTGTGTGGTGCTTGGTTGGTGGCTGGGTTTAAACCACGACACCATGTCTCTTCTGCCCTGGGGAGCTCAGAACTTGACACAGTTGACACTCCGGATGCACCTCAGCAGTGCTGAGAAGAGAGGAAGAAGCATCTCCCTCGATCTGCCGGCTATGCTCCTGGATGCTGTTGGCCTTCTTTGCTGCAAGAACTGCTGACTCATCTTCAACTTACTTGTCTGTGGGGACTCCCAGCTCCTTTCCCGCAAATCTGCTTCCTAGCCAGCTTGCCTCTCACCTGTCTGGTGGTACAGGGTCACGCCATTTCAGATGCAGGACTTCAGTTAGCTGCAGAGTTACTGCTACATCCTTGTAACTCAGGTACAAAATAAGTTAGAAGTCCTCTTTTAATTAATTGAGAAAGCTAGACAAAAAAAAAAAATCTAACACAAATGTAAGACTATTTGGCTGTTGACTGATTCTACATCCAGTACATGGAGAGTGATACAAAAATGCAGCTGAAGAAAAGACAGGAGATTGATCATCATATTAAAGATACATACGCAGCCTTACACTCATCTGTCAACATTATTTTATTCAACATTGTTATTTCTTTCCTCTGTATCACTTACATATAATAGAACACTTCCAAGCATTTTTATACTGCTGTAGCTTCTATGAGAACTAGTCATGGGCTAGAACCAACTCCTATGGAAAGAGGTATCACCATGTCATTAAAGAGCAGAATTAGGGTTACCTATTTCCACCAGGGAATGTCACGATTTGGAGCCGTTGTTTTAATAAAATTGTAGTGCAGTATGAAAGGCTTTCTAGATATACTGAGAGGAAACATTTCCAAACTTTTATTGCTTCTTCTCTTAAGTAGGACATGTTAATGTTTCATTTATCAGCAGGTCTAACTCCTCAGCCCAACCCCATCCCAGGAGTGCTGTCTCTCATGCTATCACTACTACAAGCTCCAGCAACATCAGGACTAAGAATGAAAAGAGCTTCTCTGTGCGGTGCTCTCCAGCTCTCCCACTTCTACAACTGTGACACAGGAACACAGTGACTGGCCTTATGCTGTGCTGGACAGTGGCCGACTCAATGTATCTGCTTGGACTTTGTATCAGATTTGGGAATCTGCAAGCTGGGAACTGCTAGTCTAAAAGCGGACTACATAAAATAGACTCCACTGAATGTAACACACAGCTTTTTCCAGCCATTTCGGAAGTTAGGACTGGGTGCAAGTATCTGTCTTGCCCTGTGTTTTTGAAGCACAGGAGCATGGCCCCCACGGAAGAACAACAGAAAGGTGACCTGATGCAAGTGGAGCCCATGCTACAAAGCCACAACCAACACATACTGGGTAAGGCACATGCTCACAGTAAGGTTAACTGCACTGACCCAGCCCGGCAACCTCAAGTGCATACAGCTTAGAATCTACTGCAGAATGGGCTGCTTGGAAGAGGAAGATAGAAACAGGGGGTGTAACACACCTTTTTACCAGCACATGCCAATGACATTTTTGAGAGCTGGTACTCGATGTATTCTGGTACTTTTTAGAAGTGTGTGGAATGGTATGACTCACCCCCCACCAGTATACAGATTTTAGGTTCATCACTGGGAGGGGAGGAGAAAGCAAGCATAACATTCTTAAGCCATCAAGATATTTCAGCCAAGACACAACCTAATCATGACAGCATCACAAATACCTAAGAAATTCTTTATCTGAAGGTTCTCCAACCTAAGGGTTTCAAAACCCTGATGTTTTACACTAAACTGGCAGAATTCTATACTATCATGTATCTGACTGAAGCCTAAAATAAAAATCATAAATTAGTTAAAATAAACCATTTTCAGACACAAAATCATTAAAAAACCAGCTCTGTTAATTATTTCTTGTATTTGAGGTTTAGGAAATTTCAGAAGAACTTCAACCAGTGTAGGCTGCTTTCAAAGAAAGAAAAAAAGGTATAATATTTCTGTCTAACCGAAGCAAAGATCACTACAGCTAGTTACTTTAACTGGAAGAAGTCTCTCTTACTTTAAGAGATCTTCACACATTTTATAAGCCAGTAAACATAGTCTCACTAAATACACCTTGAAACCACCTCCAAATTCTCCATTATGTTCAATCCTGCCCATTTCTGCATTCAGAGACTTTACATCAAAAGACTACTGCAGTTCAGCCATAAGAGCAAAGAATAGTTTAACAATGCAGACAAAAAAAACCCTGGTAAAGATACTCCAGATTTAGTCTCTTTAGTCAAAGCTGTAAGATACAAAAGGCTTCCTTGCAAAATTATACACAAGGTATTTTAAAAGACAATTGTAACGGAACCACTACTTTTGCACGGTTCTCGCCCAAGTATAAAAGAATCGTGCAGGAAAATCTGCCTGAACAGCAGTCTCTGCCTGTGCAGCCTGCACAGCCTGTGCAGCCTGCACAGCCTGCGCGCACTGAAAGCGAGGGAAGAGTACGAGACCAAGCGCGCTCCGGCCCACCCTGCCGCCAGCGCATGGTTAACAACCGCTCCCGACTCCCGTGCTGCCGTGCACCTTCCCGGGGAGCAGGGCGAAACCCGACCCCAGGGCAGCCGCCGGCCCCAGTCAAGGGGCGGCCGCGCTGCCCGCCAGCCCCGCCACCGCACGGCGTAGCCGCCTGCCTGAGGGACCCGCCGCCGCACCGGCCGGGGGGCCCCGCCGCAGCCCCGGGAGACCGGTCGGGGGCGCCGCACACTCACCCCCTCGGTCTTCACGTCAAGGATCTTCTCCACCTCGAACACATCCTCCTCCTCCTCCTCCTCCTCCTCTTCCTCCTCCTCCTCGCTCTCACCACCGCCGCCGGCCTCCCCGCCGGCTGCCGCCGCCGCGCCCGCCGCCTTGCCAGCCCCGCTGCCGTCTTCCTCCCCGTCTTCCTCGTCCTCCGCCGCGGCCGCCGTCTCCTCCTCTTCCTCCGCCCCCTCCAGCCTGGCCGCCGCCGCCTCAGCCCCGCTGCCGGCCGTCGCCGCCATTTTGGGCCGAATTTCAAACGACAACGGTGAAAAGCGGCTGCGACATCCACCGCCTGGCGAGGAGGGAGTGAGGCGGTGGCCGCAGCCAATCGGCGCCCCGCCAGCCCCTGACGGACAGGGGCGGGGCGCCGAGCCCGGAGGCCTTGGTGCCCTCAGCGCGGCGGCCCGCGGCAGCCAATGGGTGGGGGCGGCAGCAGGAGGCCCCGGCAGGGAGCGGGGGGGCGGCCTCTCGCGGGTGGCCGCGGGCTCCCGCCGGGCCCGCCCTGCGAAGGCGGGAACCCCCACTCGGGGGCCGGGGCGGGCTCTCCGCCAGCGCGAAGTCAGCCGCGGAGGCGGGCGGCGGGAGCGGGGAGCCCGGTGCCGCCCCACTCCGGCCGTTCCTGCCAGGCTCCGCTGTCGCCCGCCCGTGCTGGCCGTCGTGGGTCTCGGCACTACGGCTGCCGGGAGCCCCGGTCCTGTCGGCGAGGGGCGAGCGCCGGGTGGTTGCTGGAGCTGCCTGTCTGCACGCTAGCCCGGGGGCCCCTTCCTCGAAAGCGTGACCGAGGCCCCGCTCGGCCGCCGTGTGAGGTTTCGCTGCCTGGCGCAGTAGCGCTCCTCCGGAGAAGGGAGGTGGTTACCGGTGGCTGGAGGCGCTCAAAAGCACGTTCACGCTGTTGACCCTTCTGCCAGGAGATACGGTGCCCGGGCAGGCCTGGCTTGTCCAAATAAAAAGACAAGAGGGTGCTGAATATCCCGGTGCAAAGGTATTCTTTGCCCTCAGCTGGATGAGGCTTTCGGGAAAGGCACAAGGATGTACACGGACACCTCAGGACAAGGTCCTGGTGGGGAATGGGGTTTCTCACTAGGAAAAAGAATCCTTTTAAATTTCATGGTATTTTGCATGTTATAATAATTGCCAATAGGCAAGCACAGCTTTTTTTATGTAACATGCAGGAGAAAAAAGACAATTTTGTAAGAAAAAGCAAATAAACCACACCCTATTTGCTTATTCAACTGCCCTTGCTAGAGCTAGAGTGTTAATATATTGTATCTCAGAAACAGTTCCTTAAAGAACACACATCACTCAAAACTTTAGCGTGAATGTATACTTTCCATACGGACCCGTATGGGTTTTATGGTTGCAACAGTGAAAACACCAAACTACTTGAATAATTAACTGCAGTGAAAGAAAGAAGAAATTTATTTATTTTATTCATATTTTTGCCAGCACTCAATTTCTAAGGTAACTCTAGTAATGCAAAAATAGTAATACAAAGACTTAACAGTGGATTTAGAAGCTAGTTTATCATTGTCTACATTAAAGAGTCTAGTTCTTAAGAAACCCATATCCTAGCTCTTCTCAAATAGAAAGTGTAATACAAATCTTTCCTTTGTATTATTTACTAAAAAGAGCCAGTATCTTATACACATGAAACAAGGATTAAGAGCACCTTAGAAACAGAAAGACCTCAGGATATCCCTCTTCACAACCTCCTCTACAAGATCAAGTGTATCTACTCCATCCTTAGCAGATGTTTGCTTAAATTCTCATGAAAACTTCTATGAAAGAGATTCCACAGTTTTCCTTAGTAACCTCTTACACCACTTCTCTATTACTGCTAGGGAGCATTCTCCGTTTGCTAGGGCAGTGTAACACATTACCTATGGTGGCTGTGGAATCTCCTGCTTCTGAGTATTTTCAATGCTTGGACAAACAAGTCTTGAGTATGTTCTGTACACACGGGATCCCGCCTCAGTGCAAGCAATTGTACTGAGTCTCTAACCACACTCCCTCAGATCACAAAGCACCAAAGTGTGATTCTGTGCAGCTCCTTAATTTAGAAGAGGTAATGTGTTCATTCAAACACCTGTTTTGCCCATTAAACTAAATCACTTTTAGTCCGGTTTTGTTATTAGGCTTCAGTGTTTGGTCCAGTATAAAATAAAACTAACTAGTTAATTTTTCATCAGAATAAAATCAGAATACAGAGTAACAGCAGAGAAAAAAGAGAGAACGCATTCCTCCTAACAAAACTGACCTATGTATTCACAAATTGACCTATGACTGAAAAGAAAAGCAGTGCAGGAGAAAAATAACTGTTCTGCTGTTTGCATTTCAAGGCACACTGTAGGAATTACAAAACCACCCAATTGAAAACACTGATATGTTATGAAGATATTTATTAGTTCTCTGTTTATCACATTCTTGTATCTGGCAAAACACCTCCTGCCATACTTAACTGAATTACTACATTACGCTTTCTTACCGTGCCATGAAAGAAGTACATAAGATTTTAGGAGAAATCAAAACAAAGATATTATAAAGGTACTTCTATAATGTGCAATGAACCAAAGAGAGTAATGTAAAAAAATGAAATAGTAAGGTATTTTTAACAGTTACAAGTAAGTAAAATACTGCATATATGTAAAATCAAGACTTACTAACTATAAGACCCTTTATTTCCATACCTTTAAGTCTGTGACTACAAGAATTATTATTCAGTGCTAAGATCAAATGTCCTCAATTTAAACATTTTATGTAAAACTGCAAGGAAAGCTAACTCTGCTATTATCTTAAAGAATTATGTGATTAAATATTTTAAATAGAAAGAGAACTGATGTTAGGTAAACTCTATACCCAATATCTTCTTCGTGGCAGAATCCCAGTCTTTCCCAAGTTCAAGTCAATAGCAAATCGATGGAAATTGCTTCTCAACTCTTCTTACCCACTCTATTGCTTTCTTGATCAACTCAAAAGCCCAGTGAAGACCACTGTGTATAGAAATGAAGTTTTATTATAATAAAAACTTGTAAATCCACCAAAGGAGTAAGAAGAAAATAATTTCTTTTAATGATAATTATTTGAAGGAGAAAATTTTCTATAGTAGGATGATCCAGCCTGTATAAAATACCATCTAATGCAGAAAACATCATCATCTGAGCTGCTCTATCTTTTTAAAATCTTCCACATGGGAAGTATGTAGACTCATAATCATTACTTGCATTTATTTGCACTATTCCAATCACCGCAGTGAAGTACTATGCATTTCATAAAGGCAAACTTGACTCCTCCTTTGTACATTCACATGTTAGAATTGGTTTCATCCAGCAGTCAATGCAATTTTATTTGTATTCCTGACTAGAGTAGCCAAAAATTATACAACCAATTTTTCCCCACTGTCAAGGAGTTTCAAAAGAGGGAGAAAGATTTCCAGGGCTCTCCTGACTGTTTCTTTATCCTGTTCCTACATGCCCTGTAAAGTATGAAGTGTGTAAAGCTTCCCATTCTGGCACAAGGAATCTTTCGGTGGCTGGGGCAATCTAGATTCACTGGAGGCCTATTCCTTCATGCTTCTTTTAAGACCTTTGTCTTTCCTCTATACCAAAAAACTTGTCAGCTGATGCTAATTGTTCATTTTACCCCCAAAGAAAGGGAATCTCCAGACACAGGGACCCTATATTCAAAAGATAATAGAACACTGGGACATACAGAAGTGCGTGGGGCGGGGTTCAGAATGAGCCAGCACCAACATTCCCCACAGCTAAAGGAAAGGGTGGAAGTTGTGCTGCAAAGAATCATCTGCTTTAACAATTTCAAAAGTCTTGTCCAGAATATTTTATGGTATATGCTTGTGAAGAACACCAAGCCACAAATATAATCCTAAAAAAGGGTGCAGGCCAACAAGCACAAGTTACACAAAGGAAAAGTCCTAATTTCTAAAATAAGTGATTAATAAACACTGGAAAAGGTTGCCCTTAAAAAAGTTGAGGTTGACGAATCTCCATCCTTAAAGATACTTAAAACTCAGCTGGGCAAGATCCTGAACAACTTATCCAACATCTGAGTTGGCCCTGCTTTAAGGAAGAGATGACTTCCAGAGGTTATAGCCAACCTGAATTATTCAATGATTCTAATAAGAAGTATAAAATATCTTTTACTACTTTCTATACTTCTCAATTTTTGTATCATATTTTGCAAAATATGCAAAAATATTTCTTCCTCCATCCATCCTCTTAAAAGAAAACACGTGCCACCAATATGATTAATACCTTCCATTCCCTTTTCTACAGCCATATCCTGTAGTGTAGTCACTGACTCTCCATAATGAAATTAATCTTCTGTATGTTGGAAGGTTTATATTACTACATTAAATTATAAGATTTTATTTAAAAGCACACCTTGAGCTAGATGAATCATCCAGTTTCATCAGCGTTTTGAAAACTATCCCTTTCAATTCTTTTGTGCAGCGTATGAACTGTAGCACAAGAAGAGTAGCAATCAACTGCAGTAGCTTTTCTTTTCCATTTGGGCCTAAGGAAGAAGAAAAGGGAAGTAGTATTACTATTTAAATGATTTACTGACAACAGAAAAGGGACTTTCTGCGAAGTACTCCATATCACTTTAAAACATTGATTGTCCTAATGCTATTTAATAGTTTCACCATACAATCACTACTATCAAGAGTATTCACATTAGTAATTTGACAAACATGCTCCTGGCTTTCAAACTTAAACTTGGTAATGCTTTGTTGGGATTTCTGCAGTTTGTGTTTGCTTGGGTTCTAATCTACTTTGATTTTAACACATGCAATAATGGGAAACTTGTAAGATTTTTGTCCTTTGATGAAGCATTGCGCCCTCTAATAATTTAGAAAGAAGGAATTGCCTTTTTTTTCCCCCAAGTTTTCTGGTCTGCTGCCAGCAAAGAGCACCAATTGACAGAATCAAACAGCAAAGTGTGTATAGGCAGAGTGCATACTGAATGCTGCAGACAGTGTGTGCGTGGGGAAGAATTATATAAATATTATTCCTATTATTTGAAATGTGAAAAGCAGAAGTGATCTCTGCCTCTCCCCAAGGAGAGACTTTTCTTCCCTTTTTTTCTTTAATAGATACTAATATAGCAGATACAATAATTGACATAAAAGAACCTCTGTTGCTACTCCATCTCTCACATCCTCCACACATTTCTCCAGGAGATGTGCTTAGCAATCAGGACACTATATTGTGAGAGAAGTTGAGAAGAAACTGTATCATTAAAATCAGGCACTTTTGAAAACTTTAAGTTAAGAGATCCATTTAAATTCTGAGCATATCTTACTGAGAGTTCCACTAGACATATAGAGTTATTACACATAGAGACAGGAAATATAATACAACGTACTGCTTTTTAATGACAGAAAAGTATTTACCAAGTGACTGAATGCCTTTTCTAATAAGGAAGTTGTTAATTAAATGATCAACATCAAATTTCAAGATCTTTCCCAAATGTGGACTAAGATTCCAAGAGCCATCCTATGGAATAAACAAAGATATGGATAAGTCAAAAATTCAGGACACTGAAAATTTATTTGGCAAGAAGAAAACAGACATAGGAGAATTACTTTAAATATTTTTAAAAAGCTTACACAAACAAGTTCAAGTACTTATTCTTCAATATTAAATACTTTTGAAACTCTACGTGTCCTTGCAGCTTTATGTCTTAGAAAACTTTAACTGCAGACGCAAATTTATAACCATTTGTTTAAGGTAAGTTAGAAGATAATACACAATTTTAAATGAATATTTAGACAGTAATATCCCAATTATGTAAAAAGTGAAAATCTGTAGAATATTAAGTGTAATTAGTGTGAAAATCTGTGAGAAACTTTTCTTTTTAAAATTCAGCAATTGACAATTCTGCTGAAAAAGAAGAAATCTTGAACCGCATTTCGGGAGTTAATTCCCACAACAGTCAATCACAAGTCTACTACTCTAATCCCCATTGTATCCGTGTGGCATATGGTAATGGTTCAATGTTTAGAAATAATTTGATAAAAGTGTCCTGTCAAAAATACAGGAAAAAGATGTATCTCTTAACGCTGAGGTTGGCTATACTCTGTACTACTTTCACATACAAGCTTCATACATAAAATAACATCAATTACACACAGAATGAAGCAATGCTTTAAAAAAACAGCAAGAAAGAGTCATGAGGATGCAAATACTTGGTGGACTCTGCTGCACAAAGGAACATGACACTGGGGCACCTGTAGGACTTACTGAATCTAGCATACAGGGTGTACTCCCAGCAAAAGGGAGTTCAATATACCACCATGCTGAATGGCCAACCCCTGCTGATAAATGACAGGAGTCTCCACTGAGGGCATCCCACGCTGGCTTCTTCACTTGGATCATGTAATACTCTTGAGAACCTCCTTCTGTTTATTACTTACAGATACTGACTGTGTGATCCACAATCTGATTGTTGATCACCACCCCACCACTGAAGTTGGTACGCTCACCAAACTGGAGATGGGTTATGCGGAACAGGGACTTCTCCCACCACAAGGGATATACCAAAACCACCATTACTGCTCTGACTCCTACCTGCAGGATTCTTGGACAGTACAGTTTCAGTTTCCCTAGCAATTGGTCTGACTGTCCAGGGGAAGTTCCTGCTCTGCATCTCTCAGTCCAATCCTCTAAAACACAGCTACTTTTTATTTTCTTGCAGATGCATTATTTGCATCTATTTCTTCCACTTAGCTTCGCCTGTATGTTTTTATACTTGTCCCAGGAAGTCCTCAAGCCGCAAACTGATGGAGGCTCTAAAAAGGTTCTGATTTTATACCGTTCCTTACACATTCATTGCTGAGTTGCCCGTGAAAGTAGTAAAACATAGCATGACTGATGTCATCATACACTTGTATGTTTATAAACATTTTATAAATGTATTTTACTTTATCTCAGGAAAGGACTCAAGTAAAAATATTTTTTTTCTTCTACGTATATTTTATTTTTAAGTAATGCACAAACAGACTATGGGTACTGTACCTGATTTTAGAGCGCAAAAATTTCTTTTCAGTTTACAGAAGTCAACTCAATTCTCTGTTGAATCCTTTCTTTCTCTGTTGTTATAAAGCACCTTAATTGTTCCTGGATAGGATAATGTTCACTAAGAATTTTACCAGCATTATCCATGCAGCTACTACATCATGATACAAAGTAATTGCATTTAAAAGTTTAAAAACCACTCCTCTTCATAAAAAGAAACGTCTTTTTCTGTTTGAAAAAGGTTCATTCTCTCCCACTTAGGAAAGCATTTGCACAAACATCAGCTACCGCTGGAGAAAGTTCCTGTTTAGCAAAATTAAAAGGAATGAAATAATTCCAGAGTTAGTGATATATTTTTTCTCTTTTTAATCAAAACTGTATGTCTTCTTGTATTATGCACATTATCATTATACTGTCATTTGTATGTTCAAAATGAAAATAAAAATGTATTTTTTAAAATAAAAATTTCTTACCCTGTCTACCTTACACTGGGCAAATCCAGAGTAAAATTTGACTCTAGAGATGTTGTCACCACTTGTTGGCTTTGATTTTAATACTGTTTCTTAAGCATGATGGATTGCCCATAAAACGAACAAAAAATACCATGACTTTGATGTCATCATGCTCTTTATAAAACCAGTTTATAAAGCAAACAAAACAAAATAATTTACAAAATCTCCATCTCAGGGCAGGGCTGAAGATATTTTTTCCTTCTCCTCATATCTTATTTTTAGGTAATGCATGAATAGAGGATGAGTACTGCACCTGATTTTGGAGCTCAGAAATTTCATTCCTATTTACCAAACTGAACAGAAGTCTTTGCTGAATCACCTGTGTTGGCATAAACCAGCAAGGTTGTTCCTGAACAAACAGAGTAACGTTCATTAAGAATCTTATTCTACCACCATTATCCATATAACTACTACTTCATGATACCAAGTAATTCCATTTAAAATTCGCCTATTAGAGTAGTAAGGAACAAGTGGCAGAATTCAGAGTATAAGATTTATCACTTTGAAAAAGAATAACTAAAAACCAACCAAACAAAAAGATTGCTTTCTGTATTTCAGGTTCATATTTCTTGAATTGGAAAGCAGTCTTATGACCAGCCTTACCATATTCTTTTTTGGGTCTGTATATCCATGAACCTTGAAACGTACATGTTTAAGGTAGCTTTCATTAGCTGAATGCAACTTGGATTTCAGCATGACATGTGTAGCATCCTGTATATAAAAGACTACTGATGGAAAACTTACCACAACCTTAAGCTTCTCAGTAAATGCCTCTTCAAGAGCTGTAACATCACACTGACGTACTGCCTTTTTCTTACACCCTGACCTTGGCAATGCTGTTTTTCTGTTAGCTTGAAAAACAGGAAATTTGGGAATAACTTGGTTTTAAACATTAGTGTTTTCAGAATTTGTGCATGTAGGGGTAGGTGAACCAAAGCATCCTGAACCCTGCATCGGAGCAAGCCAAGAATAAAAAACATGAATGAAAAGAATAGGGACGGAGCAGAGGAAGGGGAGGTTCAGGAACATCCACACAAACATCTAATTTTGTAAGTGCAGGTGTCTGAAGTGATTTTTGTTGAGTAAGATCAATTCCTGGCTTAGCTTTAAAACCAAATGACGAGAAAGGTTCAGCAACACACAGCAGATGAAGGTCATATGGTGAAGATGACCTTGTTCCAGAAGATGTCTCCTTTGTGATGCCTCTACCAAAACTGAAATTTGATTTGAGACTGCAAGTACTACTTTCAAGTTCAGAAACATTTACAAAGCCCTGTGCCATGTTTTTTGGTGAGATGCTCTTTTGAGTATCAGCAACTTCTTCAGGCTGAAATTGGAAGCTTTCAGCTTCACCTTTCTCACTTAGGAAATCAGCTGAATAAACATCGGCTGCTGCTGGGGAACATGCCTGTTTAGTAAAATTACAAGGAAACAAAATAATTCCAGAATTAGTAACATACTTTTTTTAATCAAAATGGTATTTCTTCTTATATTGTGTGCAGTATCATTATACTGTCATTCATATGTTCAAAATGAAAATAATGTATCAGTTAAGCTAAAAATTTCTTAACCTATTCTACCTTACACTGGGCAAATTCAGAGCTGTGAATTTGTTCACACTGTGACAAAATACGAGCAGAGAGGTATTTTACATTATTAAGATAAAAATAATTAATATAATGATGATTACGAGCCAAGGAAGTTCCACTGTACAATGTTGTACATACACAGAGAATAGATCTACACAAAGTGAAGCATGGATCCTGCTTGTGCTGCAATTCTGGCACACGTACCAGCTGAGGTCCAGCAGCTGCTGCATACAAGCTAGTGAGCCTGGGCTATACTGCCACTATACACCAACATAGATGTTTGGTACTCTTCTGCCTAGGAATTCTTGGGCCAAAGAATCAGGAAAATGGCTTTATATGAGTTGACCTAAGTTATAGAACACACAACCAGATACCATTCTAAATAGCTCACAATCTTAATACATTACAGACTACAAGCTGAGATGATGCTCCCGAGTTGTATTAAATGCACATCATGGTCATGCACAACATAATTTGATAGACAAATAATTATTTTCTTGAGTCCCCTACACAATTTGGAGACGTAAAGCTTTACTCTGTTAAGACTTTGTGGACTGACAGAATTATACCTGCTGGCTAACTGATGCAGGCATCTCTTGTAGTTTCCAAAGTCAAGACAGAGCTACCACAACTAGCAAACATCCAATTTCACTAGTTCAAGTTTCTCTCACTGCTCCCCCCTCATCCCAGAGATTTTCCCATTGCATGCCAGCAATATGTCCTCTTCTTCCAGTCGTGCTCATCTCCATTCCCAGTAGTCTCTCTGTTTTGGCTGTACCTCTCTGCTAGTGGAGACTTAGTTATGGATCAATTACCTTCATTTTCCTTGAAACATCACCCTCCCTCCCCGCAGTTTCTTAGAGTTGAATTTAAAGCTTCATCTACACTAGCATATTCTTATGAGAGAATGCTCTAACAGGTGTTATTTTTTTCTGGAAGGCAGAAGTCATCTGTTTTATCATATTGTTTCTGAAAACTTCTGCTGCACTCATGATATTTTTAAGGGTACTTGATTTTTGGGACAGGTTCCTCCAAATTTTCGTGATTATAGAAAAATTCCACACAGTACTTGTGTGGCATTAATTATATTCAAAATAATTAAAAATTGAACGGATTTCATGAACAATTACTGTATGGTTACACATACAATACATCACCACAACTGGATAATATACTAAAAATGTTTGCAATAAGATCGTATATTAAATGTAGTTACCGGGGCAAAGGCAATTTCTTCTGAAAATAAGAAGCCAGATTCCATTGACTTTTGGTCCCAGTCCATGTAAGGTAAAAAATCTACATATTCTTGGGCTATAATTTCCAGGATGTTTGGAGCATCATCAGAACAAGTTTCATCAGCATCCTAAATTAAAATGCATCACAGTTATGAACCTGAAAATTTTCTGGCATTGTAGAGACAGTGCATTTTTCTTTGTGAGTTTGAAATGTGTTGAAAACAGGAAATAAGCAGATAACACAGTACATTAAAAATACTGAGTATATACAAAAAACCGGTAAATGTAACTTCACATTTTTTACAATTTTGAGGGACAATGTATTGTCAGTAATTAGATTCACATGAAATATAAAAGTGGATATTATATATTTGTATGTATAATTTGTTCAAATCAACATAATTGAAATAAAATCCAAATCTTGTGCAGTTCTTTTTGTCAGAATCCTATTGCCACCCTTTAAAGGAAAGCAAACATATGCATTATTATAGATGTGCTTAGAATACATTGCATTCTGCAAAATCATGTTAAAAAGACAAATTACATAGTATAATATAGTGCCAAGCTGAATGGGCTAGTTTGGGTATTTCTGCATGGTACTGCATTGTGTTGTGTAGGTGCTTTTGCCTTAAGATGTCTGCAATGTTTTGTTCCACTGGATCAAAAAAGTAATCCTAGACTAGAAATGAGATTAAAGCTATTATATTTACAGACGTAATTCAAACATAACATTCTAGAAGTCTGTTTCTTGAGAGGCATCATATCGACAAGGAGAAACTGAATCTTTTGAAGAATTGCAAAACCAGATATATAACAATCAGAATGACAGATAATAATCTGTTGACACCCTTCGTAAACAACTAGTTCATTAAATCACACGTGTGTTCCCTTGCTAATCTGCAACATATTTTTTATTCTGAATATTGCTTCTGTTATGTACCAGATGGAATATTCAGGTGCATTAAAGAAGGATACTTAAATTGACTCAGTTGAGTTATCTTATTTTGAAAAGTAGTCCTTGACCTGGGAGTTTCTAATAACTTCACAGCATTGCATTTTATAGTTGCTTTTTAATCAGATGTTTTTTGGAATGCATGTCTGTCTTTTGATCTTTAATTGCAAATGTTGGAGTTATTGCTCAGGAAAGCAATTATTTCCAGAAAAATCTTTTATAATGTACATATGCTACGGGTATAGTTTTTTTCATAATAATGTAGACATCAAGACAAAACAGTAAAAATAGGAAAAGGTATCCTTGTTTTATCCAGCATCTCCACTGAATTCTTCATTCAGGCCTACTTTTATTTATATTAATATACCATATGAAATAGTAAATTGTGATGATGAAAGAACTGTTTTGGACACTGTAAAAAGCTGTAAAAGTTCTCCTTTTTGAACTTTATGAGGTTGCTGTCAGCCCATTTCTCCAGCCTATCGAGGTACTTCTGGATGGCAGCACGACCCTCTGGTGTATCAGCCACTCTTTGCAGTTTTGTATCATTAGTAAACTTGCTGAAGGTACAACTCTGTCCCATTATCCAGAACATTAATGAAGATTTTGAGCAGGACAGGCCCCACTATTGACCCCTGGGGTACACCAGTAGTCACTGGCCTCCAATTAGACTTCCTGCCACTGATCACCACCCTCTGGGCCTGGCCATTCAGCCAGTTTTCAATGCACCTCACTGTCTGCTCATCCAGCCCATGCTTCATCAGCTTCTGTATGAAGATCATATGGGAGACAGTGTCAAAAGCCTCACTGAAGTCCAGGTAGACAATATCCACTGCTCTCCCTTCATCTACCACATCAGTCATTTAATCTTCAAAGTTTATCAAGTTGGTCAAGCATGACTTCCCCATGGTTAATGCATGTTGGCTACTTCTGATGACTTTCTTAACCTTCAGTGCCTGGAAATGGTTTCCAGGATTAGCTGCTCCACCACCTTCCCAGGGATCAAGGTGAGGCTGACCAGCCTGTAGTTCCCTCGGTCCTCCTTCTTGCCCTTCCTGAACATAGGAATGACACTTGCTCTCCTCCAGTCTTCAGGCACTTCTCCCAATTGCCATGATCATTCAACGACTTTTGAGAGTGACCTCGCAATGACATCAGCGAGCTCCCTTAGCCCTGGGCATCCCACCAGGGCCCATGGGCTTATATATGTCCAGTTTGCTTAAGTATTCCTGCACCTGATCCTCTTCCACCAAGGATACATCTTCCTTGCTCTAAACTTCCCCCCCTGGTCTCTGGGGCCTTGAATTTCCAAAGGTTGGTCTTGCTAGTTAAGACTGAGGCAACAGAGGCGTTCAGTACCTCAGCCTTTTCCATGTCCTGTGTCACCAGTTCCCTTGCCCCATTCAGCAGCAGGCCTGCATTTTCCCTAGTTTTCCTTTTGCCACTTACATACTTACAGAAGCCCTTCATGTTGTCTTTGACATCCCTTGCCAGATTCAACTCCATGTGGATTTTGGCTTCCCTAACGATGTCTCTGCATGCTCAGATAGTGTCTCTATATTCCTTCCAGGTTACCTGTCCCTGCTTCCACTGTCACTATACTTCCTTTTTATGTTTGAGGTTTTCCCGGAGTTCCTTGTTCATGTTCACACCAGGCCTCCTGGCATTTTTGCCTGACTTCCTGTTCATTGGGACAGACTGCTGTTGAGCTTGGAAGAAGTGATCCTTGAATCTGAAATAGTGACTATAGGTAACCCCTGTAATCAGTGCCAAGAAAAAGACCTCTTGAGAAAATTAATCTGAACTGTTTTAGGTATTTAACTTTAGGATGAGATGAATCAAGCTCTACAAATATCTATTTATTTCCATTGACCATGAGAGGAAGGCAAATGTGACTGATTTACTGCTAAATGTACACACATGTATTTGGTCAGATGAATTCCCATTCTCTGTCCCCCATCTAATACTTAATCCAACTGACAATCATCTTGCTTATCATGATACAGCTTTCCATTTGAAAACTCTTCTTACTGACTCTTGAATTTCAAGGTTGTCATTTATATGTATGTCTTTCCATTTGCTGCAAAGCTTTTGTTTCTCCTGCTGCTGTTCTAATACTGAAAACAAATGAAAAAGTTCCATAGTTTATTGCAATATTGAAGAGAGATTTTTCAAGTTTTGCTTTTCTTGTGACTTCCACCTGACACAGCCTCCCCTAGAATGACTTTTGCCAATACAGAATCCATTACTTCAGCTAGAGTGGCCAGTTTGCTATAGTTTGGCATCCTGACTTTTTATGAGAAAGGGTTCTGTGGCTTATGCACCAAGGGTTGAGGAGTACTCTTCAAATGGCCTTGTCCTTTGACCTGTCTGGCTCCCACAGCACTATCAGGAATTACAAACCCTTGTAGCAAATCACAACAGGAACACACAGACTGACAAACTTTGATTGTGAAGTAAGGACAAGCAATATAAGAGATATAAAAGGAAAGTAACTTGCTATATTGCAGAATAAACCAAAATAACATCAAAACCAATAGTTTCCCCTCTATTGTAGAACAATAATCATTGTTCAGCAAAAGGAAAACTGGTTTTGATATGTACAAGGTTACAAAATTTAGAGTCTTTTGACAGAGAAGCTAGTGGGAGCAAGATATTATATAGAAAACATACCGTTTTCTCAACCGCAACGAAGCTTGTAAACTGGCTTAAGAGTTCTCCAAGCTGAGGTGAATAATCATGTTTTTCAGTATTTGTTTCTTCATCTAGATTGTTAAGTATTAACAAATGGAACAGGTAGAAAAAATACAATCAGCTAAAAGAAACGTTAATGTCAAAACTGAACACATACCTATAAACACACTTATGCACTCTAAATAGGAACATGTAAAAGGAAGAGCTCGTGTGAATATACTGGCCTGCCTAACTGTCTACTCCCTTCTAACTTTCTCTACTCCCTCACTCAGCTTTGGGCAGGGATATGCATTTCCTCTACTTAGACTTTTGGTTCTATCCTTCTTCTAGTGTAAGAAGTAGCTGTATTTTATAAGAAGAATTAGTCTGAAGTCTCAAATAAGCCAAGATGGCAATATGGGAAGTTTTTAACTAGCTAAAAGCCATTTTTAACAGATTAAGTCTGTCCATCTGTAAAACACAGGGCATTATCTTCCACCATATCCCATACGAAAGCTATGGACTTTTGCTGGACTAATATGTATTTATCTTCACAAAACTAAAATGTTATATGTCACAGGAAAAGAAGAATCACCGATGGCCTATAATGACAGGGTATAGATTAGGAAAAATATGCACACATTATGCCAATAGAGGACATTCTTATAGTGGGGAAGAAGAAAAGACTCTCCCAAAATTTCAAAATCTTATCTGGGAGAATATTACGATATGGTGACTTTAACCTTAAAATATTAGAATTGCAACCTTCTAGTTATGTTTAACAAAGCAAGAAAATCTTCTCTATTCCACTGAAATGTTTGCTGTTTAGCATTTTAAATGTATACTTTTTATTTCAGATTATCAAACCTCACGTTCTGTTTCATTCTCATGAAGAATCCCATCTTCATAGTCATTAATGAAAGCTCTTGCTGTGAGTTTGTGCAGCACCTAGAAAGAAAATTAAACTGATGATAAGGGTAGCAACTTTTTTTTTTTTAATTCTTCCTTTCATTTATGAGGTCCAGCTTCAGGCAATTAGCTTCCATATTTACACAGAATTTAATTCTCTAAGGAAGGGTCAAGCTAATTTTTCATTTGAAAAGCAATCACAACCTGCACCTAAGGTACATTTTTATTTCACTTAATTTCAGCAAACTAAAAAATACTCAGGTCTTTATTCGTTGTAATTGAATTCAATTAAATTTATGCACTTGAATGTGCACATTCTCTCTAGAGTCAAGGATGAGAAAAAAAAGCTGGCATGCAAACAAACAGGAAAACTCCACCAGGCAATTAATCCCAACTTGAAACGGCTAACTAAAACAGATAGGAAGAATGCCCATTCTGGATGTACACATTTTTCTCCAGTGACTGTAAACAGAGCCTGGACAACTACCTCACATTTAACCAACAATATCTATATAGGTGAAGTTAGGTAAATTAATCCTGTCCATAAAAATACAGAATTTGGGGAAAAAGTAAAGTGAGTTTAGAGTGTTCAAATTTAAAAAAATCATTAGGTTTACCGTAATCAAGTAATTTTTAACCTGAGTGGCTGTACGCAGAAAAGTGAAATACTGAACTGCACTAACCAGAAATTACTTTTTTGAACTAAACCAGTCTTTCATAGAAAAGAAAAAACAATGTTGGTCTCTTCAATATGTCAAAGCTAACAAAGAGAGGGAGCTTTGTGGGGGCAATGTGGTAAAGTCCAGCTGTATTACAGTTCCAATTGCCAAAACATTCCCACTGGCTTATTTTGGAAGAATATGATAGATGCCAAAGAGAGACACTTCTGAATAAAACCTCTTAAGCAAATAGTTACTTTTTGAGCTAAGGTAAATAGGCAAAAGAAACAGGTAGGAATTCGCAGAGTTCATCTGAAGCATCAAGAATTAATATTTTTTTCTAATTTTGACCCTGTTTTTTTATCATTTTCTCACTTCAGTTTACACTTTTCAAAACTTTTTTTTTAACTGCACCTGGAATTTGTAGTACAGGTATTTTTCTAAAAGCAAAAATTCATTATGGCAAGCAAATACATTGCTTCTGCTTGCCAATTTTATTTGCCTGTAGAAGGGCACGTCCCTGGAAACCTACTGTCCTTATGGAAACCAACACAACCAAAATGTCCATGGAAACCAACCCATGATAGTAGCTTTCAAAGCAGATTACACTAAATAGGGAACAAAATAATTTCTATTTGAAAACAAATCAGCTTCCCTTAGTGGTGAAGGGGTGACAGTCATACCAGAATTATTACTGAAGGTTGACTATTCTTTCGATTTTTCAAGTGTAGACACCTGTTAGATTTAATAAATGGTTCTTTTTAGCTTGTTTTCCTTCTCAAAATGGGTGCTGTGCTTTCCTCTGCATAAAGACTCCTTACTTCAGTGTTACTGAGGCAGAGGAAAGGCTAGTAACACTTTACTGTCTCTTTTTCCATACATTTCTAGAGATGACAGACTAGTGATGAGATGCTCCACATGGCAACAATTTACAACATGAAAGAGAATGCTGCAGCAGCGTCTTCACAGAGGTCGCCTGAAGAACAGCCAACCCAAGGATAAAGCTAGCCAAACAGGCTGCCAAAATAAGAAGCAGCACTTCCTATTTTGAGAAGCTTAAATTTTGTGTTAGAAAGCACAGTGAAAGGTGACACTTCTATGTACACCAGTTTCCCTTTAAAAGTCTGAAAACTGAAGGTCTGTGTTAAAACATCAGAAGCAAAAATAAAAGTGCAAGAGCTGCTGGAAACAGGGGTTTCAATTCCTTCAAAAGAGCTAGTTGTTTAAAGCAGCTTGTCTCACTATGGCATGTACAAATAATGTTGGCCAAACTCACTGTTCCCGTCGTCTTCTGTAGTTCAGTAGTTGACACCATGGTCTGTAGTTCTTAGTCATTTATTACTACTCTTAAGGTGGCCTAAAAGGAAAAAAAAATAATACTGTTTCCTTCTTTCTCATGCTATGTTACCAGCACACAGGCATGCTGTTCTGTCTCTCGAATATAACTCAAATCTGTAAGTCTTTGCATGTCTAGCTTTATAAATATTTCCCCTTACAACAAGGAGAGAGTCACAAGTAAAGGAACCCTGTACTTATCAAAGCACAATGATAGCAACATTAAATTAGGTAACTTTTTCCTCTCTACTTCTTAGAGGGAAGACTAATAATGACAATTAAATAGTAACTTACTTATATTTAGCAATGAAAAAGAAGCTAAGTGCACGCTGCATAGAGGATATATAATACAATATAATATTTCCTTAGTGATTGTTTTTCATATGAATTTCTATCCAGTAGTGCATGTGCATTCCAGTCTTTACCTGAGTACAGTGAGGGATGAATCCATAGACAAGAAGTGTCTCATTGTTAAATAAAGACTGTATTTGAGCAGGAGCCTGCATTGGCTCTGGTGCGCCTGTATTAAACTGTTGCCATTTAATAGAAACTGAATTGCATCCTGGAGAAAATATTCTAGATGCCTGGCTCTGTATCTGTGTAAAGAAGCAAAACAAATTAGCTCTGTAGGCTTTCAAAAGAAAACATAATCTCTCAATAGAAAATATTTCCCATGTGAATTGAACTAATTTCTTTTTTTTTTTTTTTTAAAAACAACTAAAACAAGCCACATACTTTTACTGGTAAAAATTAGTCTAATGTTTGGAGGTAATAAGGAGAATCACTCAGCCATTCTTGTACTGGCTTCTGGAATAATGAGACTTCTTTTAAGTAAAAGCTGAAATTTGAGAGTAAATTTTCTATCCATGAGAGTTGCCAAACAGGCTAGGGAATATGGCCTGCTACACTGAGCACATCTCCTACATGTGATCTCTGAGACAGGCGAACAGTTCTGCACATCTCCATGGCCTGCTCTGGATAGTTCTGCATGTATCACTCAAATGACAGCCAGACTAGCAAGAGGAGAAATTTGTGCTTTCATCCATTCCCCCAGGCAAAAATGTGCCAGATACTAGCCTTGCTACTGTCACTCTTCCAGGAGGGATCAGATTCAAGGCATAGGAGAGTGCTGTAGACACATAACTATAGAGTGAAACTGAAAAGCACCGCACATGGGGTCCTAGATTGCCTGAACCTTCTAGATGCACCAACAGTCCAAAGTTAGAGAATACAATTGCTACAGGCCTCATCACTATAGCAAGGACAATGTAGATGGACTGAGACAAATTCCCTCCCTTATCAAAGAACTGAGGGTTCTCTACAGCTCTCATATTGCTTCCTATAGCACATGTGTTCCTGCTGAAAATAAGGCACCTTTGTAATACTCAAACTAAATACTTCTTTTTCTCACTTAGTATCAATTTATATTTGAAATAAAAGAAGGCTTAATAGACAAACATCTCTCCTTCCACCTTCTATCAAAAGTTTCTTGAACTATGTTATTGTAATAGCAAAGCCACGCGATCCCATGAAAAGTAGTAATTCCCATTTTGAGATACTGAAGATATGCAGTATCAGATATTGATATATCAGACAATGATCGCATACTGAGTATAGTCAAGATTTATAAATGTACCTTTGCCTCCCAGTTATACTTTAATTTTGGGTCAAAGTATTCAAATGCTCCAGCACCATATTGGGACAAAGATCTCAGCATGTGTCGATTTGCTGTGGAACTAACAAAAGATATTCTTTATGTAATTATCGAATTAAATTGTTGTCGTGGTTTAACCCCAGCCAGCAACTAAACACCACGGAGCCCCTCGCTCACCCCCCCACCCCAGTAGGATGAGGGAGAGAATCGGGAGGGCACATGGAGGAAAACTCACGGGTTGAGGTAAAAACAATTTAATAATGGAAATCAAACAAAGTAGAACAGTAATAACAACGATAAAAACAATGATAACAGAATATACAAAACAGGCAATGCACAATGCAACTGCTCACCCACCGCGCATCCCAAAAGTGCCGCGTGCGACGAACCCCCCCAGCCTCCCCCCCCGTTTTATACTGAGCGTGATGTCACATGATATAGAATACCCCATTGGCCAGCTGGGTCAATCGCCCTGGCCATGCTCCCCCCCAACTCCCCCTGCACCTGGCAGAGCACGAGGCTGAAAAGTCCTGGTGTAAGCACCACCCGGCAACAACCAAAGCATCAGTGGGCCATCAATGTTCCTTTCATTACCAAACCGGAAACACAGCACCCCCTCCAGCTACTGGGAAGAGGGTTAACTCTGTCCCAGCCGGAACCAGGACAATTGTTCATCTGATACTATTTCTAAATATTTTGTTCTTAATTAGTACTGCAAGCTTTTTGAATCTGAATTTTTAAAATTCTATCCCTTTTTCAGGGGACAGACCAACTGAAAGCAACTGAGCCAATGAATGTGGTGCTGTATTAGAGCTTTCCTAACAACACTCGAGGAAATTACATGGTACATGAGGTTTTACATGTCACAGTGCAGAGCTGTTTGGAGAAATTAACTTAGGTTCAAATACCAATAAGACTGCATCAAAATGATCCTGATCTTGAACTAATTAACCTCAATCTCAGCAGAGCTATTTAGCGTGGACACAGCTATCTTACAGCTAAGTCCAGCATCAGCTAGGGAATGTTACTATCTGAACAACATGAATATACCAATATGGTAACACTTAGTAGCCTGATAGAACAGCAGGCTCTGCTCACCAACAGTCTGACTACTGTGAAGCTATTTCATAGGTATATATACAAATGAGAGCTTTATAGAGGATTAAAGGAGAACAATTAAGCAGATGAGAATTCTTTTGGGCGAGAAATAGCACAGTATGCCTCGAATCTTTGTCGGACAGAAAGTAGACTCATTCCTCAACAGGACCATACCACTGTCTTAGTGACCTAGTGAATCCTCACCAAAACCCCTCAAGGCAAAATTAAATAGTACAATTGTGTCTATGCTAAGAACACATAACATCTTGGGTTTAAAGTTTACTGCTCTTTTTAAAGTCTTTTTATAGATTTTGCTGCCTTGTACAACTCTGTAAAGTACAAATCTTGCACTATTTAAAAATACTGTTTTTTCATTTACCCGCAGAGAATTATCAGAGATAAAACAGATGTATAAAACAGTATTCTCTATTAATTCAGCCTTCTAGGAAACACTCTCTTTGTCTACACAACAGTATGAACCAGAGTGAACTTCTCTTTTACACCTCTTCACCATTATTACTTTACCAATGTGAAAGGGTTAAATCCGTGACAATCCCTGACTGAGATCTTACTGTGATACATAAAAGCCTTACTTGCATTTTCTCTTAGCTTCGCTTGCATGGTTTTAGTTATCTGCTGAGTAGAGTTGATAATAGGACAGAGACGTTTTGAAACATGTAACTCCTTGGCCGATAAGATTGAACAGGCCTTGGGCTAGCTCCTTAGGCTTCCTGAGAAAACCACTGATAATAGGAACTCAGGACAACGGTGTCAAGATAGGTGTAAAAAAAACCAATTTAAACTGACCCCTTTGTAACATTCAGGAGTCGAAGGACTGACGAGCTAATTCCATAACTATATATGGACAAAGGAAGCTCAAAGTTCAACTGGCAGACAGTGTGAGGAAGACTATGGATGACCACCAAAGGGTGAAGGGACCCTAACCCTAATTTTAATGCGCATGCTTGGACTATGTAAATGAATTCCGGGAACTCATCACCATAAGACTGCCCTTTCCAGGAAATCTGATGAATATGTATGATTTTTCTGTATATGAACTGATGTGCTTTGCTAACCGGTTGGAGCGCTTGTGGCAGAGTGATCCCCAGTTCTGCCCAGCGCTGTATTAAAGAATGCCTGCTTTCTAAAACTCCAAAATGAGTCTTAGAGAGTTTCTTTCAAGACATTTTTGTTTCAAATGTAACACGTTAAATTCAGATCCTGACTACTGAAAGCAGGTTGTTGCACATTAGCACATTAATGCTAGTGATCTAGAGGAACCATTAAAAGCCATGCCCTCTCAGACTACCAGCACTGAGGTAGTCCATCGGCAGGCCTAGTTCCATCATATCAATAACCAATAATCAATGAATGTAAATAAGCCGAACATGAACATAACAGGAATGTAAATATGTTGAAAATGGTGTCAGTGTGCTGCTAATGGACACATGTCATCTGTTCTTTATTGTGTGTTGATGCAAATTCTATTGTAGTCGTAACACATGATTACTCTGGAAGAGCACTGGGATGTCTGCTACGTGGCCTGAAGGGTGTGCTTGCCCAGTGCTGGGAGAGGGCCCACAGCCGTGAGATATGGGGAATGTTGCGGGAGATATGGTGAAGGTGTCATTAAAAAAAAAAAGTCCTAGAAGAACATAACCCTCACCACTGGTCTTTGTTTTGATGTATCCTTGCCAACCCTCCCAGGGTATGGTAAGAACCTAACACCTCCCTGACCCTTTCCCATTTATGCCTCACAACCTGAAATATGTAACTATAACCCAGGTGTTTTTTTAAAGTTGTTTCAGTCTTGAAATACATATCTTTCAGTTGTATATATCTTTCCAGTTTGTTGTTACTGAAAACAGTCAAACTACATTGCAATGAATTTCAGTAAGGTTTTGCCTGTTCCTCTGATCGTTGAGAAGTCTAGTGGTTACTTTGTCTTTAGGTAATTACCTTGCAAAACAAATGAAAATTAAATAATAAAATTATACCACTACTTGCATTGAAATTGCACTATTAAAATGAGACTATACCAAATGCATAGTTTCAAAACATTAACTCTTGTATTTTCCAATTATATTCTTAAATAGTATAGTTGTTATAATGAAGAAAGATGTGAATAGGTAAGACTACCTGGACATCGAATTAACCTTATTGTAGGCATCTTACCTTTGAAATTCCTTACAGATTTTCCATTCCATTATTAAAGGCAGGCAAACATTTCTGCATTTAATATAAACATACATATATATTTAAGACAGTACACTCGGGCATCTGACAGTTCTCAGCTTATTAACCTCTCACTTCAAATAAATGATCAGTGATTTTAAACAAATGCAATTGCTAGCTAACTTTGTACTTACCCAATACCACATGTAAATAACCTTGTATGTTGGACATTATCTTTCACAATCTGGAAGGTCACACTCTCGTTCTGAATGTATCCATCCGATATAAGAAGAATGTTACGGTGTCCTTGAGAAGGAAAAAGCAGACTTAAGTAACATAAGATCTTCCATAAACGAGTGTTTCCCAATGTTGTGGTAGAAGACTGAAAAGTAAAGTATTACAATTTTAGTTTACTTTATTTTTTCCTAAAATAACATATAATGTATAATTTAATCTTTATTTCATTATACATGACTCCTGGTTTCCAAATATAAATAATTAATTCTTAGGTTTTATTTGTTCCTGCTCTTCTATGATTACTATTAAAGTTAGAGCTTAAGGTCCATCTAGTCCTGTACCTTCTCTGGCTTAGGCAAAAGGCACAGGCAAAAAAGGTAAGAAAAATGGTAAATTCTACTCCTACATTGTTTTCAGAGTTTTCAGTAATCAGTGGTTTGGGGACTTCTTGAACTGGAGTTTTTATGCAGACTATTGC
This sequence comes from Oceanodroma leucorhoa, assembly GCA_030449065.1. Classification (NCBI taxonomy): domain Eukaryota; kingdom Metazoa; phylum Chordata; class Aves; order Procellariiformes; genus Oceanodroma; species Oceanodroma leucorhoa. The sequence continues at coordinate 158,696 of JASVER010000196.1, read as the reverse complement.
ATCTAAAAGCTATTTACAGCTCTTACTTTTAATTTGCCTAACCCGCTTTCTGAATTGAATTACAGTTTAGCCTCAACATCAAGCACGACAAGAAGTCTGCTATTTATTATGCAAGGACTGTTTGGTTTTTGTTTTAAATCTGCTGATTGATCATTTTGTTGGATGTCCTGTGATCCTTAAGAGGTAAGAAACAGCAAGTAACCATCCCTATTCCCCTTTTTTGCTGTTTATCCTGGAAAAGAGATTACTGTGTAAGGATTCAACACAGGCTAAAAAAAAATCAGGACGAGTCCTCTCCTTGTACAGCAGGTCTTCCATATATCTGGCCATCTTTGTTTTCTGTCTCCCTAGCTCTTCAATTTGAGCTGGGAGTGACCAGAAGCGCATATAGTATTGAAGATGCCATAGCAATACTGATTTATACAGCTACCTAAGTGTTTACCTTTCTGACTGCTGCTGAACACTGGACTACCATTTAAAAAGGATTCTTCAGAATGGCTCCAGTATCTCTTTTCTGGGTTAAACCCCAACATTGTATAGGTATAGTTAGTGTTGTTTTCCCCTTTGTTTTACTCTGCATTGATCACCATTTGCATCTTACCATCCCATTTTCAAGACATCCATTATATTAGTATCTTATGCATTATGCTAGCATCGAGGAGCTTTAGTTACAGATGAGAAGCCTACTTCTGGCACTGACAAGATATGGTACTAACCAAAACCTGTTGTCCTAAGTAGTCTACATCTGATCTTCTGGTGCCAAAAGCATTTTTCTTTTCACTGAAAGTCCGTTGGCCTAAATGCTGCCTTCACTTACAAATTACAGATTTCCAGAAGGAAGTCAATCATTTCCTCTCTTTCTGTTGCGAGCAGGCAATGAAAGGTATTAAACTCCAAAAGATAAATTTAGGGGTAAACACTGAAAAATGTCCTAACACTGATAGCTACTCAAGCTTCAAAATAACAACGAAAGTAATCGCTTAAAACCAAAATGGAATTAATATTCAGATGTGGCTGTGCTTGTTACTAAGGAAAAGAGACTCCAAATAGGCTAAATTACAGAAAAATCTTAGAAGCTAGCCTAAAGAAAAAGAAAAAAAGAGGAAAAGTTGTGAAACCGTTTTGCAATGATAAGCATCCCATACAAAGAAATGTTCTTTAGAATACAACCAAACTGATTTACTTACTGTAATAAACTCCTTCAGTGATGCCAAATCATTTATGATGTTCATTGAAAAAGAAGAAAATTCTGTGAAATCTGTGAATAAAGATTGATATTAAGAGCATTAAAATATTAAGCATGTAGCAACAATATGGAAACAAGTTTAAATTTTATGACTGGAATATGAGAGTAGAAGTATTGCATACTGCTACATGTTTCTGGTTGCAGTTCAGTGTATTATGCTGGTTTGATAATAATGATGAGCATAGAATTAAGCCATGACAAGAAGCTATAAGGTGGTTCTCAGGTAAAAAGGAAATAGAGAAACTCACTTGTGCCAAATTTGACTACATTCACTCTTTGTCTGAAACAAAATAGTTCCAAAACATGTAAAGCAATCTGCTTTGCTTGGTGTAGAGCTGAACCTGCCATAGAATTTGAACAATCTAATAAAATAATAATTTCACTGGACAGCTGCTCTTCTTCAAATGCTGTCTCAAACTGTGGTTGGAATACAAGCATGCAAGCCTATAGAGGGAGAAACAAAATCATCAGCGCAGTGGACAGATATTTTTAATCAGAAGTGTACCCAAGCATCTTCATTTTTCTTATTATAGAATGAGAGCAGAATATAGCCATATTTCAAAGTTTTAACAAATGTATGTCATTTACTCTTAATGCCTGAAAAGTGCAACTTCCCTGTCCTTTACCTATATCCCAGGTCTCACATGAAAAACTGAAAAAGGAATTTTTGTGATTTCATGTTCCTACCCGATTCACTCTTCTGCAAACAGCACTGGATTCTCTTCTACAAGTTAAAAAAATAATAAAAAAATGAAAGATACCATCTTTTACAATTGTCACTGCCACCTTGTACAAGAAGGGCCAGAAGGAGGATCTGGGGAACTACAGGCCTGTCAGCCTGACCTCGGTACTGGGGAAGATCATGAAGCGGTTCATCTTGAGGGCACTCACAAAGCAGGTGCAGGACAACCAGGGGATCGGACCCAGCCAGCATGGGTTCACGAAAGGCAGGTCCTGCTTGACTAACCTGATCTCCTTCTATGACCAGGTGACCCGCCTAGTGGATGAGGAAAAGGCTGTGGATGTGGTCTACATAGACTTTAGTAAAGCCTTTGACACTGTCTCCCACAGCATTCTCCTGGAGAAGCTGGCGGCTCATGGCTTGGACAGATGTACACTTTGCTGGGTAAAAAACTGGCTGGACGGCCGAGCCCAGAGAGTTGTGGTGAATGGAGTTAAATCCAGTTGGCGGCCGGTCACGAGCAGTGTTCCCCAGGGCTCAGTTTTGGGGCCAGTTCTGTTTAATATCTTCATCAATGATCTGGACAAGGGGATCGAGTGCTCCCTCAGTAAGTTTGCAGACGACACCAAGTTGGGTGGGAGTGTTGATCTGCCTGAGGGTAGGAAGGCTCTGCAGAGGGATCTGGACAGGCTGGATCGATGGGCCAAGGCCAATTGTATGAGATTCAACAAGGCCAAGTGCCGGGTCCTGCACTTGGGTCACAACAGCCCCAGGCAACGCTACAGGCCTGGGGAAGAGTGGCTGGAAAGCTGCCCGGCGGAAAAGGACCTGGGGGTGCTGGTCGACGGCCGGCTGAACATGAGCCGGCAGTGTGCCCAGGTGGCCAAGAAGGCCAACGGCATCCTGGCCTGTATCAGGAATAGTGTGGCCAGTAGGAGTAGGGAGGTCATCGTGCCCCTGTACGCGGCACTGGTGAGGCCGCACCTCGAATACTGTGTTGAGTTTTGGGCCCCTCACTACAAGAAGGACACTGAGGTGCTGGAGCGTGTCCAGAGAAGGGCAACGAAGCTGGTGAAGGGTCTGGAGCACAAGTCTTATGAGGAGTGGCTGAGGAAGCTGGGGTTGTTTAGCCTGGAGAAAAGGAGACTGAGGGGAGACCTTACCACGCTCTACAACTACCTGAAAGGAGGTTGTAGTGCGGTGGGTGTTGGTCTCTTCTCCCAAGTAACTAGTGATAGACAAGAGGAAATGGCTTCAAGTTGCGCTAGGGGAGGTTTAGATTGGACATTAGGAAAAATTTCTTCACCGAAAGGGTTGTCAAGCATTGGAACAGGCTGCCCAGGGAAGTGTCACCATCACTGGAGGCGTTCAAAAAATGTATAGATGTGGCACTTCAGGACATGGTTTAGTGGGCATGGTGGTGTTGGGTTGATGGTTGGACTCGACGATCTTAGAGGTCTTTTCCAATCTTAATGATTCTATTCTTCCATCAGTTTGTGAGAAGCACTTGAATTAAAAAAATATGTAAAGCAGAAGTGCATACTGCGCATACTATGAACAGAGATGCTACAAAAAACAATGGCTTTCAAAAGTGGAAAAATTAAATGCTTGAAGGAGTGAAATTGTTTCCAATAGGGAAGGAAAGGTTTGCAGTTTGGAAACACAAATAGGAATCTCTTTCTTTGTCCTTTCCTTGGGGGAATTGCAGTCATCAGATAGAAATCCCTAAACTAATACATTTAAACTAAGCAACTGATTAAAAGGAAGAAAAAGAAAAGACATCATTGTCGGAAAGAAAACAATCTTATCTGTCATTTTACTTATTTTAATCAATTTCAACGTGGGATTGACAGGTTGGTAACACCAAGACTTTACATTTCACCTCTGCAGCATTTTATCTTATTTAAGAAAAAAAAATATAAAAAGGAACTGAAAAAAACTGAGTGCCAGGGACTTCACAAAAAATGTGGGAGAATGAAACAGTTTCTAATAACCTGGAATCACATATATTAAGTTTTAAATGTATTTCTCAGGCAAGGAGTTACTGTGGGTGAAGGTAAAAGGGGTTGAACTGATCCTTCCTTTCCTACCTACCCTTTTATTAATGTTTTCTAGTGGTGATAATGAGCTCTTCTGTGACACAGCCACAGCTGATTCTGTTTCTGGGTGTTCCAGGGTGCTGGAAGTGCTAGTTATGTCTTTTTCACTTATTAGTGAAAAAGAAAAGATTCAAATGCCTTTAAGAATAATCACTGCAGCAGTAATAACTACAACAGAATGCAAAATCTTCTAGGAAGGCCAGATGCCTTAAAATAAAATACTGACAGATTCTATCAATATTTGTAAGTTGTAAATACAGCCCTAGAAATTTAATGGTTTAAAATTTTACTTATTTTTAATTAGTATAGCGATTGCATGACTCTGAAGCTACTTTGTTCCAGCCTTAGCCATGACTTATTTGTTCACTTCCACTGTTGCAAATGCAACATCTGTATCAAACACTGTAGTCACATTTCTATGAAATACAAACAGCAGCACAACAGTTAGAAAAAAGTGTTTTAACAGAAATGACCGGACACTGTGTTGAAATGTTTACCCTCTCACAGGGCAAAGGATAAAACAAAAGCAACAAGATTCTATGCTACTGAAAAGAAAACTCATTTCTGGAGAATACTCACCTTAATAAAACAGATCAAACTGACCACTGTCCATGGTGTGAAATTTTTTCTTCATCTTTTACCCATCAGAACTAAACTGTTCCCGTTTATTATGTTTTAGCATAATCAGTATTACCTCATGAACAGTACAATTTATGCAGTACCTCATTCATTTTGTTGGGATGCTTCTCTACCCACATTAGAGGTAGGTAGACCTGAGAAATCCAGGTATCTAGAACAAAGCCACTAACGTCCAAGGAGCTGTTCTCCACAGTCTTAATTACAGCCTTGCAGTCTGTTTTCTAGAAGAGGAGAAAAATAGGCATTTAAATATTTATTTAATAACAATACAATGAATATTATTTAGTTTGTGAGAACAGGGAATGACGACAGCAGACTTTATAGGGGTAGTCCCAAAGGTTTTTAGCAAAAAGGTTATAGAAAGTTTACAAGGTACAGTTTCTATTTACATATTACATTCTTTAAATTATCATTCACTTTCCTGAATGTATTTTTAAATAAGAAGACAAACAAAACAGAAAGGCTTCAAGCACAACAGAAATTTTCATCTGAGAGAAACAGAGGACGAAGCTGTTTGCAGAATGAACAGTGCACAAAGCCAGACAGCTCTGGTACAAGCATTTTCTAGGATAAAAGTTCCATTTGAAATACACAGCAGAACTGCCAAGGCAGAGACATAGTTACAGTGAAATTAATTTACCTTTATTTTAAGTTTATGTGTCCAACTATGTATGCGTTCAATACTAGATGGCATCTCAAGACATATCCACGGAAAATCGACTAAATAAAAAGAAAAAAAACCCCTGAATAGCACTCCAGGGAAGATGATGTTTAATCTGCATACCATGACATCTCCCATGAGAGGGAGCTATGTTTCCTGTCCTTTTTAACTCTTTGGATGAAAGTGGAGAATACTGAACTAGTTAGACAAGTTTCTGTCCCTAGGATACCCAAAGAATAACCATGCTGATTCACTACGGGTATTCATAGTTTAAAAGGTATAGAAGGGATCAAGAGGCCATTTGACATGATCTCCTCTATAACACATTACATAACATTTTAGTCAACTATCTCTTCATTTAACCTAATGTTTTATTTTCTAAAGCAAAGCTTCATAATAGACAGCCAAACTGGATTTCAGAGAAGGCAAGTTCATAATTTTGCCTGGCTAACTGTTCCAAACCTCACTGCTAAAACGGCATGTCTTTTTTTTCTTATTCAGCTTTAATTTCCAGTCTTTGCTTCTTAGTTTATTTCTGTAATGACATTAAAAAGCAATTTGATAGGTGCAATCATACAATACAAGATACCATACAACGTCATGAAATCACCTTCCAGTTTGCAGACAGAGGTCAATGTGTGTAGCCCTGAGGTTGGTTTTTTTTTGTTGTTGTTTTTGTTGTTGTTTGTGTTTTGGGTTTTTTATGTTTTGGTTTGCTTTTTATTTTTTTAAGGTCTTCAGATTGGCATTTTGCCAATTTCAGTCAGTCTCGTCTGACAAAGTAAAATAATCTTCTCTCTTCACTATTTCTTGGTTTGTATATTTTGGGACTGTATTAGCCATTTTTGCCACAATACCACAATGGTTGTTCATTCCAGGTTGTTGACTCACTGGGTGAGTAATAAACCCCGGGTTATTGGTAGTCGCTGCATTCCAGGATGTAATCTCCCAAGATGTAGATGCGTAGGGCTGCAATCATTTCATCTACGTGTAGCCTTGCATTTGTCAGTCTTAAAACATTTTGGTACATGGGCCCATTTTAATAAATATTCTTGACTATTCTGAGCTCTAACCTCAATTATTATTAATGTACCATGAAACTGTGTATCCTCTGCATATCATACGAGCAATTATTTTCTATTTACAGCCACATCTCCATTACCCTTAAGACACCTGTGGATAAAACTTGCAATACATATGCACAGCCCCAAAATATCTGTAGATAGAACTAGCCCACAGCCAGAAAAACGTATTATGTTCTTAATATAATATTAGTAAGTTTGCATCTAACTTGGATGTCTTTGTGCTGCTCCCTCTAGAACCTGAAGCTGGAAAGAGTGAGATAGAGATACCTGATCTCCATCCTCACACAATAACTACTCTTAAGCGTTTCCCAATTTTTATTCATATTTTCTAGTTCAATTTTCCCTTAACATTAAAAATTAAATTGTGTTATCATTTTAAATACCTTTTCTACAACTAGATGTGTAGTGTATGACCTTGTTAATTTATTCCTGATATATGGCAGAAATAGCATCAAATCTTTAGCCGATCAGTACAATATTTCTACTAACCACTAGTAATTGTAATGAAAAAAAGCAAGTTACTAATAGGAAACACTACTTCAAGATTAAATACAACTTTAGAAAATTGTAACAGATGTGGTTTTGTGCCTGGCTTTGCAGACAGAACAGAGAAGAAACTAGGACATGCTCACAAATAGAACTTTTCATGGTTTTTAATATGGAAATATGAATAGCATTAAATATTTACACATTTACTGCTACTACTACCCGCATTGCTTGTTATTCTGGTTGACGATGGCCATATGCAGAAATGTTACTGGGAATAAAATTATAATGCTCAGTTTCCAAGAAGTCTTACTTTACCACATCACAGTTTCAGATAATTGTAATTTTTTATTTAAAATGCAAATGCAAAGAAAGGCTAAAAGATAAGTGCAGTGATATTGAAAAAAATGAAGATCATAGTCTCATTAAGTTTTGTGACATGGGAATTCATATATAATCCTTAATAACAGAAATGTTTCTGAAACAAAAGGAAGTATTCAGTGAAGAAAAAGTGTAATAATTAAAAGTTATTCCCCTATGATATTACCCATCTAAGGATAACGAGATCAGAGTGAAAGGTGAAATTAAACTAGTTTCTTGATAATGCAACTCACTATCAATTATTCCATATAAACAGAAAACCGTTACATTTAAATGTTTTAACTTAATCATTTAAGTTATTGATAAAATAAAGCTGATAACAATATTAATGAAAGCAACTTACTTTTTGTGTGGTTTTACTTGTTTAACATAAACCTTTTTTATTGTATCCTACAAAGAAAAAAAAAATAACCTGCATCAGTTATGAAATATTTGAATCATAGAATCATAGAATCGTTTAAGTTGGAAAAGACCTTTAAGATCATTGAGTCCAATCGTTAACCTAGCACTGCCAAGTCCACCACTAAACCATGTCCCTGAGCACCACATCTACACGTCTTTTAAATACCTCCAGGGATGGTGACTCTACCACTTCCCTGGGCAGCCTGTTCCAGCACCAGACAACCCTTTTGGTGAAGAAATTTTTCCTAATATCCAACCTAAACTTCCCCTAGCGCAACTTGAGACCATTTCCTCTTGTCCTATTGCTTGTTACTTGGGAGAAGAGACCAACACCCACCTTGCTACAACCTCATTTCAGGTAGCTGTAGAGAGCGATAAGGTCTCCCCTCAGCCTCCTTTTCTCCAGGCTAAACAACCCCAGCTCCCTCAGCCACTCCTCATAAGACCTGTTCTCCAGACCCTTCACCAGCCTCGTCACCCTTCTCTGGAGACACTCCAGCACCTCAATGTCCTTCTTGTAGTGAGGGGCCCAAAACTCAACACAGTATTTGAGGTGCGGCCTCACCAGTGCCGAGTACAGGGGCACGATGACCTCCCTGCTCCTACTGGCCACACTTTCTGATACAGGCCAGGATGCCGTTGGCCTTCTTGGCCACCTGGGCACACTGCCGGCTCATGTTCAGCTGGCTGTCGACCAGCACCCCCAGGTCCTTTTCCGCCGGGCAGCTTTCCAGCCACTCTTCCCCAGGCCTGTAGCGTTGCCTGGGGTTGTTGTGACCCAAGTGCAGGACCCGGCACTTGGCCTTGTTGAATCTCATACAACTGGCCTCGGCCCATCGATCCAGCCTGTCCAGATCCCTCTGCAGAGCCTTCCTACCCTCAGGCAGTCAACACTCCCACCCAACTTGGTGTCGTCTGCAAACTTACTGAGGGAGCACTCGATCCCCTTGTCCAGATCATTGATGAAGATATTAAACAGAACTGGCCCCAAAACTGAGCCCTGGGGAACACAACTCGTGACCGGCCACCAACTAGATTTAACTCCATTCACCACAACTCTTTGGGCTCAGCCATCCAGCTATTTTTTTACCCAGTTGAAAGCACACCCGTCCAAGTCATGAGCCGCCAGTTTCTCCAGGAGAATGCTGTGGGAGACAGTGTCAAAGGCTTTACTAAAGTCTAGGTAGACCACATCCACAGCCTTTCCCTCATCCACTAAACAGGTCACCTTCTCATAGGAGATCAGGTTAGTCAGGCAGGACCTGCCTTTCATAAACCCATGCTGACTGAGCCTGACCACCTGGTTGTCCTGTGCGTGACGCGTGATGGCACTCAAGATGATCTGCACCATAACTTTCTCCGGCACTGAGGTCAGACTGACAGGCCTGTAGTTCCCCAGATCCTCCTTCCGGCCATTCTTGTCAATGGGTGTCACATTTGCTAACCTCCCATTAACTGGGACCTCCCCGGTTAGCCATTACTGCTGACAAATGATGGAACGTGGCTTGGTGAGCACTTCTGCCAGCTCCCTCAGTACCCTTGGGTGGGTCCCAAACGGCTCCATAGACTTGTGTGTGTCTAAGTGGTGTTGCAGATCGCTAACCATTTCTCCTTGGATTATGGAGGCTTCATTCTGCTGCCCATCCCTGTCTTCCAGCTCAGGGGCCTGGATATCCAGAGAACAACTGGTCTTACTATTAAAGACTGAGGCAAAGAAGGCATTAAGTACCTTAGCCTTTTCCTCATCCTTTGTCACTGTTTCCCCCACATCCAATAAAAGATGGGGATTCTCCTTAGCCCTCCTTTTGTTGCTAATGTATTTATAGAAATATATTTTATTGTCTTTTATGGCAGTAGCCAGATTAAGTTCTAGTTGGGCTTTGGCCCTTCTAATTTTCTCCCTGCATAATCTCACAACATCCTTGTAGTCCTCCTGAGTTGCCTGCCCCTTCTTCCAAAGATCATAAACTCTCCTTTTTCTCCTGAGTTCCAGCCAAAGCTCTCTGTTCAGCCAGGCTGGACTTCTTCCCCGCTGGCTCATCTTTCGGCACATGGGGACAGCCTGCTCCTGTGCCTTTAAGATTTCCTTCTTGAAGAATGTCCAGCCTTCCTGGACTCTTTTGCCCTTCAGGACTGCCTCCCAAGGGACTCTGTCAACCCGTCTGACAGACCAAAATCTGTCCTCTGGAAGTCCAAGGTGGCAGTTCTGCTGACCCCCCTCCTTACTTCTCCAAGAATAGAAAACTATCATTTTGTGATCCCTATGCCCAAGACAGCCTCCAGCCGTCACATCACCCACAGGTCCTTCTCTGTTCGTAAACAAGAGGTCCAGTGGGGCACCCTCCCTAGTTGGCTCCCTCACCAGCTGCGTCAGGAAGTTATCCTCCACACACTCCAGGAACCTCCTAGACTGTTTCCTCTCTGCTGCATTGTATTTCCAGCAGACATCTGGTAAGTTGAAGTCCCCCACGAGAACAAGGGCTAGCGATTGTAAGACTTCTCCCAGGTGCTTATAGAATATTTTGTCTGCCTCTTCAATATTTCGTCTGCCTCTTCAATGTATGTCATTCCTGACACTTTTATCGCCCTGGAGCTCCTTTCTTTTATTAGATCACTAAGTTGGGATTGCATGGAACCCTCTTTACTTCATTTAATCATATAACTTTGTAATCTGAGCATCGTAGCAGCTAAAATTCAGATGAATGCGTGCATGTTTCTCTCCCAAGGACGCACTGAACTTCAGAACTCAGTATAATACAGCTCTGAAGCAGAAGGCATGACTGTTGCCTAGTCAGACACACGATACAGCTATACAATCTCACAGGGACTAGGACCACAAGGACCATCTCTGGCTCTTTGCTAGCATTTAAACACAGACATGAGGTCCCCTCCCACCTGGAGAATTCAGGAGTCATCAAGGACATCCAAAGAAACAGATGGGCAAACTTGTCCCTGAAGCACAGAAGGATAATAGCACTGTTCAGCAGATACTCAGCTGCTGTTTCATGATGAAGATAATACAATATCTTTGCAAGCCAAAGGAAGAATAGCAGCACAGAAACAGCAGAGAACTCAAAATATGAGATCTAACATGTGCCAACTCAAGTCAACTTTCTGTCCTGCAGAAGCAAATACCTCCTCAGAGATAGTTAGAGGCTTTCTACCAATCACAGCATTCCTAAGTTTGTGTTCACATTGCTTTATGACAAGAATGGTTACAAACAATTATCTTCTAACAAAAGAGAAGAAATGAAAACAATCATAAACTTACTGAAGCCTCTTGTGTAACTACAATCCCCTAGGCACAGAACTTTTGCTTCAAAACAAGATGATGCTATTTTAAGATTGTATTTTAACAAACCTGCGTGTTTTCATTTAATGCTTTGTCCTGTTGCCATGGTGACACAGAAGCAGGCATATGAAAGGTGATGCAACCATGCTGAAAACTCAGTTCAGTGATATAAGTGATTTTGATCACAACTGTAGAATTTCGAGATACGTTTCCAACACTTATTACAAAAATATCCTAAAAAAGCCAACAAAAACCACAAACTAGCTTTAATGATATCATTAAAGCCTGTGTCTTCCAAGACAATAATTTAATTGGTGTTTAGGCATACTGAAACCAAATGCTAACACAGAAACTACTATTTGGTTTTGGTGAAGTGTAAGGAAAAATGGGACTATGATATGAAATGTCAAACTTCCAATAATTCCTTAATTTCTGGCAAAAACTGATCAATAGTAACTAAATAAATCAATCTTTTACAAAAAAAAGGAAACCACCTGAAAGAGAAATAGCTGTTTTATTGAAGCCATAGCACGTATTTGAAGAAACAATAGTTGTTTTTAAAAATGATCAAATGTATGGTCGAAATAAGTTCTAGTAAAAAGGAGTTTCCCAATAAAGACATGATTCAGCACAGAATCTGTAATTGGACAACTGCAAAATTTTCAAGTAGGTACTAAACCATGATATTCAACATACTGGTGCATCCTGGTCCATTAGATAAGCTCCATCACCCTGACTGATAGCTTTCCAATATTCCCCATGTGCTTGTTTCTTTTCTTTAACCTACGAAAGATTGTTCTAAAATAAGTCATTTCATCTCTATAGACAGAAAACTTAACCAATATTCTCTTAAATGACATGACTACCTTGAAATCCAGTCAAGTGGTAATAACAAAGGACATGAGAGAAACCAAAACTAGTGTTGCACATCTTCATTACTAATTAAGTGCTTTCAGATCTTGAGATTGAAGGAGCTACATCAAAGGCAAAGTACAATAACATTTTACCTCTCCAATGACGTGTTTTCCATTGATAAAAGCTTCAAACCCACAAACAGCAGCTTTATCATCCAAAGGAAAGACATATTTAGCTTCAATTGGTTTATTGTTTTGATTGGTGTAGGTCTGAAACATGACTACCTGAAATGAGTAATTTTTGCATAGCTGTAATGTGAAAATGTGATTAAAACATCAATAGTTGTAAGTGTAACAGCATAACTGCTTTGTACCACAAAACGCCAATAGGCATGCCACAACTGGAACTTCTATTTATACCTTAGAAATGAAGGTACAACATTCATCAGTGCTTGACAAATAGGTATCTCCAGGAACATGTCTGTAATAGTTTCAAGCCAGTAAGGACTAAACAAGAAGGAAGAGTAAGCCTCCACAAAAAATTGGTCTGTTTTTACGATATACTAAAAGGGGTGTTTGGAAAAGCCTATGTTATTCTATATGTATAGTATCCATCTTCTAATGACAGAATTTCTGTCTCTGAGGTGGCAGATTGCATATGACTTTCTTCTCACATCTGCTCTTCTGTTTACTTGCCCTGTGTCATAACAAAACTCTAGCAGTTCCTCATTCCCCTTTGCTGCCATTCTTATTGTCCCTTGCCATCTGATCATTTCTGGTTTATGCTCTGTACATCTCAGCCTTAGAGACTGTTTTATGCTTTGATTGACTGGGTCATAGAACAGATGCCACTGGATATAATTAATTCCACAGGAAACCAGACAAAACCCAAAACAAAATCAAACCAAAAACAAACAAAAAAACCCCCCAACAATCCCTCATGAGAAGAACACTTGTTCAAAGGAATCAGACTGATCAGACAACAGTTGTGACTGTCAGAATAGTTTAAGCACAGGTTCATTTGCAGAAAATTCTTTCAAACCCTTGTCTGTCCTGTTTTCCCCTGCTTTCTTTTTTAAGGCTTTAGCAACAACATATAAAAAACATTATTTACTTTTATGAAGCTACTTTGGCACTGGAAACCCCTGAACAGAGATTCTTGTTGAAAGACACACATATGACAGAACTCAGTAAAGCCATAGCTTTAGCATGATTGAGACTGCTTCAGGCAGGATGCAGTTGAAGGGGGAGGAGGCTGTGGAATTATGCCCCAGGATTGGAAAAGACCTGTGACTTGACAGAATGTGTTCTTAGAGCATATGTATTAAAAAACAAGGTGGGCCCTTATTTTAGCCTGCTTAGCTAACTTTTATTAGCTAATCTTCAGGTTAGAATAGCAAGTTATTTTGTATTGATTGATATTTTACCTGTGACAGCTAATTTAGGTTATCTAACCAAATTCAAAAATGAAACACAAATACATTTCCATAAACCTTTAATCATCCTAGGTATTTCTCACTGTTTTATAATTCAGCTGGCAAACAGATCGCCGAGAAGGTCTTTTAAAGGGAATAGAACGCATACAGTACTGCAGAAAGTTTCTCTACAATGGTGACTTGATTATGCATAGGCAGAAAACAGACTTAAAAATAAAGCCAAGCCTTTCACTGTCCAAAGAGCTTTTGGCATTTGTTTGACTACACATCTCTAAGAATAAAAACTGTTTCCACTCAGTTTCAGGACTTTCCTTCATTTAGAGATTGAATTGCCTTTTTTTTTTTTTTTTTTTTGCAATTAACTAAACACTAAATAGCATTTTGACTAAAACACTATTTAACAAACGGATTGATTTTTCAGGGCTAAGTTATGGAAAAGGACAATAAATAGCATACTCTACCTGTGCTACAAAGTCTATTATCCTCGGCCTTGATATAAAAACCTTCCAGAGGGACAGGATTTCCCAATCTGTCCTGAAGACCAGTTTTTACAGGATTTGAAAGATTTGCATTTGGTAATGAATAGCCTAAATAAAGAGTTTATGAAAGATTAAAAAGATTTTTTTTTGAAATATACATTCAGGAAAGATGATTGAAACTAATCTTGTATCAACGGCCCATGTTCATTTATGCAATTCACAATACAAACCACTCAGTTTCTGTTATGAATACTTGTGCTGCATTGCTGAGCTGTATTGCTGTCTGTCTAAGGGATCATGAGTTCATGATAGTTCTCTAAGGTCTTACAAGGTCTTTGTTTAGAACCTTGCATTTGAATTATTTAAAGACCATCTGATGATTTATGCAAAAGTGCTTCCTATGCTCTGCTCCTCTTGAAACATACTGTGACAGGTGGAGTTGCAACTGCTGTTGGTAATTATGCCTATAGGCAATGTGTTAAACATGCTACACAGATGCCACACGGTAATCACTAATTTGGTAACATCTGCAAATAAACTACAAATTATTTTTTATTATGTTATCTTCATACAGGTGCTCTAAAAAGGGTTCTGATAAGTATTTAGGAAACTCTGGAAGCAAGTCAATATACAAAGAGAAAACATTTCTTACTCTCACGCTGTAAATGACATTGCGACTCTGGCTCGTTGTTATCTTGCTCCAGTTCCATCCCAATTGCGGGCTGAAATGGTTTTATTCGATCTTCAGCAAGGCAAAACTTAACAACATATCTAATTTTAACCTGACAGGTTTTATACACAACAAATTCGTCATCCTGGCAGAAACAAAGAAAGATATTTTACAATAAAAGCAAAGCTGTAGATATCTAAAACAATGCAAACTGATTAAGAGGTGAACCTAGATGACACATCATTTCTGAAAAATAGTAAGAATCTGACAGCTTTTATTTTCACTCCCCTAATCTCTCTGTATCACTACCGCTTGCATCTCTTACCTTCTTACTTCGTATTCTCCACACTCCTTATATTTGCTCTTCTCCATAAAGCACAACCATTCCTCAAAATAACCGAGAACAAAAAAAGTAAAAAACTGGTGGATATCTAGAGAGCAACTTATCTGTTAGTGTGCCACTACAGCTATCATCCCTGCCTTAGAGTACCAACCTATAAGGAAAGGGATATTTATTAGCTGGATTCATTTACAAAACAATGAACCTTCCATAGTAGTGATTTCGTATTCCATACAAAGTAGAATATCGCTTCCAAAATAACAATTTAAACATCACAGACCAGACATTTATATGATGATTCAGTTATAATAAAACATAATATTTACATCTTTCTTTTAAGTATTGTTTTCTTGCAAGAATTCTTTACAAATACAATTTAGAGGCTTAGAAGTTTTATATGTACTTTACAGGCTGCAAGACAGACAAAAGTGATTTTACGCATTACTGTCTAGTGATTTAGTGTCTGCACTGAAATGCAGGTTACATTCATTCTGTTATCTATCAGTGGTATAATAAATCCAAAATTTGGTGCCTTTTCAAATGCCCAATACTGCAGGATCAGTACTTCAAAGTCTAAAGAGATGTCTGCTGCTTTACGGACTCCATGCACACTGTCATAACCTGATGGTGCATTATTTAACGAATAAACTCATTCATATGAATCTAAGCAAGATCCAAGTGCCATGTCACAAACTACCAGGAGCCGGGTTCCATCCATTTCACTGGGTGAAGAATACTTAATACTGGCGCTATATGTAAAGAAAGATCATACACATTTTATTAAAATTTTTATTAATGTAAACATCATAGGAGTTTAAGGATACACAAGTACTTCTGAACAGATGGACAGGAATAAACTTTATAATTAAATTACCTTAAAAGTATTAAGCATTATATCTACTTAATTTGAAAAGTAAAAAGAATACACAAAGGATAAAGTAAAGAGATATTGTCATTATTCAGACCTAACAGAATCACTGAAGTAAATGCCACTGCCCAGATTCCCAGTGTCAGTTCTTTCCAGGCCATGATCTTCAACAACCACTTTTGGCATTAGGAATCCTCTACAGAAAAAGAAGGTCACACAATGAATGAAGTACAAAATACTTTTGCATACAGCATGTGGGCTAATACACATTGTGCAATTATGAACCACAGAGGATTAAACCAAAATATACTTTACAGAAACCATCCATAGACACTGAAGGAAAATAGTCTATTCATAAAAAAAATAAACCCCAAAGTCATATTAATCACCAAGACACTGATTACATAAGCAATAAAGACTGTTAGCTTTTCTTCATTTAGCAGGAAAACAACACATTTTCCAGATTTACTGCCAAACATTCAAAGTAATTTTTTGGTTATTAGATGAGTAGTTCTAAATTTCTAGCAACTGTGCTGTATTCAATTTCAAAAAACTGTATGAAATTTTTGTATCTAAGAAAAAGAAAGTATGAGTTTTAAAGGTAGAAAGCCGGGGAATGGATACTTGGAAACTTTTCCAATGTTTGATTTGCAAACCTATTAAGTGTAGAGACACCATCCTTAGACTGTTTATGAGACATTTGATTTACTACCGATTGATGCCCACAGAAAACATTTTATATATAAAGAATGTAAAAAGACACAATATTTAAGTAAGTTCAACAGTTTTGTAACTTACAATTAAAATCTGCAGTATGAGGAAAACAGAATGCTAATACGGCCTTTGAGGTATTTCAATTCTGATGGTGTTATGTATCAGATATGTTTTTTAAAATATCCTTAAATTTTCAGTGGCTGGTATTCACTGCATACATGCTATGATGAGGATTTAAATGTCAGGCTACTAGAGGTTATATTATTTTAGCGTTATTACCATGCCTGAGTGAAATCATGCCTGTTATTCCAGGAAATTATGATAATCTAAAATTATGCCAAATAAAGTAGTCGTGGGGATATAACTTATAGGAGTGGAAGGAATACATCGTCAATGCAATTCTTTCCTAAAACAGAATAAATTTTCCACACAGCCATTACTCTCCTACTCTCTCCATTTTGTCATCTTCGTCTGGATTTAAACCTGTCCTGGTTTTGGCTGGGATAGAATTAATTTTTTTTCTAACAGTTGGTATAGTGCTATGTTTTGGATTTAGTATAAGAAGAATGTTGATAACGCACTAATGTCTTTAGTTGTTGCTAGGCAATCTACTATTCAAGGACTTTTCAGCTCCCCAGGCTCTGCCAGGTGCACAAGAGGCTGGGAGGGAGCACAGCCGGGACAGCTAGGCCAGCTGGCCAATGGGGTATTCCATACCGTATGACATCACGCTCAGCATATAAGGCTGCGGTAAGAAGAAAGAAGGGGGGACGTTCGGAGTGATGGTGTTTTGTCTTCCCAAGTAACCGTTACGCGTGATGGAGCCCTGCTTTCCTGGAGATGGCTCAACACCTGCCTGCCCATGGGAGGTAGTGAAGGAATTCCTTGTTTTGCTTTGCTTGTGTGCGCGGCTTTTGCTTTCCTTATTAAACTGTCTTTATCTCAACCCATGAGTTTTCTCACTTTTGCCCTTCTGATTCTCTCCCCCATCTCATCAGGGGAGAGTGAGCGAGCGGCTGTGTGGGGCTTAGTTGCCAGCTGGGGTTAAACCACAACAAAACCACACTCATCACCATCATATCCAAATAGGTGCATCTCAAGTCTAATCTACTTGGAAAGTAATTAAATTTATCATTACAAAAGATTGATTTTCCTTCCAGAGATCTATAGAAGCATACGGATGTTCATATAAATATTAACAGTAAAAATCAGGTTAAACATAATACAGAAGAGCTTCATTAAAAAAACCTCCAAAAGTCAAAATATATTTAAGAATATAGTTAAGGCTGATTCAATGTCACAAAAAAGGGAATGTAAAATTTTACCTGGAAAGAATTCCCATGAAGTTGCGCACAGACGATGCATGGAATAAGGACTGAATGTTTCCAAGACTGCTCAGAAACTCTGCTGTTTCAGTTACTCTGCCAACCCTATATACTTGTAAAATTCTCACTGGACAGTCACTGCAAGAAATTTTAAACAATCTTTGAGATCTCATGACTTAGAAAATGAATTTAAGATCAACACACTGCTAAAAGATAAAGTCTTATTTCTAAATCTCAAAGTAATGTTCAACTTTTTTTTTTTGTTAGCAATTTGGGTGGCAACTATTAAAGAAAAAAATAGCATAAGAGAACAATCACCAGAGATATTAAAAACTTAATGACTAAGTTCAAGACCTATTTAGACTTTTAGGGAGAAATTGAAAATGTGTTTTCATGCTCAAAGTCATACGAAATTATCTTATTTGACATACTGGGATCTAAATTCAAAGCTGTGACATACAAAACCCCATATAACTCTATGCAGCTCAGAGTCTGTAACTATATAAATTATTACCAGCAAATTTATCTTGTACTAAAAATTCTTTTACTGAGAATATTCAGAGACCTCACTGTCTTGGCTGAACTACAAATATCTTAGCATTACAGTTCAGGCTATCTGGAGGTAGTAACTCCCAATTAAGAAAGACTTCCCAATTAAGAAATACACTTGAGAGGAGGAAAACTTGGGTTGCAATCCCACCTCCAGATTTATGCATTTTACATAGAGTAGTTACAGGACAGAGCTGTCATCAAGATTCTTGTCCTTCCCTTCTTGTGATTACACAAAACAAAAGATTCAGATTCTCTCTTTACCTCTTCCTACCTTTATCCTTGCCAGCTGAATGCTCTACTTAGCTATTGTGTAAAGGTCTGAGTGAAGAATAGTGTGCCTACCACCTTCCCTCTGCTTGAGCAGTCTGCCCAGAATATACTTCCTCAGATGACAGACTCTGGACTAAGGACTGAGTTGCTTAACGGTGTAAAGACAGTGATACTCTACAAAATACCCAGAAGATAATTTTAGGATTCTAGGATTCCTAACTCACACAGTGAGGAACCTCCGGATTTACAAAGTAACTGAGGACTTAAGAATCACAATTTTAGATTTAGATACTGAAAGTTGGTAGTACCTGGAAAGTAAAAGCATAAAGCCCCATTTACAAATCAAACATTTATGCTTTCAATGAGCTTCAGTCAAGTTTCAAGTTCCTAAATGCTAAAATAATACTGGTAAATAGGACCTAAACTCTTTTGTAATTTTGAACACTTTACTCAAACTGTGTGGTTTCTTTTGCTGAGGATTAGACATATATTACGTCCTAATATGTGAAGCTGCTATATGAACTTTTTTATATGAAGGGTTGGTTTGTTTGTTTTTTTAAGACCCTTACTTGAACCGTGATCCTTCAGCATGGTTCTACTGCAGTTGAATTTTTTTAAAATTGTTTTTAGATTAAAAACTAAGATTGCAAATGCACAGACAGAAAGGGAATAAGTATGCTGCAATTCCTGCAATGTCATTATGCTTATCTATTCTGTAAGAGTAGAGTCAAAGTTTTGCGGGAAAATCCCGTCCTTATAATTAGTTAGTTTATAAATTAGTATATAGGCCCTAACATAGATAACTGCTATCTACAAAGAGCAGTCCTGTGGGTTCCGGTAACAGCAAATTCCCCAAAACTTTACTCAATTGCTTCTGTCACAAAGAACTATAAGGTGGAACTGAGTCATATAAAATATTGTTCTATTAATTTTAAATGACTTAAAAATTTAGATGAAACGTCAAGTGAAAGTCAACTACTGAACTTTGCTGAAGACAAAGAGAAGTTTGCATGTTCCAAGCACAGTGCTCCTTCCATATTTCAGCAATATATATTTGGGCATAACCACTTAGTAACCAGTAGTTGCTAGGTAGGTTTAGACCTTCGCTGCTTACCAGCATATTTACTCAGTAAAAACAAACTTGGAGTGACTATGTATGTATATGCATACATATATATGTATAATTGAAGCCCACTTCATTCTTCCCTGTATTAATGATCTAACCATCGATTATTCAATTTCTAGAACCTTCTCTTCAATTTCTCCATATTTACTCATTTTTTAATTTTATTAATCAAAGAGAAAGGGTGCCCAGTTAGAAGCCAATGTCAAGAACATTAAATAGGATTATAGGCAAAATTGCAGAATAACTTCCCAGAAATACATCTTTTTCACACAACTGAAAGCTAACTAGAAAAGGATGGCAAGTTCTGTACATAATCAAAAAAATTATTTGTTTTACTCAGCAGAACTCAAAATTTTACTTTTATGTTTACTTCCAAGTTATTTTATAAAATGCCTGGAAATAAATACTGAGAAGCAGAGTAAACAAGTCTAGACCCCATATATTTTATTTTAACAGCTCGTATAAATAGCCAGCTCTTCACAATTAAAAAAAAAAAAAAAAAACCAGAAAAAAACCCCACCAAAATTGACAATATTATCATTTTCAGTTTTTTTTTAATTTACCTCCATTTTGTTCTAGTATAGGTTATGCTAAATATGCCAGCTCTGCAACCCATTAGCACAATCAACACTGCACAGTAACAGAACCTGATAATTCAGTCCTCTTTAGCGGTATTTTGTGCACTATACCTTGAATTTTACTGGAATCATTGCATAAGTATTAAACACTCACTTGCAATTTTTTAACATTTGTTGTTCAACGTTGAGAAATTTATAACTCCTTGAGTCAACAGCTTCAATCTTGCACCTCAGAGCCCGGTATTTGGCCAAAGATGATGGGTTTGGGCATGATATATTTGATTCATGTATATTAAGTATATCTCTGATTAGCTAGAAAATACAGACAGAAATTTATGAGTACTTGTTACATTTTAATTAAGGAAACTTGCAAAGCAGACTGAATTATATAAAGTTAGAGCGTAGTAACAATGAAATGGAATACTCAAAAGAACATTTCTACTTGTTAGATACAGTTTGGAACAAGAGCAAACAGCTGTAGAATCCCATGAAAACAAACCAGAAGAACAAGGTATATGAAAAATAGTGTTAAACTGCTTCTGTACCCCTCCAAATCAAGCTTTGGATGGAGCCTGGTCACAACAGCTCCACAAACCAGTATTTATGCTTGGTTACCATTTTGATTTTGCTTATGAGGAGATTCCTACCTGTTAGAATCTGTCATTTTGTCCCCGAGGCCACTATCCAGCTAGAGCAGTAGCACAAGGTACCCATGTAATTTTCTCAGATCAGGAGAAAGAAGGACATCTAACTTTTAAAAGATTGTAATGCTACACTTCACTAAGGCATGGGAAAGCTTTATGAGACATAGTAATTTTTTGATATCAGAAATGTCAAAAGGTTTTAATTATCAAAAGATTTCTAGGGTTAATGGCACTATTAACATTTGTTCTTTTAGAACAGTAAGGAGCCTCCTTCCCTTTACTTCTTCCCCTTTATATTTTGTAACTTACAGAAGACTGACTTCTAGATATCCTTTGCGAAAAGAAAGACGTATTTCTGGCAGAATCTATAGAATTCACATTATAATTGCAGTCCACGGAGGAAATTTGAGTTTGCTCTATAGTTACAAGAGTGATGTAGCTGTCAGAGCTCTGACTGCCTCTCACCTCTCCAGAGGGCCTGGCTGCTTGGGCTCAAGGCCAGCTTTGACAGTGCAGCTGTGGAGCCTTGAAAGAGAGCTGTGAAAAGACTCAGCAGATTCCTGCCCCTCCTTTGCTCAAGAGATGCCTTTGAGCTTAGGCTCTTGCCCTTGGTCTCTTGGCTGAGCTATGTTGCCGATATGCCTGCACCCATCCTCCCACCTCCCTGGTTCTGACCCAGATCCTGTGGACTCGAGTTCCCAGTTTGACCTTGGACCTGCCAGACAAGCCATAATGAGAAGGCAATCTGGACTGACCCTGGCTACTATCACCAGTCACTGTCACCTGCTCTGCTCTTCCTATAATGGGTACCATGGGACTAGAGCCGCTGCCAGTGGTATAATTGCCCTGGCCTTGCTCACTTTCACCCCCCAGTCCCGTCTGCCTGCCCTTACGGAGCAGCCAGCCCTGGCTGCTGGCCACAAGGGCTGCATCTGTGTGCGCACTCAGCACACCTCGTCAGCGATCCCCCCAGCAGGCTGAGAATTTCCCAACTAGTTTCTGCAAAGATGAGACAACGGGCTGACTTGCAGCAGAGTAACGGAACTTCTGATTGACTGAACTCCTAGCCAGCTTAAAAATGAAGGAACTAAGTAACACAGAAGCTGAGGGGGAGCTATGGGGGAGATCCCTGGAGACTCCCCTAGGCAGGCCAGCTGTGCTTAGGCCAACTGAAAGATGTTATCTGTTTAGATGTGCTGACTAACTTCTGGCACTAACAATCCAGGCAGTCCAGGGAACTCCCCCCAGGCAGTTTGTGCTGTAAAAGTAGGAACAGACCAAGCTGTACATAAATGGGTAATTTTAAATAGTCTCTAGAAACTGTTCCTGCATATGCAGGAAAGGAAAGGGTACACAGAACAGTCTTTGTATATAGTTAAAATAGCTTA
Organism: Oceanodroma leucorhoa; assembly: GCA_030449065.1. Lineage (NCBI taxonomy): Eukaryota > Metazoa > Chordata > Aves > Procellariiformes > Oceanodroma > Oceanodroma leucorhoa. Next base: position 136,479 of record JASVER010000196.1, on the reverse strand, counting down.
GATATATTTTGTATATAGTTTAAGGTAACCAATAGAAACTGATTATGTATATGCTGGAGATCTCCTATGATCCAGCTGAGGATGCCATCTCAACAATGATTGCAATGGAAACTCCTGTAACCATCTGGACAGCAACTGGACTTCCTGTTCAAAACATTGAATTCCCCCCATAAGTGTTACTCTATTCATAACATTCCAATAAATTATTATTTTAAACTGACAGCCTGTGACTAGCTGTACAAATTACCCTGTCAATTTATCTAGTGAGCATGTTCAAAACTGGTGTAGCACAGTGCAGATCAGGGCTTAGTAGCAATCTGGAAAAGTTACCTGACACAGGTCCTGTTTTCTAGATAACATCTTTTTGGAAACTTTATAGTCTATTTCAGTTTTGTGACGTATAACTTGATAGAATTCCATCATCATCTCCTGTAGTAGTGCCACCTCGCCAGCTCCCTCATCCAGTGCATTCTTTACTTGGAGTAAAATACCTTCCACTTTGCTCACCTTTAAAAGAAGAGATTATTAAACTGAAAGCTATCGCAAAATTGCAGAAAGAGCGCAAAGCAATAAATACTGAAAAAAGATCATTTAATTCCACACTGAAATAAAAGTTGAACTCTTGTTAGTGCAATATCCACAAAATATTTTCTTGCAGCTAAAATATGAAAACAGTATTTAAAAGTTGGATATTATTCTGCCCTTATACTGGGCTACTTGCAAAGTACCCCAAGCAGAGCTAAGAGACAGTAAAATAACCTCCCTGAAATAAAATGGAATATGAATCAGATTGAAAGACAACGTTCCTTAACATCTTGTTGATTCATATTGTCAGCTTTAATGCATTGATGAAATAACAGAAAGTAGAGGATAATAAATTTCTTACTAAATGTCTAAGTGCACTAGTTCATCCTAAAATACATAAAGCAGAGTAGAAGTCCTATTTATAGAGTGCAACAACCTACAGATGAAATGAAAGTAACAATTAATTTTAGACAGTTTATCCAGACAGATAGGATATAGATTTGCTTGTATGTGTATATTCCCTCTCAATTGGAAATTTTTCACAGAATACGCTATATTATTTTGTCTTCTTGAGGTAAGAGGAAAAAGGCAAAATGCTTTTTAATTTACATGAACCACAGGCAACAGCTAGTAAAATGTTGACATTAGAGACTGCATAGCAATGTCTTACTGCGGTTCAATATTGATCCAAGGCTGGTCTCTGTCTCACAAATGCCTTTGGGAAAAAAATGGAGAGTTAATCTAACTGAACAGCAACCCACTTTTTAATTATTGTGTTTCAAATATCCAGATTTTTTTTTCTTTCAATACAAATGCTATTTCTTTTGCAAATTAATAATAAGTGTGAAGAGTTAGTGAAAACAGTTTTAACATTCTTAACAGATCGATGCACTGAGATACAGAATCTTTTAGGCCTATGGTTCAGCTCTTGCAAAAGCTACCAATGATTGAACATTATTTATCAAATATTTATCAAATTTCATCTACCTGAAATATGTTAGGAATCTTAGAGTCTTAATATCCAAACAATTGCACCTCATCAAAAGCATTTACCACAAACAGTATTTCCTTATATCTTTGCTGATTTATGCAATGCACTCACTACTGTCTCTGAGTACACGTATACAATATCACTAATGTACTACTTACCAGAACCTACATAAATGTGTATTATTTTCACATCAAAAAGTGAAAGAAATATTCTTCTACTACACATCAATTGAAGAGCATTAAAAGTGAGTTTCATGTAATAAGATTAGGGCAAAGTCATTCCAGAATTGAGGACCTTCTACTGGCAAAGCTCTTCCAATTTAAAATGAACATAATCTTCAGGTAATTTTGCCTTCAGTGATAACAGAGATGAATCAAACTCTCATCTTAAACAGTCATTTTGTTGGCTGTTTGTTAAGTTATATGAACTTAAATTACATGAATAAACGTTATCCTCTTAAATGTCTAGGGTGCAAAGGAAAAGAATTGAGGTATGTCGGAAAGTGGGATTAAATGAGCCATAAGCTTAACAAAGGGGTGGATAGCCAGTTACTCTTAATAACAGCTGTAATATCCAAAGGCCTTCAAGAGTAGTTGTGTGTTAATTACATGTGTCATCTGATAATGCAGACAGGGACTATAATTAAAACTATTTTTCCATTACAAGAGAATGGCTGACTGAAGTACGGTTGAAACATACTGGCAGGAGACAGTAACCTGCTATTATGCACTGCTTTCTATGACTATCTTATGTGACTTATCTCATGGAAGGGATCCTCCCATAAGAATTGTGTAAATTGCTATAAAATGGAAAAGACAGCCATCTGCCCTAGGGAGTACAGCATGTTTTTAGTGTCATGATTCTAAAGCAAAATTTGAAATAAAAATTTCTCAAGCATGGATTGGCTGAAGTGCAGGAGTATCAAAAGGATAATTACCAATCCCAATCTCAAACACAACATACGTGTTTGCTGGGAAAAAATTACTTCTAACAGCATTTATGTATTCATCCTCACAGAGTAACAAGAATTAACTTACATCATTTAGGCTTATGTTGTTTACTGATTCAAGTAGTAAACTATCCAGGTGGCCAATAGCTTCCGCCCAGATCAATTCCACAAAATCACTAACTTCCTGACATATAGCACTTGAATGGATGGCTTCTTCTAGAAGTAACTGTAGTAAAATAAACACAATTCAGTGAAAAGATAAAGATGCAAGTCATGGCAGTGAAGTTCTTACACATATAATTAAACTTTCCTATTCCCATAAACAATACAGTGCGCAATGCTCCTTCATGCTTAGTATAATTTCTTCAGTCCCATCCAACTGAAGGGAAGGTTTGCTTTTATAAATTCTTTCAAATGGAGAGCATGGCAGGCTGGATGGCCCTGACCTCTCTTGAAAACTGAGACATGAAGTCTTGGATAAGACAGAAGTTGATTTTCTTGGTATCTTTATCAGTACATTGTACTATCAGGTACATGGACATAATAGTCTGCACACCCCAGCCATTTCCTTTTTTGCACAGCTGGTAAAAGAACAGATGGTTCAAAATGGCCAGTGTTTTATAACATCTCTAACAGATGACACTAGATCTCTAGTTCAGAAAGCTCTGGTGGGAAGGACGTTATTCCTGTGAAAATAAAAAATTGGAGCAGCAAAGCTACAGGAGAATAGAAAGGCCATGAAAATCAGTGCAATTCATACATCAAAAAGAGTTGTGAAAACAGATTTTCTCATGTTCTTCTGAGGAACATTGTTAAAGCACTTACCTGAGCTTTTTCTCACTGTTCTACAACTCCAGAGGCTGCCATTAAACTTGATGCCATTAAAAAATTCTCACACAAGTTTGGACATTCTACATTACTTGTTCATATGGCATCAACCACACAGCTTCTGAGATCATTAGAGGACATACATGGGCCTTTCAACATTGCTGGATATAATCTATGTGCCAGCTGTGCCCTACAATAGAAGCTAACCATGGTGGAACACAGAAGTAGATAAAGTACAGTGAGAACGTAAATGGGGAAAAATTTCTGTCACACTACAACCATTTTAAATAGCAGTAAAACATTGTCTGAAGAGTACTTTAGGGAGCAGAATCCAACTGCTAGTGCCGTTGGGGGGCAGTCCTGTTACTGATTCCAATACAATCTACATCAAGCCTGTGACACCTGTATAGTGTGCAGAATAACTCGACAATCAAAGTCATATATCACACAACAATTCTGTTTGCTACGTTAGCACTTCACTTTTTAGGTATCACGTTAGTTGATAATGAATCTACTGAGAAAAAAAACCCCAAACCTATAACGAATAGGACTACATTTGCTTTTAATGTGTTTAAGTACTGGGAACATTCACTCAATATTCAAAAAAAAAAAAAAAATTCAAAACATTCACATATAAACAGTTTCCCTTAACCTATGGCTGTATCACTGTAATCTAGACAATGTTTACCACATTCAGAACATTCAAATCATTAAGGACAGAAAAGTGTAAACATGCAAGTTGTACGGGCCTTTTGCAATTTTGTAGAAGCTAAAGATTCTGCCTCTGGTGGAGAAGTTTCTCGGAGCAGGAAATCCTGGCTCTTCAAGTCTGCAATAAAAGTCTCGTACTTTTCTCTTATTTCTTCAGCGGTATTAGTTACGAATTATTATTCTGTAAATTTAGAGAGTAAAGTTAGTCAAAGAAACTATATAGAGACGTAAAGAATCAATTTTACCAGACACTGCTCTAACAGCTGACAATCCACACTTAACTTCTGGATTGTGATTTAACAGGCTTCCAGCAAGGCATTGCTTTCATGAGGGTTCATGGGACACGAAGAACAAGCACAGGGCTCCATACACGAACCCCACAGTGACAAGATAGGTTCATCCAAATGTGTGCTGGAATAACTTGTTCTATCAATTGAACTATTCAAAATTCACCCCTGATACAGCTCCTTTGACTTGAATCTAATATGGTTACAATGACACAGACTGCAAGTGCTATTACCAGAGTGCATACATAACTTTTAGGCTGACAAATACATTTAGGCTGCCCTCAAGACAAGCTTTTCTGTCTCACAATAGTATGTCCAGAATATCACTTGCTATAGCATTTCAACATGTAAACATGTCATTATACAGTTTACATATTGCCAGGAAAATATATGTGAGTACGTGGCAGGTGCATCCAGGACCATGCTGAGTTGCTGCCAAGTCCCAAAACAGTTCTTTTGAGCAAGTTGTAAGCAAACACACAGAGCAGAGGAGCCAACTATAAATCAACTTTTTTATGATCAAGCTTAACAGAATGACCTCCTATTATCTATATGTAAGGATTAGCCTGTAAATAAGAATGAAAAGCATCTGAAGCTCTCTGGAACAGGTATGTTCAACTTGCATAAAGTAACAAACAGGTAATATCAATGAGTGGTTCATACCTTTATTCCATTTGATGCACTGCAGTGTGCATATAGTCGAAACGGAAACTCGTAATGCTCTTGGGAACACTGTAATTCAGTAACTACCAAATCTTTGCCTTCCTTGGAGTTAACCTAAATAGAGAGATAAATAAAGACCCTCAACCCCCAATTTATTGCTTAAGTATGTTTCATTCACATGATATTGCACCAACTACTTCCCCTTGTCCTGCTTATTTTTTCCACCCCATTTAGAACCACACACTATGACTGGCTAAGAAAAGAAGCAAAATTACTCATTATTTGTATCATAGTAACAAGCAGAAGCTCCTCTCAGGGCTTCACTGTACAGACTGCTGTACATTTCCATCACTTTTATGTTTTGAAAGATTTTTAATTAAAAAGTTTAAAATTTAAATTAGATTTAACACATAGCAGCCATGGTAACATGGATGTTGTCAGAAGCAAACATTATTCTATTGCAATACTTTGGTGAGAACACTACAACAATAATAGAAAAGTTTTATTTGGGTAGAATTAGGCTGCACTGAAAGACAGAAAGCGTTAAAGTACTTTTAAATACTCTTTGCATTGCAGTACATGATAACATAGAAGAGTTACTGTTGATATGTACAAAACTGTAAACCTTATATTCATCTACTGATCCTCCTACATTCTCTCACAATAACAGAAAATCTTACTTTTTCAAGGACACTGTATTTTGCAACTTCAAAATCTTGGGGGGAAAAGGGAGTGTCTTGATCATTTTCACTGTGAAATCTGGAATGGAATCAGAGTAATTAAAATCACATATGCCCAGTAAATCCTGTACTGTAATAGGCTGCAACATCATACTAAAGTAAGAACTAATGTAAGAAGGTAAATCTATTTTTCAGCAGCAAAATAACAACAAAAAAAGTTTTGAGAAATGAAATCCCACCCGGACAAGCTGCTGCACTAACAGGCCAGAATTTCCAGTGTGAACCTGAAGACGAAGACTAGATTTCAATCTTCATTCTTTAGAAAAAACTATGGAAGCAACACAATAAATGTATTTTCATTGCCTGGTTACATGTTGATTTTTTAATAGCTTGGTCAGCTACCTGTGCTGTCTGAGGCTAACTCCTCCGTTATTCCTGACTTTCACATTAGGATATATACATGTAGTCATATCCTTCAGCATCAGGACTTTTAGACCAAGTGTAACTTCTAGTACATTCCCAAAGGGTAACTAAATACCTACCCTATTACTTTTAGAGACTGCTGTTTAGTCAAAGCTGCATTTTGTTAATAGATTAAGAGTGTTGGAGCTGGTTTTGTTCCTTTAACTCAATAATTAGAAACAGTTATAACAATACTGCTTCCCTATCAAATAAGAGCAGTCTCAGTTATCTTCATTTTCAGCTCTCCCATGAATTTTTATGGGAGAAAGAGATGCTCAGCACTTCTAAAAACAATGAATCAGACTGGATTGCAAAAACCCGTGTGAACCAAGAAAAGAAAAAGATTGTGATGATAAACAGAGCTCCAATCAGAAAACCATAAAGCCTGAGCCATACTAATGCCTGCTAAGTTGGTAGAAGCTTTGCATGTATTAGGGAGGTGGACTGTAGGTGTAAGCTGAGATGGAAAAATGTAAAATCAATTTCCACAGTCAGATCTAAAGGTAAAAAAAAAAAAGAAAAAGAAGCCACCGTTATAAATTCATACGCACAGAATACAGAAAATGAAGAAAGAGTAATTTTACCTTCCGCTACATTATTAAGATAATGAGAGCCATCTCCAGAAGTCACTGAAACAGACTGGGAGGTGGGGTTTTTTTGTTTGTTTGTTTGGTTGGTTGGTTTTTTCAATTTACAGAAATATCAACATAGATGTATCAAAATATATCTTTAATTTTATCTTACTTTACCTAAGAGTCCCCACTTTGGACTCAGTTCTTCTCTCACTGTCTTCAATAACAGTAAGGTTGGAATCGTTTTCATTTTTCTTTGTGGCATGTTTATTTTCAGCAGATGACAGGTCTTCCACATCTGCAATCAAAACATTTATTTACTTGGTATAATATCTGGTTTCTCTATTTTAATTATAATTAGTATAATCTCTAATTTCTCTATTTAAATTTTCAGCTATTTATGAATAGTTAATAAAAACAATCCCACTATTTAATATACATAAATATTTTACACGTTGAAACAAGTTAACAGCTTCTAAGGTCACATTTTATTCAGCCATATAACTGGCAGGATATGGAGTCAAGTATTGAAGGGCAACTGCCCCACTGCCTCACTGCTAGAACTAGTGACTCCCTGGGCCATGCCAGTGCTTATTCCCTCCAGGCACTTCGCCACCCTGACTTCTGTGACAGGAAGGGGGAAAAGAATTAGCACATGTTGCTGAGAGCTACACTGTGCCACTTGACCACAGAGCCTGAGAACTATTCGTCTGTGGTTCATGTCGGTTTTGGGGGTTTTTGGTTGGTTGGTTTGCCTTTATTTTTTTTTTTTTAAGTTGTGTAGATATAGTGTGTGAATGCAGTTTTACTTTTAGATTAAAACTACTTAGGATTGCTACTGAATGGATCTACCCAGCTTCAGCCATGCATGCCCATGACCTCTGCTGTGCAAAACAGATTTGTCTAGCAGACTCAATGACACAGCAAACGTACAAATGCAGGGGTCCTGATTCTCATTCTTATATATCGTTCTGAAAATTGTACTGATTCATGACATGAGAATGTTCATAAAATAAAATGTATTATGTCAAAAATAAAGGAAAGACTAGCACCCAGCAACATGCAAGAGATGCAAAAGTAAAAGCATAGTTACTAGGAAGAAAAAAAGAGAATTAAAACACTAATAACTTTCAGGATGATAATTTTTTTGCTAACTGTACACACTAAATAGAATTATCTTTCTCATCTCTTTTTCATGTTCTTTGGCTTGTCTCACAGCATTAAAATGAACATTTGTCTTTTTTCCTTCTACACAGGGTTATAGTTGTTTGCATCTGAACCATGTTACATACAGGAATGCTTGAAGTTCTTCTGTGTTAATTATGTTGCATTAAATATATCTAGCCCATGTTAACTTGTTCTCTAGCTATCTTATTTTCTCATAATTTTGACTTCAAAACATAACACTTCCTCATACAAAGGCATTGAAAACCCACTGCATTCTCTTGGAATTAACTCAAACTTCCAGGTTACTGTCATCTTTTTTCCAGTGGACTCAAATAAAGACAGCGATTAGAGTAGCTCTTCTGTTATTTTTAGTATTTTATCCACATTTCCAACTTGAAGTCTTATTTGAAGTTTCATTAAAAGAAAAAAAAAGATCAATGGAAAGACTCCACAGAATGGAACTAATATTTCTTTTCAAAAAAATTCTAATTTTTTTATCAACTTTATTGCCAGTTTCAATGGTTGCTGATTTCTTAAAACCTGATTCTAAATATTCATCTTCTAAAACATTCTTTCCCAAAGTGACTGACAGATGAATAAACTATGTCCAATATACCTACCCTGTCTGGCTGGCTTTTGGTCAGAAGTGCCGTCTTGTGATTTGTTAACCTTATATGCATCAATCTGTAAAAGCTTCCCCTTTTCAACTGATTTCCAAATTAAATCTGCACATAAAACAGGGAGCTGATACTTCTGAGTATTTTTTAGATCATGACAGGTGAGGACATCAGCAGTATCCACAAGAACATGTGTACTCTGAAAGACAGGTTACAATTAACAGTTGCTATGCACACATAACTACAGTATTAATCCAAACACCGTTTATTTGCAATTCATACTGGTACAATCCTAGAGTCCAAAGGAAACATTTAAAGACAGACAACCTTTCTGGACTATTTTAAGTGAAACATCTAATTTAGAAACATGGTACCTCTGCACTTCTTCCATAGACAGCAGAGAGAGCAGGATTCTTTCAGGTGACAATCCAGCTCAACTAAAATATGGTATCTTCAAAGTGTGTCCACTTTTCTACAGTAATTACGAAGATATGAAGGTGACCAGGTGCCTAATGTTCTGTAGAGCTTTTAGCAGCACACAGGAGATCCAATAATGGGCCAAGTTCTATTGTGGCCAACACAGTACACACCCAAAGCCATTTGGGGTAAGAATGTTAAAAAAAACCAACAACAAACTGGGCAGAATGCTGAATAATCATAATACGATTTGGTAGCCTTACAAAGAAACATGCATTGTTTTACTAGAATCATATATAGGATGAAAGTGAAAACTTTCTGCATAATTAGGTCAAAATAAAAATGTTTAAAGAAGCCAAATCAAATAAAATGGTCATAAGTAAGAGGCAGCAGATTTTGCACTTCGAACAATTAACATTAAGCATGCAAGAACTGACGGACACAGATAAATGAAAGATTATTACATCAGAATGAAATTAGATCTACTTTACTCAGAAACAGGATGATAAATGCATGTACTTTTATTTGTCACATATGACAAAAGTACAGCTTTAAAAAATAAGAGCTCTTCCCTGATGATGCAGCACTGAGCCCAGATCTGTCCTGAGGTTCCTTTAATCTTTAATCATAACATAACTTCTGAAGCTTGGGTAAGATTTACTCTGAACAGGTTGGCCACTTGGTAGCTGTTATCAGCATCCTAGAGCTCACAAATTTTAGGTATTGAAATAGCTCTCCTCCCACTCTATTTATAAAGATGATTCAAAATACAGATTTCAATTAATACATATTTGTACTGCATTAACTCTTAGTTAATTTGCTATTTTCAATAATTAATTTTTTTTAGCAAAGCTTTTTTTAAAGCTTATTGGTTTTATGAGGCAATCTCCTTGACTTTTTTCTCCAAATCGTATCTGGAGATAAGCAGTTTGGTGGGATAAATGTGAGCCTTAATTATTGTCCACCCATTGCTTCTTTACAAGAACACAGCCACCACAGAGAGATGTGTCAACACATCTTGGAAGATCCTGAATTTACAGCACAAAGAAATCTATCACATCTTTGGAATACTCTGCTAGGCCTTGTTATTCTTCAATTCTTCACTTTCTCTCCTAAACAGAAGTGCATTGTCAGAGTCACCAGGAAACTACTGGGCTCTGAACAAGATGATAATGTACCTGCAATATTCCTTTTCTTCACACATTTCTTTCTTTTTCCTTCAGTGTCAACACCTTATGTTATGCACAGTTTAAGCTGCAGACTCTTGATGACAGCATATACAATTTTTACTGTTTGCAAAATGATAATCACCTATGGGAGCTATATATAACAGTAGGATTTAAAGTAATTCACCCAATGTTATATTAGGAAACATTACAAAAGAGTGAGAGAGAGAAATTAACTCACTTAATCGTACTCTTCTCAAAATCAAAGAACTATATACAGAGAAAACAAAAAATTGAAATCATAATACAATGCATTACCTCCTCCCCACGGTGGATTAGAAGTAAGCACTCTAATATGACAATATTTATGAGGTTGCTGTAATTACTCGCTATGGGAAGGAGGAAATAAATGTCACTTTCAAGTGGCAGAAGTAACAAGCTATTATGCCTTCACTATTAAGTTAGATAATGTTAGATAATTCTCTGTCACTGGCATGTGAATACTCATACTGTTAAGGCATGAGCATGTTCCTTGGCACGCGTCTAGCTTCTGCCAACTCACATCCTCCCAGTTTCCAGGCATGGTTTGGGAAACAGATCATCACCATGACCATTCCCATTAGGCAGTCTGCATATGAACGCTCGGTCCTGAGGACCAAGAGAGCTCACTAGTATAGGTGTGCGCCAGCTGGCCAGTCCATGCGAGCATTCCTAGGCATGTAATGTACCAGTATAGATGCAGCCCACTGATGTCATTGCTGTGCACGTCATGCAAACGGGCTCCTTGATTTATCCATGCTGCATGTTCAATATACATTAAAAATAAAAAGCTGTATTTAAATAAAAAACTGCAATATCACAGACTTCTACTCTACAACCATCTTCTCACTCTGTAATCAAATACTTGCATTAACAATAACATAACCAAAACCCAATTCAGTGATGCATCTCCTTATTCAGAGTTTCCCCTCTCTGACGATGAGAGAAGAAAAACAGCATGGTAATTTTATCCAGGAAAAATGCCTCCCTGGTTCTTTTGTGGAGGGAGAATATTACTCTTGATTTTTTATGTGACATTTCAGTACTACAGAGCCAGATGTATTAAGAATGGAAACTGAATATTTCCTTTTAAATATTGAACAGAGACATAATCTCTACAGTTCTTATTTCTCTACATGTGGCAAGATTAACACTTGACAACACTTCCACCACTTGGTATTTTCCTACTGAAATCTCAGCAATAAATCTGCAACTTACCTTGTGATTAGGTACAAAATTAACTACTCCACCATTTTCTTTCATGCATGCTTTCAGCCTGCTCTTCTCCTGAATGGCTGTTTAACTTTAATAAAGAACACACAGTTTGCAAAGATTGCCATTGCCGTCCTGTTAAAAGAGAAAAGAAATTTTTTTTTTGGCTGAGAAAACTCTCATTCCTACTATCCACCAAATATATTCTTTGCAACTCTAACAAGTTCCAAAACAAATCCCAGTTTATTTATATATTATTAGGGGCACAGCTTCTCCTCTCAGCAGTGTCAACCTAAATTGTCTGTAAAACAACTTGAATGAAAATCAGCTGTGTGTCATTTGTGACAAACTATGCTAAGATAAGAGAGGCTGGAAAAGTTTTATTCAAACAGGATTAGAATTTTTGACAACAAAATATAATGGCAGCCTCTGCTTTAAGTGATTAAAATGTATCATCAATGTATACTTATTTTCCTGGATGCCTATGAGTGTAAAGTTATTTTAAAAACTGATGAGAATGATAATTATAGTGTAAATGAGAACATTATACAGAGCACTGAGCTCTTTATATAGCATATGAGCTCCTCAGTATGTCATGGGCTTTCTAGAGTTTCAGAGCCCTTCAGTGGTAAATGAGTGTTAAGTGCGAGCTAGAGGGCCTTATGACTGGGTGGGTTCAGACAGAAGCCAAAACCAATGCCCCCACTAAGCTTATTTGAAGCACAGCTCCCAGTTTAGTTTTCTCTGAAAGGCAGTCAGAGGGTACACCTCAAAAACACCTTGAGAACTCAATCAACATAAGGCAGCTCTTGACAACCAAAAGATTTGGCTTAAAATTGCATCACTACTCCAAGCCAAACTGCTAATGCAGACACACTGCTAACGCTACAGTAACTAGCATGAAGAGAACATATGCTTGTAAAACAAAATATTCAGGTCATAAATTCTTTTTACCAATGGTTCTTTGGATCCCAGTACACCATGTCCGTATCTCATCCAGAGGGTTAGTATAGTGTCACTGGTAAAGACTGTGTTTTTACTCTATTTATCTGTATTTCTGGAAAAGCTAATTGATGATGTAGATATTCCACAGTGACTTAAGGCCAAATAATTTTATTTGTGAGATAACTGGACAAAACTGATACTCTAGAATACTTGGCCTCTCCAAATTCATCCTGGACTCACAGGATGAGGCAGAACAAATAAGAAATTGCTTGTTCAAAAGTAAAGATAATGTGAAAGCAGTTCTTGTGTTAGCCAAAAATGTCTTATATTAAGTACCTTCTCTCTTGGGGAGGCCACTGGGAGCAAGAATGACCCTTCTCCAACTTAATGAGAGCTCCCACAGAGACTGCAAATTCTGATTATGCTTCTATCCTCCTAATTCTATACATAAACAACACCTACATTAAATACTGCAAAAAGGAAAGCAGATGCTGTTTGAACTACTTGTGTTCATTTACCAATTCACATTTTTCTGCACTATGTAGGCAAATGAGGAAACATTTATTAGAACAGTTTCTTTACTAGTTTCTTAGGACTAAAACCAAAGAATTTAATTACCCAATAGGTTCTTCTGGCTTAAAAATTAGTATTGGTCAAATTGTATCAAAGCCTTTACAAGGTCAACAAAACTTTTACATCAACCCTGAAGAAAGATTCCACTGTAGTGTGGACAGAGAATAAACCAAGAGACAGTAACAATGCAGAGGAAATGTTTAAATGGCACTGACAACAGCACTTCACAATCTAATATAAAATTATTGTTTGATGAATTTATCAAGGACTCAAGTCTACAGCAGATGATTAGGATAAGGCTTCAGATTAAAGAAAAAAAAAAACAAAACACATTAGCCTGAGGTAATTTTAGGGTGAGATTTAGAGTATGTTACCTATATTACACTGAAGGAATGTGTTTATTTTCTTATTCTATGGCCTATTTGATTTTCAATGTACGCAAGTAAAGTTGTTCTTCGGTGCAGTAAAAAAGGAATCAGATGGCCAGCTACTGTGGAATAACTTAAATTATTAGCTAAAAAATAAGAAGCAGTTAGTCAAGGAGAGAGAGCAACATAATTCATTGGAATTTGGGGTTTCATGAAAACCTGGAAAATCAACACAATCAGACACAATTTTATACATGTCTGTGTAATTTTATCTCAGAAAGGTAATCTATAGGAAGGGCCCAAATAATCTACTGCACTACACACCTGATAGAACTGGCAACTCCGTAATGGTAATACACGCATTTAGGTCAGGCAGATAGCAGATCAAATGGCACATGAGGTCATTATATACCTATATTTTGTGGCTCGTTTTTGTTTTTTATGGCATTAGCAGTGTTTTTGGCACAAAAGTACTCTCTGCTCACACAAAAAACCAACTCTCCATATTTTAACTAAGAGGTTTTCACAAGATACTATGTTATCTGAGGTGATAAAGATCTTTTACAATGCAGCCTTGTTATAACCAGGCTCTGTGGGAAACTGTACCCTTAAGAAGTTCTACTTTGCCGTATAAAATCTTATTTTAAGATGCTTTTATCAAATTTATTTTGAATCTTGTCACAAACAAGATAGATTAACTGGAGGCATATATAAGGGCAAACATACCACTGCCAAAGGCTTCCTTTAATAACCACAGGATAGATCTGGGCACTGCCTCTCTCTCCACTACAGCTGTGTGTGCACTAATTTTCTCAATATATTCTCTAAAGCAGATTCTGGATACTGCTAAAGTATCACCAGAAGTTGTCCCCTCAGGAAATAATGAACTCTATTTGCACAGCCAAAACAAAAAGTTTATTAGAAAGCAATTAAATACATACAACCAATTGCAAGCATCAGCCGTGCCTTTACATGCATAGGTCATCAGGAAGACACCAGAAGCAACTGAAATTGGTAGCTACATGTGGTGCAAAACTCGACAAAAGTATTTTATATTACATTTGCTTATGAAAATCAAGCTGCTAAGAACTGAGAAAAGAATTCTTGCAAATAAACCTTAGGTGAGCCAGTAAGCAGGAAGGAATGCGTAAACTTGAGGGATTAATTCCCCCCAAGTCTGTCTGCAAAGACACCCCACCTTCTCTGTTCCCGAGAGGTATTAAATGACCCCTGATCCCACTCCTCTCTTTAGATTTTGAGGGAGCCAAATCGTTTACACTCACCTGCTCAGGCAGCTGCCCTCCCTGAAGGATCTTCCTGCTTCCCCAATAGCATGAGGTACAACTGGAGAGCCTGGGCGTTGTAGGTGGAAAGGGGCTAGGACACACTCATACCTCCCTGTAAAATGCCCGAAGGGACAGCAACCCAGTCAAATAAATAAACCAAGCAAACCGCCAGTAACTCTCACTGCACTTGGAAGGAAGAGGAAATTGTCACTGTTAAAGCACAAGTGAACTTTGGAATACCTGACAGAGTTCAGGAAATTGAGTTAAACCTGTTCAAAGCCTGTCCCCAGCAGCTTTTCTCTCCCTTGAGTGAAGAAGATTTTATTCTCTTTCATTGTTGATGAATGCTACCACTAAATAGTAGCCTCTCTTCCCCTATTTCCCTAGAGAACCAAACTTCTCAAGGGATTTTAGCAGTGTTTGGCTTTACTCTTTTTGAATAGCAAAATTTCCAAAATTCAAAATCAGAATAGAAAATTATTGTATTTAATCTGTGTGTTGAGAATTAATTAACTGCTGATAAACACTTTTATAACTGGAATACTGTGTTGTTGCAGCACCAGATAAGGAAGTTATGCAGAGTGGAATTGCTGACAGTTATCATTGGTTTAATTCTTACAATTTTAATTTATGTTGTTGGAGATCCATAAGGCCCCAATAGCCTTATGGCTATTTCATACAAGCACACGAGCTTGTACTTCACGACCAAACCACAAATTCAACACCATTGTTAGCAATGGATTATATTTGTAGCACAGAGAGGGAGCCAAAAATAAATTTTTATGGTCCAACAATAGACCATGAATAATCTGTACTCCTGTAAGGCTGTCAGTGCGCAAGTAAAGTGAAGACAAACCTTTACTGTATTTTCCTACTAAAGATGTCAAAGGGACTGAATGTGATGCTGTGCTTTTAAAAAGCATGAGTACAAATCCTTGTATTTTTCTAGCACAGTAGCTTATCACTGTTAATGCAGAATCCAGTCTGAGGACAATCATGTAGACAACATATTCATAACTGGCAAAACCAAAGTGCAGGAAAGATGATGGAAAGTTTAGCAGAAAGAGCCCTATGGAACTATAGGAAGAAACAACGGAAGTTAAAACTAGTAGTAGGCAACTGAAAGGGCTGCCGTGGGTTTACACAACCTAGAGCTCACTTTTGTACCTGCCCACAACAGCTGCAAATACAGGTCACAGCCTGCGACGCACCACAAGTTTTTGGAGCGCGATGCTCTGCCACTTACTGGAGTTTAGAGGAAAACACTAATTTCCCTCAGGAAGATAGAGCATGCCTAAAGCGCAAAACGTCAAAAAGCCACGGGATGCTTTCTGCCCATTTATCTTTCCGTTCCTCCCTTACTGCAGCTATTTAAAGATTAAAAGGGTATAACTAGCCACAATAAAAGCACACTGCAGAAAACGCCACAGCCCGAGCGGCTTGCGGGCAGCTCACTACACGGGAACCTCCTCACGCACCAGCCGGGAGAGCCGCTGGAGAACACTGCGCGGATACGGCCTTCTGCCCCTTCAGGAGCGGCGCTGCCCGAAGAGAAACCCCGTCTCCCAGAAGGGCCACCCGCGGCGACGCGGGGAGGACCCGGGAGCCGCCTCTACCTGCGGGCCGCCCTCAGGAGCGAGGGGCAAGCCCAGGTGCCTGAAGGGATCCCCACCGCCTCTTCCCGCCCCTGACAGCCCCGGGCAGGAACCCGGACAGCGGTGACTGCGGGCGCACTACTTCCCTGTTGATGACCATCAACGGCCTTTTCGCTGCTGAGGCTCTTGGGAGTTGTAGTTCGAGCGCCGAAGTGCTGCCTCGCAGTTGGGCGGGGAAGGCGGCTGCTTGGGACTACAACTCCCAGCATGCTCGGCGCCGGGGCGGTGCCCAGCCTGTGGCGCCGGGAGGCTGTGCGATGGCGGCAGGTTTGTAATAGAAGGAGAGGGGTGGCGGCGGGAGTGGAGCGTTGCTGCAGAAGCGGCCTGAGGAGCGGTGCCGGCGCTGCCGCCCCGGTACCTGTGAGGGGCCGCAGCTCGGAGCTGTCGCGGTGCGGGTGCCTTGGGGCTGGGGGACCCGGCGGCGCGCTTGGGACGTCCTCTGTGAGGGCGTCCGGTGCTGCGGGCTGGGGAGGTGTCCGCGTCCGGGGGGGAAGGAAGGCGGCGGGCCTGGCCCCTCGGCTCGGCTGAGGAGCGTGGCTGTGCTCGTCTCCCCACCGGCAACCTTTGGGGGATCCCTTCTTCCTCCGGGACGGGTCAGCTTCAGCCCTGCCAGCTCTTGTGGTTGGCACGAGGGTGCTGCTGCCCTTAGACTTTAGGGGAAGCTTTAAACTGGCAGGCTGCCTGGAAAGGGTCTCCAAAAGGTGACAGGGAAAATAGCGTGTGAACCCTGTAGGCTTGAATTTGCCCATGCAGGAATCTGTACCTCGCTGGGAACTTGCAGTGGCGTCTCAAAACGGAAGGCAGTTGAAAAACATTTTTCTAAGGGAATTTCGCTGTTTCTCCTAGTCACAGTTTCAAACTTTGGTTGAAAGTGTAAGCCCTTTTACAGCAGGAAAATTAAGCGAGAGCTGGCATGAACGGAGCTCTTGGGAACAAGGAAGCCTGAAGTTATTTCCTGATCAGCAGGACTGTTGAGCCTGGGCTGCTGTGGTTGTCTGTCCTTCGTCCCCTGGCCCCTTCTTTCTCTGTATTCCCCGTGACACACCATATGCGCAGGCAGAGCGTTAGTTGCCCTGGTACTAGTTTGAGGTAGCAGGGCTGAGTGCTCAGGCTCTTGCTTTCCGCAGCATCATCGGCAGCAGTTCTGTCTCTTTTTCTTCTTAAGTGAGAAAATCACTTTGGGTCTCCTACCTACCTGAATTCATTCATGTGTTATGGCACTTGTAGGAATTTGGTTACCACTGAAACTTCTGCAGTCTTCAAACTTTTTTTTGGACGGATTTAAAAAAAGAAGCTGTTTGGGAGGAAGAAGCTAACAGGCAGCACGGTTGTAGAGTTTCCATGAGAAACTAAGGAAGACACGAAAATGATAAGTGCTGCATTGAAATATGTGCAGTAAAATGTTTGTATTTAGATGGACATACTTGAAACTTTGCATTAATATGAAGGTCCTGTGAGGGAAGTCTCTCAACTCCTCAAATCACCTCTCTTCTTTTGTTGCGGACACTTTAAAAGAATTCTGAATCCTTCTCTGTACTACTGAAGAGACTATTATACACAGCTTTATAATATTTGAGATAATATTAACTGCACTCAAATAAATTACAAGATTAAAAGTTGGATTGTGTTGACTTACTGCACAGAAAGTGTTTGTTACTAGTTTCCCAAATTGTTTCTATCGCCCAGGGAAAAGTAGATTGTGACTTATTTTTATAAATACACTAGGTTGGTTAGAAGAGAGTAACTTTCTTTTACTGGGAATCTGTTACTGTAGATTTCTTATTTTGTTTATCTGCTTAATTTCTAGGTGCTAAAAGTAGGTAACCATCCATACGAAATACCTGGAACTTTGAAAGTTTTACTAATGCTACATAACGTAATATTGTTATGTTAATGCTGTATCAGGAAATAAATTGGATTACAATTTACAAGATGCCAACTGTTGAAGATCCGAGTAGTGAACAAAACTTCATTGCACATTGGATGTCCGATAGTTCCCGTGCTGGAGTCTTATTAGATCCTAGTTTTACTGGTTTGAAAATCAACACAGAAAATTTATTATCTGGACCTGAAAACATCACAGCTTTCCCTGCTGAAGTGTTGCATCTTTCAGACAGCTGTTCTGTAAGTGATGACTCCTTGTGTGAAGAAGAGTCTGGCAGCTCTTGTACACTTCAGCAGTATACCACTGAAACATCTTTTCCAGCAGCAGGATATAATGTAGAAGCCTCTAAAACAGACTTTGTCCATGGTGAAGTGGATGGTCAGAATAAATGTGATCACAGCGATCCACTCTTACAAAAGCTTGAACAGGTAAAAGTTCTAGAATTTCTTGATGTACATCAATTAAGATTTATTTTGTTTCTGCATGGGATTTGTCATACCTGGAAGTAAGCAAACTCTTTGCAATGTATACAACACAGCAAGCTTAAAGAGCAAGTCCTAAGTCACAGTTACGTGTGCATAAAAATTGGTGTCCTCCTCGTGATGTACAGTTATTGAGAGTCTAACTTCGGTTGTTCCCAGCTGGCACGGGTTCCAGTTTAAAATGAAATTGCATTCAGTGGCAGTGTACTTGTTCTCAGAATATTTTTAACTGGAAAGGTGCACACAGTTTTACAGTGTTCTGCTGTTTCTTCACTTGAAGCTGTGGAAATGGGGTGCTGGTCATTACAGTGGTAGTACTTCACCACAGATATTCACAACATGGTGAAGTTGTATGTTCTTGTATCCATAGCAACATCTGCTGTTAGTTCTCAAAGTACCTGTGTACACCCATATACCTGGTTCTGTTTAGGTGAAGAGAGACGTTAATGTTGAATGTGATGAAGTATCCATGACATTGGGACAAAAAGCCCTGGAATTACAACGCTGTGGTGTTATTGTTTTTTTCCAATGCAAACATGTCAGTTAATCCACTGTAACTGGCTATACGTTCACTTGTAGCTCTTCCCAATTACTAGATATAAATTGTATTAGCTGAAAGTGTTCATAGGCACTTCAGTAGATTTTGCTGTTAAGGATTAAGAACTCACTTGCCTCCTTGTCCACTCTGCTAGCAGCTGCCTCAGCACAAATCCCTATGCCTCTTCACTCAAGTGCGGGGTGTAGGGATGTGTGTGTGTGTCTCTAAAGTAGAATTCCACAACATTTGTGGTGCTATAGAAGTTTTCTCCTCTATTTTGCATGATAGGAAAATATTTATTCACTTTTTCAGTGTTGTCAGCAGTATCAAACAGTGGCTAAATGACAGATATCAGCTGGTTTAATGGTATCTTAAGAGGAATTAAGTCTGCTGCCTTAGAAAGTTATTGACAATCTAATATATAAAAAAAAATAAATCTGATGCTTGCAATGACGAATGTAGTTTTGGATGTATGAGATTTTTTTTTTCAGTTTGGTTTTCTGATTATCAGAACAGGTAGGAGTATGATTTCTTTAATAAATTAAGTGAAGGGGTTGGAGATGAGACTTAGGTGATCTTTGGATCTTGATCGTTAGCTCACAGCTTCTACTTGCATAGTGTCTTCTGTTTTCACTGGAATTTTAAGGGACTACAAGGAGAATTTAAGGGAAATTTTTCTTACCTGTTGGATGACAGGTGTGGTCCAGTTGTTGATCTATGAAGATTTCATCAGGCCTCCTGTCTCTCCTTTGGAGGAGCTGGAACTAGCACATATGTATGTGTTGGAGATACAGAGATGGGCATGGAGGCCCACCACCCATAGCTGTGGTTTGGTAGGGTACAGAATGCCCTGCCTTCGTATGGCCTTCGAGGCTGGTTTTGAGGCAGGGTCAGGCACTCCTGCTACACAAGAAAATGAAGACTGGATTACTGAATTTAATCAGTATTTTAATTCTTTTTTTTCAGGCAGCCTCATGAGTCTTAATGTTCTCCTATGCTCTTTCCCTTCTCTTGGTCATTTGTATCAGTACTGTTCACTGTAACTGACATCTTGGAGAGAAAAGAAAAAAGCAACCCATATTTCTTCTAAAGCTTTAATTATTATGAAGTATTTCACATTTTAATAAAAACACAGCATAGTAGAAGTTAATGTTAAAAGAGCAGAATTTGAATGTTTCTCCCATGTGGTAGAAATGAGTGTTCTGATTCCTATTGTTTGCAGATTGGTCCAGTAAAGACTAGTGCAACTGTTAATTGGGCAAACTGGAAATAGCATGTGCGTTCATAGGTAGAAAAAAATGAAAATTTTGTTTAGCATAGAATTTCATATTCTTAATTTCCTCCATGTTACACTTACCTAATGGAACATCTTTAAAACAAGAAATACCGTTGTCTTTATGACACTAATCCTGTGGTACATTCTAAGTAAACCTAACCTCTAATACATTTATTTTTTTGTTTGAAAAGCTGAAGGAATTGCAACAACAGAAACAGGAACAGCTAAAGAAACAACAGATGGAGCAACTTCAAAGGTTAATGGAAGAGCAGCAGAAGCTACTTAGCATGGTATCTGGCCAGGCAGCAGTTCTTGGTAAGTTGAGCAAGAAAGCATATGACGTACTTTGAGTAACCTGAAGAATTTAATCTCATTTTCCAGTTAAAATCTGAAAGTGTATTTATTGTTCTTGATCTTAAGACTACTTCATTAGTCAAAGATAAATACTGCATCACTTCAGCCTGAAAGCTGAGTGCTGCTGTAGAAGGAATACTATCCTGTTTTTATAAAAGGCCAACTGTAATTGTAACTTGATCAATATGCGCTATAATGGGAGCCCTTGTTTCGAAGAACATATTTTAAATATAAAAGACAGTGTAAAACAAACAGTTGCTTTCCTTTCTGATTAGCTGTTTCTCACAATACTTTTGATTGCTTTAAGCTATCACTGTATCCAAATGAAGTAGTCCCTCCTTGTTTATGCTCACGCAGCACAAATTTGTTCAGGTGATGAACTGGACTAGACTAGGGAGCTGATCTGTATTGAAAAACAAACACTTGTAACCTGTATCAGTTTTCCAGTCTCGTTTGCTGTGTGCAAAAGGAGGGGACAGTGCTGGGCTGGAAAAAGCTTTCTTCCACTCTGCCTACCTGAGAAAATGAATTTAGGGCTTAGCCTTAGGAGAACAAAATCCAGATTGCCTAATCACTTACTCTTGATCAGTAACAGAAGGATGGAGGCTGGGTGATCAATCTTGCCGTTCAGTGCCATTTCTTTTCTCCTGTGGAACTGTGGTGTTGTAATACAAGTACAATGACACAGCCAGTTTTTTTCTTTTAATGTCAAGGCTGTACTCTCATGGCTGAAAGTCAAAAGCTAAGACCTGGGCATTCAGCAGGCTTAACAACTTTACACCAATTGCCATCATCCGGGTATCAGAGTATCTTTGAAGACAGAGCTTATGCTCTGATTGTTTCTCCACATACACAAGACAGTGATTTTTTACAAAAGTTAAACAACAAAGAATGCACCTCATCTTTGAAGAACAGTCTTTCAGGAGTGTCTGCCTGTGAGAAACAAGCTCTGGGTGTGCCTCTGAAAATGCAGAATTGTTTGAAAAACGAGGAAGACAAATATATTACTAGTTAGTCATTTATAGAAAGATAACTTGATGTGTGGTGGGTTTTTTTTTTCCTTCATAGTTATTGAGCATAATTTTCTACTACTTATTGTGAAGATTTTATACAAGTGTTGGTTTACTTGATTTGTTGGTTGGTTTACTGACAGCTTACAGACCTCAGAGTGTTCCTGTTGATGTCCATGTGAGTTTTGTTAAAAGCAGCATGAGGAAAAAATCAAGTATGAAATCGGTATGAAATGCTTGTCTGTTTTAGGAAAAAAATAATCTTTACTGCTAAAGCTTATGTATGGTGAAGACTGGGAAAATAGCAAATAATGACAGATATTGGATAGCTGAATTGTTTGGGCTGAACTGTACCCACATTTTCATGTGGCAAATGGAAAATAACAACCTGTCCAGTGATACACAATGTCTTCAGACCAGCTCTATTGTGAGGATTAGTAACTGAACTGGAATTAGGAGTCAAGATGGGTTGACAGACATCCCATCATATGACTAAAAATTATTTGTACATCAGAAGCAATGCACTGGAGTTCTTTATCTTTCCTCCTCTTCTCAGTTTTACCGTTAGCACCAGCATGACTGCTATGCTGTTATGACTGGAATAGTGGTTTTGGTTTTAATCTAGCAATTTAATAAGGTTGCTGAAAACCTGTAGAGGTTTGGGGGAAAAGGTATGAGATTGCATTTCATCATACTTCATACCAGCTTTAAAGCTTTTAATCAGAGGGCTTGGTCTAAGAGGATGTGAAAGGATAAATTGATCTTAATTTATACATATATACATGGGAAACAGAAGCTTGATAAGAGAGCTCTTCAGTACAGCAGAAATCCAAATTTATTCAGTTATTTTATTTTTAAGCCATAAATTAGCAATAGCAAAGAAGATGAATAATCAGAATGGGTTATTTAAAGTCTGTGGAAAATTTTAATACATAATTGGATGTTCCTTTAAAAAGAAGGCTCAAATTCAAATAATAATTAATTTGGGGAAATCTTAGGACTATTTTATATTGGAATTCAGACTACATTACCATGAAGCTCCCTTCTGGTTTTAATCTGACCTGAATGCTGCTTAAAGTATGAGCTGAAAACTGATTTGTTGTTGGGGAGGAAAAAAAATTTCTATTAATTTTATAGGAAAAAACATGTGGTGTCCAGAACAAAAGATGGAAGTATTAACGGAGAGTGGAGATCATCACATTGATCCTTTATGTGTGGAAAGTGCAGATCCCCCTGAAAATTCCAGCAGAGGAAAACATTTGTGGACTAATACAGAAGAAAGGTAATTCAGACCATTATGCAGTTTTTATCAAATAGATAACATGATTTTGGTTGAATTCTGAGTCCTGATTGAAAGAGGGACTCAGAATTCAACCAAATTTTATTCTCAATTTGTATAGCTTTTTCAATGAAGGATTCCATTTTGCTAGGTATTGTGAAGACCTGTAGTAAGAAAGGCTCTGGCTTGAAATTGTTTATGCTGTGAAAGATGCGATGTTGTGTATTGGCAGAAGAGGTGTGTGCAACCTGGGGTAATGATAGTTTAAGCATGTTTTCGTATAGGCTTAGTATATAAGCAGTTATAAATACTGTTCCCAATTCGATTTATTGCAACCTCCTATCCGCTGTTATGTGGCAAAACTAGTAATGTGAAGGAGGTGTGTAAGGCTGTGACTTTTTAGTTTATTACCAGGAGTTATGTTTGTTTAAACATCTGTATATGGGTAAGAAGTAATAATAGTGCTTGTGTCAGAAGCCTTCTCATGTGTGGTAAAAGCTTTGTTTATGGAGTTGATAAAATAAAAGTAGTGGTAGGCATTGTTTTAAAGCTCTGCCTTCTCTGCCGGGTCATCACAAAGACAAGAGATAATTGTTCCAGGCTGTGGTGGGTTGAGCCCAGCCAGCAATTAAGCACCCACCCAGTCGCTTGCTTGCTCTGTTCCGCAGAGCAGAATGGGAGAGGGTATCAGAGGAGCAAACTCGAGAAAACTTGTGGGTTTAGATAAAAGCAGTTTAATAAGTAAAGGAAAGAGGGGGGGAAAACCCCAAGTGATGCAAAGGCTGTCACGCTCCACCTCCCACAAGCAGACTGATGCCTACTTGGTCTCTGAGCAAAAGCTACTTTTGGAAGACCAAGCCCCCAGTTTTTACTGCTGACCATGATGTTATATGGTGTGGCATATCCCTTTGGTCAATTTGGGTCAGCTGTACTGGCTGTGTCCCCTCTTGCCCACCCCCAGCCTACTTGCTGGATGGCGGGAAGCAGCACGAAAAACCAAAGAAAGCTTTGATGCTGTGCAGGTGCTGTTCAGTAATAGCTAAAACAATGGTGTGTTATCAACACTGTTGTAGTCACAAATCCAAAACACAGTACTGTATGGGCTGCTGTGAAGAAAGCTCACTCCATCCCAGCCAGACCCAGTGCAAGGCTGTGAAGGAGGAGGAGTATCAAAGGGGGAGATGAGGAACACAATCTCAGTAGCATTCCTGAGTGGGAAGGTGATACTGTAAAAACTGGCAGTGTGACTAAAATATGAATGAAAGTTTGGTGGTCTGGGCAGACGAAAGGGTCATGGAGAAAAGCAATGAAAGAAGAAATGGCAAAACCTGCGTACAGTATCTTTTAGAGATGTATATTAACAATAGCAGGGATTTGATAAACCATTTCTCAGAAGATAAACAGCTAGTAGTTATAATGCATTTCTCAGATTAACTTTGACACTTAATGACCAATGTACCTCATAATTTGTCATCTTTTATGTAATTACACCTTAGGTCTTTGAATAGCAGTGATGTTAAGCACAGTTATAGAAATCTAAGACTTGGGTGTTTTTGTGTTTTTTGGGTTGTGTTTTTTTTTTTTTTTTTTTAATTACACTAGACCTATTAAAGCTGCGATTCAGGAGAAGAAACAGACATTTGAAGAATTCCTGGAAAAACAGATACAACTAGAAGAGCAGCGTTTGGAGCAAAACCAGAAGTTACAGGTAATTTATTTTTTTAACTTTATTGTTCTTTATATATTGTGCCAAGATGTGATAGGTGCTTTAAAAATGTACAAGGAAGATTCTAGCATCAAAAGCTAACACTGAATGCAATATTCACATTTTTAAAAATAAAACAATAATCCCCAAATATTTCACTTGTCTAAGATGTCTTTAGAAATCCAGTAGAAATGTACTGTATAAATTCCTACTCATATGTGGGGTTTATTTGAAGAAATCTTCAAACTCTGTAAGGGGCTTTTTAACATTTTGCGTTTTACTTTTCCTTACTCTTTTCAGGGGACAAATGGATCAGCCATTCAAAAACCAGTGATCAAACGACCCTTCCTGAAAAGAGGAGAAGGCTTAACAAGATTCACTAATGCCAAATCTAAAATTACAAAACTTGGAGAAAACACCTCAAAACTTCAACAAAGGGCTTCAGATGACAGAAATGTTATTAAAGTGGACAGATCACAAATACAGAAGAAAACGATGCCTCCTGGCAAAGAACTGGTTTCTGAGAACCCTTTTGCACCATGTAAAAAATATAACCACCCTGATAAAGCAAAACATTGCCATATTCAGAAGAACCTGGTACTTAGGAATCACAGTGGAAAAAATATCTTGCCATTAGAAACAAGAATGCAACCAGGAAGAAATCATGATGGACAGATGAGAGATTCTTTCCCATCTGAAATTAACAACAAAATAGAAAATAAAGAGAACGTAATAGAATTTGCTAAGTCAAACACTGGCAAAATTGGAAACAAATTACCTGGCGCAGAAAAGCCTTGGTTGTCTCATGAGCTGGCCAGTGCCTTTTCTAATTCTAAATGTCCTATAGGTCACCCTGTGAAAGATCCAGAACTGTCTTTTGAAGTTTCATTTCAGAATAAGCTGGAAAACTGGGAAAAAGAAAAAGAAAAAGAGAATCTAGAATTAGATGAATTTTTGTTTCTAGAACAAGCTGCAGATGAAATATCTTTCTCAAGTAATTCCTCATTTGTGCAAAGGATCTTAGATCAAGATCAGCAAACTGTAAAAGGCCGTAGAATGTCTTCTACCCCTATCAAGGCAAAACAGCAGCAAGTAAAGGCGCTGGCTGTTGAACTTATAAATAAGAAAAATAAAAAGGCAGACTGTAGGACACAGGGAAATATAAATGATAGAGCAGTTATGCATACAGTCTCAAATTCAGGAACAGCTTTTAGAATGAAGGATCCATTGAATAAAACGGACAGTGTAATATTTTCAGCTTCTTCCATGACAGCAGCTTCTGCTTTAAAAAGTAATCAATGGGTTGTAAATGAAGATAAGGGTGAGGGCAATGGTGATAATACTACAGATTCTGAGAGCGAATTTGAGACCACATTAAAGCATGAAAATGAAGATGCTAAGACATCCTTTATGAGCCATAGAGAAAGTGATCCTGAATTTTTTTATTACAGAGGTTCTGTTACAGACATCAGCAAAGAAAGCAAAAATGGAGATGCTGACCTTGGCTTGCCAGACCAAGATTGCAGTGCACTGTCAAAACAAAAGGTCAGAAAAGCTTCAGACCATCAGAGTAGCATGTCTTGTATAAGTAGGAGTAAGTTTGAGTTTGATGATGAAAGAACATGGAGTGATCTTGATGAAAATTATGTTAACAGTGATTTACCTGAAAAATACTCTAAAATACCTTTACAGACAGACTTTTCCAGTAAGAATGATACATCTGTCCCAGATAAAGCAATAAAGAGAAAAGTTGCCTCAAAGAGGGGAGATGAAATGTCCAAAGAGTCTGCAGTGGACAGTGATTCAAATGGACCTCCTGTATCAAACCTGATGATGAAACTGTTCCCTTCACTGAAACCGAAACAGAAGGCAGGCTGTCATTCAGAGCATGAAACCAAATCAAATGTGGAACAGGAGCCAGGAGGTGAGAGAGCAGCAACTGGTAGGAAATGTTGAAGACGACATATATTACAAGTCTTTCCTTCTAACGCTTAAGCTGCAACCTGACATTACACCAAAGGGTGTAAGTACAGACTTCTGCTGCAGGGAATAGCCCTGCTCTCACCTTTCATCTCCTCTCCTGGTTGCATGTCTGATGTCGGGTCTAACAGTTATGCAGCTTGCAGTATGAGTACGATCAGTGAAAACTTTATTTATTTATTTATTTTATTTTTTTTTCCCGGAGGCTAGTTTTCTGTCAGACCAGCTCATTGAGCTAACATGATCTGGAGCTGCTTGATCACTGTTTCCAAATCAAGGAAAGTGTCAAAGGAAAATGAAGTGGTACCTCCCTTTCCAGTGACAGTGTGCATTTACACCACAGTAGGGTAATGCTATGCGCTGTTAGGTTAGCTTGTTCCTCTTGTAAAATATAAGGAGGCAGCAGCCCTCTCCCTATTTTCCAACAGTAGTATAGTATCTAGAGAATTCACGTGGAATACGGGAAACGTGGATTCATTTTTCTGCTTTGCCCAAGTTGATTTTGACCATGTGTTTATAGTGTGGGGAAGGGAGTGCCTCTGAAAGCTCCTGTTGAAGCTGTTTTATGTGAGGTCATTAAAAATGCAGTTGTTCAGTGAAAGCATGATGGCATAGCCTAGCATTTAAATCTCTTCTCTGCAAGGTGGTGAGATCCTGGTTTCAAACTCTGCTCCAATGAATGTTTAGGATTTTGTTTAGGTTTTTATGAGATGTTCATATGAAAGCTCCTACTTCTGCTTATTGTTTTGTGGAGAATTGATTTTGTAGGGTTGTCTGAAGATGCCTGCTAGATTTTGTTTGCAGGAAGAGGGGTAAGGTTTTTTTACTGAATCTCAGAACATTTAAGGGTGAATGAGGCAACTACCTACACTGCAACATCAGTATTTAGGCTCTTCTCTTGCGTACTCAGAAGCGGACTATTAAAACCCTGGGAGTGTTAAGTAGTGACTGAACAGGAAACTGGGATAGCAAAAAAGCCCGCAAATCCTATTATCGGCCTCTTCAATAGATTTCACGTCAGTGATGGGTGTGAGCAGCTTTCGTTGTGAATAGAACTTTGAAAAACTTACAACCATAAACTTTCCTGTTCGATGCTTGGCCCTTATACCTTCATTTAATTTCTTGAGCTTGATGTGAAGCCCTTCACATTCTAATTCCTAATATATATTTAGTTCTACAAAGATGCTACTGAGTATTTGAGGTACTTGAGTAAATAGTGCAGAGTGCTTTAAAATGTCACTTCTGTGTTATTTGAATAATAGAAATTTTTTTGCAATACTGCTACTACCTCTAAAATAGTATGACTTGGTTTTTTTAAAAAATTTTTTTTAACTGGTGTGTGATAATTGTTTACTTCAGCCTTATGGATGCTGCTTAGATAACTTGCATCTGGTTGTTCTTTGACAGGAAACACTGTTCCATCTCAGGTACTGAGAGAGAGACTTGCTGAATTGGAAACTGAAATAGAGAGATTCAGAGCTGAAAACACAACTCTAACTAAACTCCGTGAAGAAAGAGAGCATGCCTTAGCAAATATCAGGTAATGTTTAATTAAAACATTTTGGTGCATTCATTTACATGGTATATTCCAGGCTATCATAATGTCCAGTTACCAACAGCACAGATAAATAATTGGTGTGTTTCAGTTACAGTGGAGACATAGGTCAAGAAACTGGTTGTTGCTCTATGTATATATTAAACTGTAATTATTACTCACACACAAATTACAATATTAAGAACCTCTACTAGTTTAATATGATATCCTTAGAGGCTATACTTGGGAGAATTTGTATACTTTTGTTCTGAGTGATAACATAGTCCTAAATTGGTCTTGCAAAACCGATCTTCATGGTAACATGATTGATGCTCTTCCTTTGGATTGAATGTTTGTGTGTACAAACTCATAATACTTTCATTTGAAATGGGGGACTTACAAGCGACATATAGAGCAGAATAATTATCTCTGGACTATTTAAGTCTGGCACACCTATTCTACCAAAGTCACTTTTGTTTTGTTTGGAAACAGCATCATGTTGTTGGCTAATGTTTAACCTGTGACCTCCTGCTGTCAGCAGATTCTTTTCCCTGGTGCTTTTGGGGGAATTGTGTTCTACTGCTCTGAAGAATGTTGGAAGATTTTAGCCAAAGCTTTGTTAAATTCAGGATAAATTTTGTGACTAGAAGACATAAAAATAGAAATTGTTGGACTTCAAACACTAGCTGTGTGACAATTCTTACTCCTTAAATAAGTAATACCGTTTATAGGTAAGTCTTCCTGGGGATAACAGATGCTGGATTGGAATCAATGACCACAAAATTCGGAGTCTTCATTTTCTTCCTTAAAATCCAGATTTGAAGTAGTTTTGGGCTAAAACAACAACTTTGTTTCATAATTATAGGAAAGAAATTGCAGACTTTCAACAGCAGAAAGCCCAAGAACTGGCTGAAATAGAAGAATATAAAAAAAAGGAAATGAAAAAACTTCAAAAGGAGCGTAAAGTCTTTGAAAAATATACCACAGAAGCTAGAGCAATTCCAGATAAAAAAGAACGGGATGAAATTCAGGTATAAAAATATATTATTCTTCTAGTCCACACAGGAACACTTAAATTCATTTAAAGGCAGTCAAGAACTAAATTCTAACTTAATTGAAAGGTTGCAAGTGATTTCAAGATGGGAACTGTTAGTAGACGTGGCGTAGTTGAGGAAGGAACTACAGTCTTCAGAATGTTGTTCGATGGTTTTAAGGCAAAAATCCCTGATGAGCAAATCTTTTTGTCACCTTTCCATACTAAAAACTGCTGATGACTATGGTAGAATGGTCTTCAGCATTGATACAAAATTACTGTAGTTAAATATTAAGTTGTAAGTTTTTATTCATGGTAGTGGATCAAAATGCAAACCAGAACTGTACTTCACTTTTATTCTGTCTATAACTGTTGTACAGTAACTGTAGTAATCTTTTACAATTTTCAAAGTTACATTTTGTTATTACTTATTTGTAGGTCTTTGAGTATCAGAGATGTAAGAAACAAGGTCTGTTGGTTCCTTCATTGTCAGGATGTACGGTACATGAGATGTACAGACAAGTTGTATTAAACATCACACATGGATTTCCCTCCGCCTTCCCTACAGATTTTCCTTACATAACTTCAGCAGATTGAAGTAACATTTGCTAAACTGGCCAGGCAGATTCACATGTGTTTTATGTGATTGTGTCCGCCTTATTTTCCTGTGCCAAGAGTTTTGAAGGGTCCTCTCAAAGGGTAGCATTAAAGATTTCATGTTTCTGTCTCAAGTGTATTTGTACTGGCCAATCTATGAAGTGTGAAGGATGCCAAGAGAGCAATAAAGACACTTCCTGTGATTGAAGTTGAGCTTTTAAAGTTGGTAGTCTAAAGTAAATAATATCTCTTTCAGGAAGAAAATGTCTACGTTTCATCCTCTGCCCCACTGAGCTGATCTTACTGTTTTTGCCACTCGTGTGCTTGTATTTCTATGTCCTGTTTTTTTTAGAACATTAAAATATTTTAATAGATTAAAAAATGAAAACATGCATTTTTATAAACATGCATTTTTCTAAGGCTTTAAAACAGCAGATTGCAGAGTTACAAGAAGATTTAAAACGAAAAGAGGCAAAATGGTCAACCAACCATCGACGCCTGAAAGATCAAATAGAAGCTTTAGTAAATGAGAATATGGAGCTAAAAGAGGAAGTCAAAATTATGGAGAGGTTTCGTTTAGAAGCCTGGAAGAAAGTAGAAGCTGCTGGAAGCAAGAGGAAAACAGAAAATTCTGGGATGACTCTAAAAAGAGCAGAATCTGTAAGTTACTAATCTTGGTGTTTCAAATTCATCTCTGTGAATACTCGAGTTTTGGATCATAAACTTGGAATCCAGTAGCTAAAACTTCGATGTTTACTTTTAATTTACTAATCTTGGGACTCCACTAGTGATGACAGACACAAAATTTTGTTAATGTCACACTCTCTCCAAATGTGAATGTTCACAACGTGCAGCATCCGTTCTGTTGAGGAACTCATCATAGAAATTCAAAATGAAGCAATTGTAAGAGAAAAATCATAGATGGGATCTAACCTGTGAACCTCTGCACCTTAAGGATCAGCCAGGCAAACCAAGCAGTTCACCATTGTCCAAAATAGTTTTATTTAGTTTTGAAACTGTAACTATTATTCTAGATTGCTTGCACCAAATTAACATTCTGCAGTTGTTGGCAGCGAGGCAGCAGACAAAGGAAGAGTTCGGAAGGGTAGCTTGGGCTACATCACACAAGCCCTTCTGCTGACTAAATCTCAAAAATGCATAGTTTGTGCAGAAAGCTTCCAGTAAATTTCATGTCACCTGGTGTATAAATTTTGTTGCTGCTGTGTGAACAGTTATGAATAAATGTCATAGCAACTACAAATAACTTACTTTCTTTTAGTGTCTACCAAATAGAGGCCCAAGAAGTCAAACTGCGTCTCTGCTTCTTCCAGTACAGAAGTGCAGCAAGATAAATGGCAAAAGTTATTCACAGGCAAAAGGTATCAATGTTTGTCCACTCAGAAAATTCTGTTAACTCTTTAAAAGAAAATGAATGTGGATTTTTGCTTTCATTAAAAAGAGTGTATCACCACCTCAAAACTAGATAAGAGAATAGTTGTAATGGACTTGAGCGTATGGATAAATACCTCCTGGGGTAAGATTCTGGAGAAAGCTGTGACGAGACCGTTCTCAGAGCAAAAATGCTTCTGGTCACGTTTGGCGATGTGGAGCATACCAGAAGCAGTGTTCTGTAATCCAAAATGGCATTCATCATTGATGTTCTCCAAGCTGCAGATGGTGATTAGATGACTATGTTGATAGCATCAGAACTGCTGTGTCTCTTCAGAACCTTCTGTTATCAGGATCTGTAATCATATGGGCAATGCTGTAGCAGGTGTTCCTTGTTCACAGTTATGAGCAAATGCTGTTGGCAGCTATACCCCTTCCTAATGAATAATCACATACAGAAGGTAACTGGAGGGTACTTTTTTGACACCTCTGACAGCTCAAGCAAACATCGTGTTATCTGTTAGAGGAGCACGTTACAGAACTGAAGCCCTTGCTGGTTTTATTTTGGTAATCTTTCTGGCATGCTAGGAGAGACATGGGAAAAGTCTGCCAATCAGTTCCTGTTAAAAGGTTACATTAGTCTTCCTTTATTCATTATAAGGCATAACTAAAAATGTTGTTTAGATCCCTAGGGGGAAAAAAAAATTCTTTCTAAATCTACAGAAATGAAATAGGAGAGAAAGTGCAAGTATTATGCCTGTTGCAACGATTCTTCAGTTGTAGCTTCTTGCTGACGCATGAAGCAATGACATACCTCAGGGAACCGTCTTATGCTGATTCTTTTCACAAATATACTGCTTTCAGTTTCTACTGCACTTAAATGTAGGTGTCTTGTACAGCTTGACCTCATATATAACACTTAAACTGTACTTTAATTTTACTGTCCAAATTAACTTTATTACATGTATCTGAGTAGGAAAGCTTTCTAGAACACCTGCATCAGCACCTAATGACAGAAGCAACTCTGAGACAATGACGGCACTAGAAGATTCTTCTAGGACTTTTATGGTAGTAAGTTCTGTATCTTGATTTGATTTTTAAGGGGGAGGGAAAAGCCTAAAATAAAACAATAGTTACTTGTACTTAAATGAGTATCTGGAGGGTGACTGGTGAAGCTGTTGACTCACCTTCTGATGTTCTTCAACTGCAATTTTATTGTCCTACCAGAACATGGCTATGTAGTAGTCAATGGAGAGTGTTTTACCTGTGTCTAGGAGTCGCAGCATTCTTTGACTGGGGAAATAAAATAAAATGGTAATATCCCGCCCCCTTGAATTTTGCAAAATGTTTTACCTTTTGAGAGAGGGGAAGAAGGTGGATGCTTATATGCTCCATGTAGGGCAACCATGCAAGAATCTTGTAAACAGTTGAATTATTCTTACATTAATTGCTGTAGGTAGCATTCAGGTTTTATGAAACTTCAGCTGTTTCGTACCTTGATATGGATGACTTAAGGCAGTTGAGCACCATGCTACAACACACCACTGAATTCCACTTTAGTCCAGACTACACCTGACCACAGACGAGTCTCAGTCTGGCTTACCACTTGAATTATACTAGGAGTTGCATAAAACCCAGATTGTGTTTATGCCTTCCTATACTTGTCTTCCTCCCCCAATGCTCCTTGTTTCCTAAAATACCCGTCAGCCTAGGAAAAAAATAGGTATAAAGACAAAGCTCGATTTGAGTTTATGCTTAGGTTAATATTGTTGTTTCAGGACACCTGTCCTAGTGAAGCTCATGTGTCACTACCATCTGGACCTGCACATACAGACAGTGAAGAGATACAGAGAGAAACTGCTTATCCTGATGGAAAGGTAAAATGAGAGCTCTGCACTCTGAAATTCCACAAGGCAGCTGTTGTGAAAGAGGAATGAGCATGTCAGTGTGATGGCTCAATACTGACCTCTCTGTAATGTATTCATTAGGTTGAAAAAGTTTTGAAAAATGGCTGTCACCTCCTATTTTTCCCCAATGGGACATGGAAAAAAGTGGGTTCTGATGGGAAGACTGTAACTATAACCTTCTTCAATGGGGATGTGAAACAGGTTATGCCTGATCAAACAGTGGTATGTATCCTACATTTTCTGCACTTTTCTATATTTATGTGCACGTGTACACACACATACAAAATTTCTCACTAGTTATGTTAAATCTTAACTGTTTTCTGCAGATTTATTATTATGCTGATGCTAAGACTACACATACTACATACCCTGATGGCTTAGAGGTCTTGCATTTTTCAAATGGACAAATAGGTAAAGAAATCATCCAACCCAACCAACCCTCAAAATTGCTGCCCATATTGTATACCTGTATTTATGTAATAAACATATTGCCTCAAAATACATTTCAGAGAAGCATTATCCTGATGGCAAGAAAGAAATTACCTTCCCTGATCAAACTATCAAAAATTTATTTATGGATGGGCAAGAAGAAAGTATCTTTCCAGATGGTACTATTGTTCGTGTTCAGCGGTAAGCTTTACCTCTTCAGGTACTGTTGATGGGAAAGTAGCAGTTAGGGCTCACTGACAGAGGCAGCATATGGTGACACATCTATTTCTACAAGTTTACATTGGAATATACTGTACTGTGAACATGTATTTACTGTTTGAAATTTTGATGTGGTTTTTTTTTTTTTGGTAGCTTGGAGGAGATAGAAAGACTGAAGCCTGTGTGTATTTTCTGATACCCTAATCTAGAGATTTTTCAGATACATGCATAATACTAGAGAACATGTGAGAACCTAGTTGGTGTGGCAAGCAGGTCTGACATCCAAACTGATAGTGCTCAAAACATAAGTTTTAAACTTTTCTTGGACTGTTGCAGCAATAGATTTAGTGCAGAGAAAGTGCGGTAGAGGCTCTCAAGTATAAGAAAGTTATGTCAGTTTTGCAGAAACAGGTTTTTGAGTACCAACCAGCTGGGATGATATTTAACAAAACAGGCTTTTCACAAATACTATATTTTTTTTAGTTCTTCCTTCATTTAGGCTTGCATATTTCATGTTTGTTCCGAGATTAAGCTTAAGTCTATGTATAGTCCTTACAATGTATGGTATTTTTTTTTTTAAATACTTAATACATTTATTTAATGTAGAGATGGAAGCAAAACTATAGAATTCAATAATGGCCAGAGAGAACTACACACATCACAGTTCAAGAGACGGGAGTATCCAGATGGTACTGTCAAGACTGTGTACATGAATGGACAGCAGGAAACAAAGTATGTCTCTGGGAGAGTAAGAGTAAAGGACAAGGATGGTAATATTATCATGGACACTAAGTTGTAGGTAATGTCAAAACTGTTGGAAGTGTTATTAGCACATCAGCAAAAATAACGTACATTCCTGTAAACAAGGAGAGAAAGCCCTTTAGGCTTGTTGTGTATATATTGTTTATAGTTTTCCTGAAATAAATTTATTTTTCAGTGGGTGTTTACTTAGAGCTTTTTTCTGATTTCTACTTTTAAGAAGCAGTTTGATTCAGTATTCTGTCATGTGTGGTTTAAAGGCTGTTTTTTAAATCCGCTGTCAGTAAAAATCATCAAACAGCTGTAGATTACCTTACTTTAGACATCTAAAAGAAGATTCCTCAACCCAAGGTAAAAAGTTGTGCTGTTGGAACCCCTGCTGTGGTGAAATACAGCAGATGGCCAGATTTAAGAGTCTGGGTATCAGTTTACTTATTGCTCGACTTAAAAGAGTAAATGAATAGCAGCATTCCTTTTCAGTTAGCCTTAGGCTACTCTTTTTTTTCCTTCATAATCTTATTTTTTCTTAATCTCACAGTTAGGAGGCAATAGCATTAGCAGACCCCAAATTCTGTTCTGTAAACTGCTCTTCTATATTCATAAGGCTAGAACAGATGAGACTCTGGAACAGGTTAATTCTCCAAGCTACTCAGAAATGTGGGAGGAAATACCAGAAATCAACAAAGGTCATCTCATCCAATTCTTCCACCTAACAGGCATTTTTAAGCTGACTTGTCTTCTAAAATTCTTGCCATATCTACAAGCAAAGTGGTACTGCTAGTGTGTCTGCTCTAACTCTGCAGTGTAGTGGATGCTGAAGAATTTGTTTCATTCTCTTGCATAGGAGAAGATACTTATTTTCTTCCCCTTGTCCCCTTCTCCCCCACCTTCTCCTCCACGAAAGCAAGCTCTGTAGTTGCTGCACCTGTGCCCTTTTTCACTCAAGGGGTAAATTAACTTGCTCACTCACAACTGAAGTTGCTTGGTTGGGTGGACCAGCAGGTTCTGACCTTTCTGGCAATCTTAAACAGCAGCTCTCATGTAATTCGGGGCCAAGTCTCTTTCAAGATGGTTGATGAACAACTTTTTGTTTCCTTATTTTCATTAAAAAACCCCAAACACTTTGAAGATAAGCACATGACAACTCTATAGGGTATTTGCAATAGCGTATAGGCCATGTCTGATTAATACCAGAATATGTACTAAAACTGAAAGAATACTTCCATGGCTAGTATAAACAGGCAAGCTACCCCTGCAGCATGCCTGAGCAACACTTCTGAGAGAAGATTTGTACACTTGCTTTCATGTAATCTTGAGGGAAGAGACATGCATAAGGGTATGTGGGTATGTGCACAAACATGGGAACAAACACAGGAGCTTCCCTCTGAACATTAAGAAACACTTCTTTCTGCAAAGGTGACTGAGCATTGGAACTGGTTGCCCAGAGAGGTTGTAGAGTCTTCATCATGTATGTTTTTTCCTTGATAATCCTAGGAGACTGAAAGGGGCTGAGCTTTAAATGTAGAGGATATACTGCACTAGTACAACAGAGACATCCAAAGAAACCTTACATAAGGTAGCAGTAAAGGAAAACAAGCTTTCAGATGCATGCTGAGCAAGCTCCTCTTTATTCCAACACTTTCAAATGAACACTGCAGCTCCAGGAGCAAGAACACCCAAAACACATCCATCTCATCATGACTGAAAACAGAAAACACAGCAGCAACGCAAACATGTTCCAGAAAAAAGATAGTAACACTCCCCCACCCCCAACTGTTCACTCCTGATCCCAGACTAGCTACTGGAGAAGTCTGTCACCAAATATGCCTGAAATGTAAACAAGAGTTACATCACAGTAATAAAACTATCATCTTCCCTCCAAGTCTGCTAACAAGACAGTAGAACAAGTGTGCCCAGCATCAGCTTTTTATCTATTTCTTTACTACTATACATTAATTCCACCTACTCTTATGAAAAGCATATCACAGAACAATACTTAAGGCTCTGAGGTCAAGAGATTGAGATGTGAATATATAATTTCACTATTTCAAGATTCAGAAGTGTTAAGAATGTTATCTATAAACCGATCAGAAGAGCGCTTGCTTATTAAATGGGAGGGAAAAGGACTACTTAACATGGAGTTGGCCAAGAAATTTGAAAATCCAAGTCTCCAGTATTCTCTGTAGACAACACATAATATAAAGCTTTTCATTTAAAATATTCCATGTTTGACTAGATGTATGGACATCTATATGTTATCATGGATCTGTCCGAGAACCACTGGCACAGGACATTGAGATCAAATGCTGAAAATTAAGAAACAAAATTAATTTTGATGTTTGGGCAGAGTACACTCTGCAAGTTACCTTCTTCAAGTAGGTAGTTACCTTCTACAAGTTACCTTCTTCAGTTACTGCAAGTTACCTTCTTCAGTTACTAGCAGCAAAAACTCTTTCTGTTATATTGCCTTAGGGCTCTTTGTTTCAGTACCTGTTAGTTCTTAAAGCTATACTGTCGGTTCAGTAATGTGTATGTAAAGAAATTCAATTTTTTTAACAGCATTTCATTTTATTTTATTAAAAGAGTGAAAGTGTGGACAGAAAGGATTTTTTTTTTTTTAAATAAACTCTAGTTGTCAACATCACTGACAGTTAAGACTTCGCTTAAAACTTTTGAAATCATACCTTCATAACAGTATGGATTTGTAGTTCACATTCACTGTACTTACACGTCACTCATCCAAATCTGCAAGTCCCATTTCTATCAGTTTCATATGAACTAGGTTTTGGTCATCTTCATACAAAGAAATGGTGACGTCTGGTGAAAGAGCCTGAAAACCAGAAGTTGACAGAGTTCTGACAGTAACAGATTTAAATCTCAAGCTAACCAATAGCAGAGGTCATTTTACTGGCTATACTCACTGCCTAAATGGAGTTGTGAATACACAAGGAATATTTCTGTTTTTAAGTAAATTAAACTCGT
This sequence comes from Oceanodroma leucorhoa, assembly GCA_030449065.1. NCBI lineage: Eukaryota > Metazoa > Chordata > Aves > Procellariiformes > Oceanodroma > Oceanodroma leucorhoa. The sequence goes on along the minus strand of JASVER010000196.1, from coordinate 99,008 downwards.
TTTAAAACAACAGGAATGCTCAGAAACTTTTTGTTTGCAGGATTAAGAAGAGCACCACATGATTTTCTCTCTTCATCAGCATTCCTTCATGGTAAATGGTTCACAATTTTAAACTATGGGGGTTCACAGTAAAACAAATACTCAGAAATTACACTCAGAGTGCTAGTAAGCATTTTAGCCTGAGCAAGAACTAGGAGAAAAAAAAAGTGTTTCTCACAAGCATGGAAGCAGAGAGCTGTTTTCCTTCAACGCACTCCATCATAGCCCACAACGCTTCCACACTCCATTCTGGGGAATAAGGAATTCTTTTCACGTTTTTGTCGTATAAAGCAGGTTTAAATCCAGCCAAGAGAGCTCGTACTGCCTGAACAGGGTACTTCAGCAGATGATAAGGTATGTGACGCAATCTAAAACAAAGATGAAAAATGTTTGCCTGCAACAATCCACCTGTCAGTATGGACATAAGGATAGCTTAATGGTTCACGCAGTAGATTTACAGTGTGGAAACTGGGATCAGAGTCCCTGCTCTACAATAACATGCCGGTGTCACACCAAACAATTGATCAGGTAGGGCTAGGCTCTCTAAAGGACTTCAGCACAGTAACTATCATGACGCAGGCCCGTATTGCACAGACCCCTGAGCCCGCCAGGCACACTGGCTTGCCATTACAATGGCTGGGGAGGAGTCGCAGGTGCCCAAGATAGATTTGGGCACAGGAATGCAAGTGCAAGTCATCACAATGCAGGCTCCAAATCTGGTGCGTCTGGAAAATGACACAGACCTTTGTGGTGCAAAGTGCTTCACGCCTGGATGTGCTCTAGAGACACTACTGGAAATTGGTACCTCAGTTTTATACTATCATCTCCCCATTCTTTTATCTTTCTGTCCCAGAAGCAAGGGAATGAGGAAGCAGAGCAGAAGTGCAACCCTGAAATAAAACACACACTCTCTCCCATGATCCTAACAGTCCGTGAAGCAGGAAATCTGTTCAAATCCCCATTTTGCCTCATCTTCAGCAAGGACCTGTTGATCCCCAAGTGAGCTCAAAAGCAAGTCAATGTCATTAAGCAGTATATATATAAAGTGAAAGTGCTTGAAGAGAGAAAATTCAGACAAGCTCAGGAGACCCTAAAAGCCTGGGGTGCTTGAGACACTTAGCTGACATCTGTGTGTCAGCACAGGAGCAGTTCCTAGAGCAGCTCAGCACCAGGCAGAACAGGGATTTGAACTTCCAATTTCCACACAAGCAGCACGGGGTGTGTCCCACTCAGATACTCCCTTATCTTATTCCGCAGCTGCCTTCTATGCAGATTGCAGTCGCACAGGATTAGAGGATTTGTTTGTACACCTGGAGGGCTCAGTCCCTATTTTGTGTAAACTTCTTGGGTACAAAAGCAGATTATAAGCCTGAGCCTACTTCACAGGTTAAGTAACCTGAAAATGATGATGAAATCTGATATTATAATAATGGGCTTCTCAGAACAACCTGAGAAAGAGAAGCAGGTGCACAACCTCATGCCTTGGAGACAGAAATTATTTAACCAGCCAACCATTCTCTCCAACTGAAATCTAATGCTAAATTATTATAAATAATATATCTATAGTTATATAAAAATAAATAATAATAAATGTAAAAATAGATACACTTATTTGTAAGTACATATTTTATAATATAAGTGTACACATACATACACACATAGACATTTTACATGCATTTTTTTCTTACGTATTTACCTGCTTGTTGGGACAACTGAAAAACTACCATAGTCAACAAACTGAACCAGGATCTGAACAGGGTCAAATTCTTCAACGGCGAGAAGCTTTGCTCTATACCACAAACCATCCTGGTATTCTACAAGGCAAGGCATTTCTATAAAAAGAAAAAAAACCACAACAGAGCACCCCAAAATATACTCACAGTGCAATACAAACTAACTGTACTTGAAAATCCATTTTACTTTGTGACCGAGATTTTTTCTTCCTTCTCTAATTCATAGTACTATTTTGTTCTATGCATCCTCCAACTCCCTCTGAACTCCAATTCACAATCATTAGTATGCAATTTAAGTCAAGTTTCTCCACCTCACATGGCAACGATGAGAATTAACAGAAAATTAACATAGTGATCCAAACTGTTTAACGTTTCAACTTTTCAACTTCGACTCATTTGCACATTTCAGTTAGTAAACAGATCTATCTGTAAGAGAACAGATAATAGTCTGGAGGACACTGGGCAGATGCTGCCTAAAATCTCAACAAGAATTTTACTAGTTGGTAGAACCAACTACTAGCAATAACTGGTTTCTTCACAAAGTTCTAGACCCACATACTTTATATGTTATTTTAGGCCCAACAGCTGTGGACAAGAGAATGAAAGCCCATCTTTTGCCCAACCAGAGAAATCCAGAATTAAAGTGAAGTGATGCTCTTTAGGGTTCACATAATTCCTAACTCTTAGTAACATGATTTTCTGTACATAACTTGTGTCTTTCGAATATTTAACAGCAAGATTTTCACAGTTACAGCTTCAGTGACAGTCACCTTAAGGGAGAAGTTTTATTTTTGCCGTATGCAATCTAAATTCAGTTCATCAACTTTAATAGGCATCAGAAGTCTGAGTTCTTTCCATCATTTTCCAGTGGAGCAGAATGACACAGAAGTCTCAATTTCATGAAAAGTAAAAAACATGGGATTATATAATAGAATAATAATTTAGGTTGGAAAAGGCCTTTAAGATCATCGAGTCCAACTGTAAACCTAACACTGCCAAGTCCACCACTAAACCATGTCCCTAAGCACCACATCTACACGTCTTTTAAATACCTCCAGGGATGGTGATTCCACCACTTCCCTGGGCAGCCTGTTCCAATGCTTGACAACCCTTTCGGTGAAGAAATTTTTCCTAATATCCAATCTAAACCTCTCTTGGCGCAACTTGAGGCCATTTCCTCTCGTCCTGTCACTTGCTACTTGGGAAAAGAGACCGACACCCACCTCACTACAACCTCCTTTCAGGTAGTTGTAGAGAGCGATAAGGTCTCCCATCAGCCTTCTTTTTTTACACTCCTGATTATAGTGTATCATATGATTATAGTGTAGTGTTACTCCTTACTCTCCAAAACTTTTACTTAAAGATACATAGAAATATAATTATTCCTATTATTCAGAAATAATTTCAGGCTTTTTGTACACCCACATGAAACAACAGGGAAAATAAACACACTAACATACCTGTTTGGAAGTGTGTTAGAAGAGGAAGATACTCCACACTTTTATTGCACCATTTCAGGGCTTCATCAAGGCTCTCCAACTCCGAGTCACAGCTGGCTTCTCCCTCTGTGGCAGACTGCTTCATAAGGTTCTTAGAAGGATCAAGGCAAATATATACCTACTCAAAGAAAAGGCTCTCATATTACAATTTTTGCACACAATTTAGAACCTTCAAATTCCATCAGTGATCAAGGATTATTAGAAGATTATTTCCTCAATTTATGAATAGTTTCTTATTTACACAAAATTTTTTCCAAAAGCAGAAGAGAGTCATGATTTATTAACACCACATTTCAATGTTAAAATGTAAGAATGAAAGGAATGCACATACTAGAGAATATACCCCTATAAGATTTCACAGCTGTGTCTTATTAGGATTCCTCCCTCCTGCTACTTGGTAAATAATCTCACTTCATAATATCAAACCAAAGATTAAAGTTAATGAAAGAAGAACTTCTGAAATGGTGTTTTGTTTGCTATGCAAAGACATTCCATTCACCTAATTTATAACAGGATCATCAGTATAATGCTGTAGGACAAGGAAATCAAAGTTTAAACAACATGCACAGGCGAATTAAAATCTACATAACAGCTTCTAACTTTTTTTTTCTCCCCCCCAAACAGAGCCATTTCAGAACATTACGATATTTTACTGATAGTCCAAACAAATTAATGGGTAGGTTATTATTTTTTCTACACTCAGCATTATAATTCACTAGCCAGGAAGAAAATTAATTTTCATTTTCTAATTTATACACAATATAATCAAGCCGCAGCTCCATCATGCAACTGCTACTTAAATCTATAGGAGTCCAGAGTAGATCTAGTGTTTACTATTATATACCATGTTCAAAAGCAAGTGTTCAAATCATCTGCACAAGATGAACCAAAAAATATTGATTATGTTTCTCTTGTAAGAAAGGAAACAGAATACACAATTTAAGAAAATCCCTTTTCTAAGATACCCAAACACTTCCGTCTTGTATTTAGTCAAAATAGTTGTATATGTACACGATATGTCTTTTTTTTTTTTTTGAAGATGTGTATACTCAAGTGAATTAGTGGGGTGAATTTATATTAGACCATGATGCTGAATTTAAAGCAATCACTTCAATACCATAAAACCTCTTATTTGGTTTACAGATTTACCAAAACAACGAACACAAGCACTTCAGTATAAATCAATCCACTCAGATGTTAGATTTTGTAACACAATCAGCTTCTCACTGCTTCCTGTTCTCCTATTTCATCGTTCAACATTCAAAGTCCACATAGGAATCTTTTATTTGACCAACGAACATTACATTCCGCCTTTTGCCTGGGAGACTACTAGGGGGAAGCTGTGTGAGTATACACAAAAATCAATGATCAATCATCGACCAAAGGCAGTAAAATACTGTAACAGCCAGAAAATGTTCACATTACTGTACAACGTTCCAGTAATTTAATTTTTGGAGAATAAAGTAGAGAGAAATCATTATTGTTCTGCCAAGTTAAAATCCAATGACCTATTTTCTTACTAGACAAGTTAATTACCAAACTGCAGTATTGTAATTCTTGAAATTCATTTTTTTTTAGGGAAATGGTCAGTATTTATTTCTCTGCTCCCACCCAAGAGAGTATTTCAAGTAAGAGTTCATTCAGATAGTTGCACTGCACAACCATCTGTATCAGTAACTCAGTAGCATCTTGCAACCTTACTTTTTGTTATATTATCTAAAACTGTTAGCCATGATTTCCTTCTCACCGGCATGATGGGACTGCAGCATTTCCTGTCTGCAACATATATGAGATGTTTACAAAACGTACCTCCTTAGGGGACACCAGATGGGTTACTCTGACAGGAAAGGTATCCCCTGGAATAGGTAGCGGTGGCAACAGGTATGAAGTCGGAACAGGAACGTCTCCTTCAAGTAGCTCCTAGACCAAGACAGATTTTAGTCAAGCATCATATTTAGTTACAAAATGCAAACTAGCTTTGGTATGATTTCTGGTTCAAAGGAGTTATCTAATAATCTAAACAGTGTGTCCTTGATGATAAAAATATTAATCAATATTTCCTTTCAATACTTATTAGGTTTTTAAAAAAGCTTTAGCTAAAAGATAACAGAACTAGTTAATTGACACTTTTAAAATATAAAGAATGTATCTTTGAAATGGTCCTAACATACTGACTTGCTAACTTGATTGCCGTTAATTCAAAAATGCATTAAAGATGGAATTCCCTTTAAAGAGAGAAAATATTTAGAAAGAAAAACTAAAATAATAGCAATTAATTGGCACAGATTAACCGGAATGCCATGCCCAGTGTTACTGCAGTGTGCCAAAGCAAGTTATCCCTTAAGAGAAAGGCAAAGGATAATTTAACTCCTTAGCCACCAGAACCATCACCCCTTCAAAAAGACAACAGATTTTGCAAAGTACAGATACATATTGTCTCAGTAGCATAGCATGCTCCAGTGTGCCTTCTTCTAGAACCATGTATTTTACAGTTTGAGTTCTACAGGCCATTAATTCTTTTGGTTCATGACAAAATAAACCTTGGTGCATTAAATTGTGCCTTTATAAGGATGTATAGCACATAGCTCAGCTGGATCATAGGTCATGGATACAGCTCCTATTCTCTCTTGTACTTTAATATGATACATAACAAAAGGTACAATTTCTCTAAAATACATTTTATTTTTACACATCTACTTGATGAACAGTTTTCATTATACCCAGAACAAAAAGTGGAAGCAACTAGATATATGTAACTGCAAAATAAAACAATAAATTCTGACCCATTCTTCCCCCTGCATAATCTGACATAGGATACAGTACAAAAAACCATTCTGTTCCTCAGACTTAACTAGGAAAAAACAGCTTTTCCATTGAAAGTATGTACTCCTAAGATTAAAAAAACAAACAAAACCTATCTTGATAAATACTAGTAAAGAAAGGATGTCTAACTATATCATAGATACATATGAACTAAATGCCAGATTTCTGCAAAACAAGTCAGGAACATTGTGACAGGCCACCTGACTACACCTGGCTCTAAAGATTCAACTTAAACTCCAGCTCATTCCCAACTGAGCACTGCACGTAGCTCAGCTGGGTATCTTAGTCAGCTCTTGCGTGTGTCTTTGAAAGAAAAACTGCATTCACGTTTTTGTCATTAATGTTAACGTTTTCTTATTGTCAGTAAATCGGTTACTGATAGATCTACCACACTTAAGCACAGACAGTCCAGTTGTAAATACCGATACTAAAAAGATGTCCTACCAAGACATCTTTAGGAGTTACCTATTTCACACAGTTGTCCTCAATCCTTTCTGCCTTTTTGTCTATTCTTTAAAAATCTAAAAAAGGCTTACATTCCTTATTACATCTGTAAAGCTGTAACAGAAATTACGTATTTTTAATATATAATTTACACATTACATAATACTGTATACTTAATAAGGCAACACAAGAGTGCTTTTCAGCGTGAAGAATTTAATCCAAACTAAGTAAATGGTAGGCCGCAGTGCAGTGTGTTATGTTGTACTTCCTTCTCCACCACATGCAAAGCTTTGTTTATGACCAGCCTACATGAGCCCACCCAGTAGTGTGAGGCATTGAACACATCTGTAGGATGATGAAGACCAAAGTGGTAGCCTGGCAAGTCTCGGATTCTGTATTTCCCTGAAACTGACAGGGTATCTTAGACTTTATTCTCAGCTTGACAAAAGGAAAGCAGAAAGGGCTTTCTATCTAGGTGTTTGCAGGATGGTTTTCCACTAGTCTTGCTGCAAACATCAGTGACAGAACAGGTCTTCTTGGTGTCAGAGATGGTGGGACTTATGACCCACACAGCTGGCCTTCAACAGATGTCCAGTCATTTGACATCCCCGTCCTTCATCCACGCTTGTCCTGATGAATTCCTAACAAGGAAACAACAGCTTAGGGTATCTGGCAGGTCTTTTAGTCATTCAGTCATTGGTTTTAGAGGAAATTAACTGCCTATTTGAAAGTGGGGAACAGGGACAGGAGGAGTAAGCCTTCCTGCAAGATTAAGTGCCAAACCACACAGCAATCTCAGTGCTGGAATTTATAATGACGCATGCAGTACTGTAACACCAGCTGCAGTATCTGCCCTCATCTATCATGGAAGTCCATGCAGAATAAGAGGAGGAGGAATTAGCCCTTTGTACAGTGCTGCTTCTGCCTAAAGATTTCTCTCTCTGCCTGAAAAGACACCAATCTCTCTCTAGAATTGCTGGCAGGCTGAACAGCTCCTGGTGATGCTGAAAGCGTTCAGATGACTACGACTCAGTAACATCAAAAATGGCTTTGCATGAAGTCTTTTCAGCATTGTCTTTGGTGTCATTCAGAAAGCAGGTGCTAATTGAATGAATATGGCTAATATGTCAACAGCAGTTTGAAGTGCATCTCTCCTCTGACCTAAACTAATAGACTATTCCAAAAAAACAGCGCTGACATTTCCAGGGGTGGATTAAGAATGGAACAGTCTGGCCAAATGTTTGCTCAGATTATGAGCTTAAAATCTGAAGACTTCAAGTACCTCACTGTAAAGGGGCTGATATGCAATGCAGTTAAATAAAAAAAATAGCCTGTATATGGAATTTTGAACTGATTTTGGTTCAGATGGTTGGAAATGGTTTGTAGTCAACTGCTGTAGAAAAAGTAATTCTAAAAATTATTGTTAGTTAAGTCTGAGCTCAGAATGAAGAGATTAAAAATTTGTCTGTCAAATGAAGCAAAGTCATAGTCCCCAATGCCTGAATATATGAGCACAAGGCAGCACCTGGCTACTTGGTTCTGACTCACAGTGGTGAAGAAACAAACAAAAACAAACAAACAAAACCCCCTCCATCTCCCAAAAAGCCAAATCAAAAAAATACCACAGTATAATGGTGTTGTATATATGGATAAGCATGCAAGTGCATATATGTGTATATACACAAACGTACATGAATGTACACATACACCTCGAATGAGATTCACTGCTGTAAGCTCACCACGCTTGGGGTTCTGGTGTACCCTCCAATATCCTACTGTCTACTAGGGAATTTTCTGGCTAACGACTAAGCTAGGATTGTCATATGGTACTGAAGACCAGCTCCTAATCTCACCCTGTGCAGCTCAACAGAACTGCATCTCAAAGACAATAATACACTCTGCAGCAAGTCACAGGTGTAGTGGGCTCTGCATAAGCAGCTTATTACCACTATTAACAGAATTACAACACTCACAGAAACAGAATACAGTCCTTATCAGACTACTTACCTGAAAACACAGATTTGAAGTAATGAAATAAAGTTACAAAACTATAAAATAATAAAATGTATAACGGCTATACTTTATATAACAATAGTATCCTTTAGTCAATGAAGTGTATCAGTTGGCTTGTGAGGATGGCTTAGCCTCTACAGCTAAACCCACAGCTGATTATGTTTCAATGTTCTCAGAGCTGCATGCCTCCTACTTTTGCTATTCCAGAGGTTCTGCTCCTGGAACCAGCTCGAGCTCTGGATGCCTTGCTCCTTTTCTGGTCCACAACTGAACACCTCCGATACTAATTTTCTTACGAATTGCTCTGAACCACTTATTCCTGGAGTGGATCTGCTTAATGCTATACTCCTTGCTGAAAGCATTCCAGGCTTTCTGAATGCTTCTTGCTTACAACCTTTTTACACGGCTTTATTTTTGTTTTCCAAATGTCATTTTTGTTTTAAGGGTACAATTTCATTTCAAGATCCATATTTAGCTTGCTGGAAGTTGTGTGTCATGTGTTGACTTTATAAAAATGCAACAAGACACTGATTTACAATTAGGTTTTCCATAGTTACTCAGTTCTAATACACACCAAGAGATTTTTATAACTGCATCACAAGTCCATGGCTATACATGCCAAGACTTACATCAGCACTGACAGCAGTGTACGCTGTATTGTAAAATTATTTTCTGAAGCAGAGACTCATGTTGGAAAGAAAAATACACTGGCAGGCTTAAAGAGAATTAAAGAGAAAAACACAACAACAAAGCCTTAGTAATTTAAAGAAACCTGATCCACAGATTTCAAGAAAAAAGTAATACAGAGAAATTACTTATTTGATTTTTTTGTGTTAAGACAATGAAGTTGGTGAAAATTTCAATCCTCCTCTAAAGAACACCAGATGAATATCCCAGACACTTGGAAGAGCGAGCCTAGGTAACTCCCTTAGAAATCACTAGATTATGTTGAAATATTTGATTAAATTTACTTTTTAAGATCTCCATCCTTGGATATATTTCTATGATTAACTAATCCCTTCAAGTGATAAAAACACTACCCTATTCCTATCCTTTTAAATTTTAGGGGAACACAAAAACTCATTGGACTTTAAACAGAAATGCAAAAATCTCTTTTCAGTAAGGAGTCCAAGAACAAACTCCTGGCAATTCGCTATTCCATACAATCTTATCAACACATCATATCTACACTTGTTATGCTACAGAGCTGTGTACTTAGTCTTACTGCTGTCTACATCACAAAAATGTACAGGAATATAAAAAGAAAGAACAAATCACCAAAGGTCACAACAAGTAATCTTTTTAATGTCAGAATAACAACAGCAAAAGACACAGGCACACACACAAAAATCTCACCAGCTCTGGTACGTCCTGACAATCTTCAGCAACACAGTACTTGTGGTATGCCATGAAGGAAGAAAGCGACATTCCACCAAAATACAGGTTGATGGACAATTTGCCCCATGGGTTATCTGGTAATTCCTACTTACACAAGACAAAATAAGATTGTAACAGTAATAGCGTGACTGAGGTTTTAGAAATAATGACCACGAAATTCAAACCTGTCATTCCTATATGCACCATATTCATTCATTAAAGATACAAAACGAGTAAGGATGGCTATTAACATCAGCTATGACACAAATGGGAATACATCTCTGGAATGGCAGCACCGACTACTCAGTCTAACACCAAAACATTATCCCATGTTTGCTCACTCAACAATAAATCCTTCTCTTTCACAATTTATCATTAGAAATTAAGCTATCTGTAGTTGCAGACAGTACAGATTATGTGTTTCTCTATAACGTTACTATATTTATTTAAGTATGTCCATACTTAATTATGCCAAATTTTAGTAACTTAAAATTGAATTTAGAAGAATTTATGCTATTGGTAGCTAGGTTGCTTGTCAGAATGACAACACAGAATACAAACAGGACCAAAAAATATTAATACCTCTAAAGGACACATTTAAGGCCTGAAAACTATAATAAAGGTAAAGTCATAGGAGAAATAACTTTAGCTTTGGATTTTGTTTTGTCTAAGAAATACATTTACTGCTATACTCCTTCACCTATTATTCTTAATGCAAGGGAAAAAAAAAAAGAGAACAAAAAGTAAGCCTCATTCCACATCTATGAATAAATTAAGCTACCTGAACATGTATTTCAACTTCTTCATTTGTAAGTAGTTCTTGAAGGCAATCTATTGCATCCTGCTGCCAAAAATTTCCAATCTATTTGGTGAAAAGCCAAAAGAAACCCCCACACATTAAGATGCTGACAAGTAATACTCTTACTATTCTTAACATGGTAAGATGAAAATATGCACCCATGATTCACAAACTTGTTTGAAAACACACATCATTAGTTTGATTTTTCTACAACAGTTTAAACATTATCTGCTATTTGGTACACTAAAACTTACTATGTAACAAAGCCGACCAGCAATTTTCAGATCTTGAAATGGCTTAGAAAGAGATGCTGCTTGCCAAGTCTAATCTTTACTATATACATAATAATGTATGTGTGCACGATTACCCAAAGCGTAACCCAAAGATACAGAATTACACTCAAAGATAACAGACAACAGAAAACACAGGATATTTTAAATACTTCTTTTATTCCCTGCAATATCTGTTTGCATTCCAACCCGTAGGCTTATAAGCCTGTCTTCCTTAATCTACCAGTTGAACTGCTTCCAGCAATAAAAAGGTTTTCTTTAAAAGTAAGTTTAAAAGTAAGCTAGTCATTTCAGTACTTCACATTTAATAAATGCACCATTCAAATTTTAGTAAGATGTGATATGTGGAGATGTTATTTACGTATCAATCACTAACAAAAATCCCTAAAACAATTCATTTGTATTAGTTTAGCATAACAGATTGTTTCCTACACAGCTAAGTTCAGAATGATAGAAACACTTCTGCAGGACTTGAAGATTTACAATTTTCTGGCCATTTTGCATGAAGGAATCCAGGCCTTACTTCTTGTTGCTGCTATTGCAAAATGAACTACCACTTCAGAGTATCATCCTGCCAACCACAGCAGCGTTCTGTCTCACAAAGATTTAATTCCAATGACAGCTGCTTTGGAAGCATGGTCACTTCATAAAGCAATCTGGCATTTCCTAATAAAAGGCTGCCTTGCTGAAATGATCCTCATCAGATACTCTCTGAATCCTTGTAGGCAAGAAAAAATACCAGCAACTGGTCTCAACCTTTGTATGACCAAACAGTGTATCGATTTGAGTAACTACCTACTAAAACGTCTTCAAATTTACCATTACTCACTGGTACTGTCTTGTAGAGCTGACATGGTATGCAAAATGGAGGAATACCAGTATACAATGTAGTTGGATACAGATGACACTGAGGAATCCTCTCTATGCAACCATGGTCTATGTACTGTACCTACACGAAAAGAAAAGCTTTCCTGAAATAGTTCCTGTTTTGTAAGTCAAATTTAGTAACAGAAAGTGTTCATTTACAGCATTCACTTTTCTGGAGGAAAAAATAATAGTTTGCTGGTAAGTAGGTAATGTGACGAAGTGGAAATGAAGGAAAGGATTAAAAAACTGGTATGGCAGATTAGAAGTTCAGTTTCTAAATTTGTCTTGCAAGAGATCCTACCTTTGGTGTCATAACCTACAGCAGTTTAAAATTGAAAGAAATAAAAAATTTGTGAACTAGGATAGTGTCAGACTTGCAAATCTACGTTCAAAAAGCATGAGCAGACTCAAGAGTTTAGATAAGATTAACTGCTAATTAGAGAAAGTAGCTCTATACCTATGCAGCAGAAAGAATTCAAACCAAACAGACAGCCACCACTTTTTGGGTGGGGATAGGGTGGGGGGAAGCTAAACCTAAGTATTTTTAAAGCATTCCACATACGATAACAACAACAAAAGAAGAAAAAACCTAAAAGGGATTACTTACAGGTGATCAAAACTAGCTTTTTACTTAAGAAAATTTATCACCACCAGGAAAACTATAGGAAAAATTGTGACAACTGAAATAGGCAGATAGAATTCATCCTTAAAATAAATGTAAAAATCAGGACTGTTATCACACTTTTAAGCAGAATGAGGATCTGGATAGTCAGGTCAGCTGAATGAAAAAAGGTGTGATCATAAGTTTATTTTAGAGGATTAGGTTATTTGGTCCCCCCCTTTTTTTTTACATACATGTGCATACGTTCATGCACACACACACACACGACATATAATCAAACTTACCTGGAGAGTACTAACACCGAGTTCTACAACTTTACCTCGATACCACATGGTATCTGATCCTCTAACAACACAAGCTTCTCCCTTTTTCCAGCAGTAGGGTTCCAGAAGACCAAGGCATTTAAAGTCACTTTGTATTTCAGTCATCAATTTGTTTAGTTCAATTTCTGGGGGGGCAGATAAAAAAATTCAAGATAGTCTGTAACACATTAGCACAAACTAGTTCAATCACTAAAAACCAGCAGATTCAGATGAAGACATGTATAAACATAAAATACATGTGCTGCTCCAAAAAATGTTTTCCAACACCGATAAAATGTATATGTTCAATTTCTAGTACATGCAAACAAGTTACTACTTAAACAAAATGTAAACTGCATTTCCAATTTTGAAGCCATTAGTAATTCTGGATTCTAATCTCAGAGAAGAAGAGCCTGTAAATTTTGCAGTTGACACTTCGGCCGCACTAATATAAGAGCCTCTCCATGAACAAGACAACAGATTCCCAGAGACAGTGATAACAAAAAACAGGTGTCCAGAAGACCCTCTTCTGCCATCAGTACAGTCTACAGGAACAACTGCAAGAAGAATACAGTCTTGGGCAAGTGGGGTTACTGTACTCTGAATTTCAAAGTTTTAGGATATGATCTAATAGTTAGATGTACTTGTAAAAAAAAAATTAATGTTCTCATATAGAAACATTTCTCTAAAGCACAATATATTATAATGGTACTGAAGACTGACACTGCATCTGTCACATGAAAGTGTACCTCTTTCAAACAGTACAAACAGAAAATATTAAGAGATACAGAATCTATCATAGTACAAATGAAGAGCCCAAGGAAACTGGGTACTGAGCTGAAGGAAAAAATCCAGTAATATTTGAGAACCAGGCTAACTTCCGAAAACCTTTAGAACTGTATCTTCATTATTATTAGTAAATAATATTAGTAAATTAGTATCACAATCTCAACATTATAAAATAAAGCACTTGCTGCTTTACCCAATACTGCCTACAGAAGAGAGGCAAGTAACCTGCCCGCCCAAGTGCCTGGGGTTTTTTGATTTCTTGGGAGGGCGGAAGGACAGGAGAGCTGATTTTGATGCATTTAGGGTCAGGTCTCCCGGGGATTTGGGTTTCCTCTGCCAGGAAGCTGCGGCACTTTTCTCCACTGCTGCAGAGAAAGGGGAGCAGGGGCACATCCCTCGCCCCCCATGCCAAAGGCCTCATCACCTCCCAGCAGCAATCCTCCCAATAGGAATCTTCCAGAACTGTGTTCTGATACAGAACATGTATACTAGAATACGTATCTGGTATATTTTGATATACCAAACCTATCACATTCATAGACATAAACACATTTTCTTCTACATAATCTTACCAAATGATTTTGGTATTATATAAATGGTTCCATCACGTCCAACACAACTTACTACAGCTTGAAAAATTTTCGCTTCAGGTATAATGGGGGATTTATATATTTCATCCATTCCTGAATGAAGCAGTGCCTTATATGTTTTGCATGACTTTCGTTCACTCTCTGAAATAGTGATGTTTTCCTCTGGAGCAGCGCTGGTTTTTGCACATGCAGTTTCTGAATTACAACCATCCAGTTGTGTGTTCTCTTGCTCTAAATGTACTTTAAGACATTCCTTGGAGACTGAGCAAGCCACACCAGCTTCATCAGTTCTAGCAGATTCAATCAAATCATATCAACATATTAACTGATAAAGAACTTGAAAAGTGCAAAAGAGTAAAATAATAGAAGTAAAAAAACCAAACACACAAAGATGGCAAATGCTTGTTAAAATACTGTCAATCATCTCATCTACCAACTTAAAGAACTGAAACGTGCAGTGGATACAATTAATAATGTTATACTCAAATAAGTTCACTAAAGATGGAGTTCTGTTGCTACACGTTATAGAGGACAATCCAAATTTTTGTTTTACTTATTAGCTTATCACGATGTGAATATGAGAGTCTGAAAGAATATAAAAATAGAAGTATCCAAACCTTCTGTTTCTAAAAGCCAAACCCTTTTTAATAAGGTGTTCTGAAATATCAATCAATTGTCCTGTTTCATCTTTGCAAAGAATTTTCACAGGCAATGCAGAAGCCACATCACTTTCCTGGAAAAAATGAGAGAGCTGGACAATATATTACAATATGCATTTCCTCTAAACTACAAGCATTTTTTTCATTTTATTGGTATTGACTACAAATCAGACGTTGTTGAACAACTGATGCCCACATCAGAAGACACAAAATTTATTTAATGCAAGTCACAGTTCCCACCTTTTACCAACTGTTCTAAACATGACATTAAAAAAAAAGTAACAGAATAAACCCTTGCTTTTTCCCTTAGCTGTTTTATTAGAATGAACCGCCAAATACTTGTCTTCCTCTAGCAGAAGCTTCAAACCCACTCAAATAACTTTGCTCATCAGTGCTTTTATTTCCAGACACACTGTAAAACCTCACTGGCAGCTGCCAACAGACACTAAACAAATGAAACCCTCATAACAATTCCGTTTTTTCTACCAGTGAAAAAAATCAATTACTAATGATGTTCATACAGTATCGGACTCGTTCTTTTAGTTTCTGAAGCTTGAAAACTAATATAGCAGCTGCTGAAATTATTCTCATCAAGAACTTGCTCATCTGTCCATAAGAGGTGTTAGCATCCAGTGATCCCAAAGATGTACATATTATTCTTCAGTAACCAAATATATCTAAGACTGTGTTCTTTCCACACTGGGTAGCCAAACTGCTCTAATGCTCCAGTGAATAACGAAAATAAAGCAGAAAAAAGAAGCAGCATCTTTTTCCCTACAGCAAACAGCAATCTAAGCAAGTTCCACTCAGGACGTTTTTTGAAGAGTGAAAATATTCAGAAAAAAAATTAAATTAATAGACAACCTGGCAGAAATTTTACAAATACGGCTGGTTTTGATTACAAACCTGTATGATTATTTTTACTTGTGCCCCAGTTAGGTAATAGGATAAACATTCACACACTGTTGCTGTCCACTGCGTGCTTCCACCTGTTGGTCTAACGTAGAACAAATTATAATATCCTTTAGTACAAGAGAAGTTGGCATCTCCTGAGCTTAACCACAAACCCTTCGCTTTACTGAGTTTTGATTTTTTTTGATACTGCCTGTACTGTCAGGAACAAAAGACAATCTCCATTACAGTCAACAGTAAAAAGAAATGGTTATTCATCTCTGGATCTATACAACAGGAAGAACTAAAAAATATAACCCCAAAACTGAGGAGGATCATGAGTTCCAGAAGTATGACACCTGTCTTAACAGAACAAAGGAAAATCCATACTTCATCTGCAAATTGGGCTTTTTACATTCATTCAGGAATGGGTATTACAAACATGATTATTTTTCTTCACAGTATAGACAGCACACAAAAAATGCACAGGAGAATACTCTGGTTTGCTCTATTTTCTACAGTCTAGAAAAGAGAGACCTCTTGTGCATTATCATGAGATCTAATTCATCTCAAATTCTGAGCCAAGGAAAAAAGCATTCAGTGAAATAAGAAAAACCTCTATCATCTGTCCAGTATTTTATTCATCCTATAAATATTCTTTCCTTCTATAGCACGGTTTCTGCTTTACTGGTATATAGCATAACCCTTAGAAAAAAAAACCTTCATAAAACAAATCACAGCCACCACCCCATTTCTTCTTTATTCAAAAAGCAAACCACATCCAAATCTTAGATAATCAGTGCTAACACAGGAAAATATTAAGTTATGTCTTTATTAGGTTTCTAATACTGCTACTCAGTATAAGGGAAAGGCTACCTTATATCTGCCAAGGAACATTCTATTGCTAATGTCCTAATTATCTTCATATTTTCCTCAAGTTTTCTTAGACAGCTGATATCCACTGTTTTTTCAGCCCCAGAATCATAAAGTATTACCTGTTACAGACAAGAAACACAATTAAACAGACCCCCCCCCCCCCCTTAGTGTTATTTGTAATGAATGATAATTCAAAGCATGCCCAAACAGGTAAACAAAATTCAAACAAATATTACCAGGTTTCAACAAATGGCTTTTGCACTAAAGTACTCCATCACACAACACAAATGACTACCACAGCGTACCGAGAGGACAAAACACACAAATGTGCTCAAAGGGGGTTAAACAACTTTACAGAGGCTGTTACTTGAATAAGAAAATGTCTTTTCCCCCGCTTCAGTTATGTTGGTGCATTTAAATTTGTAAACCTAGAAATGCAGGAATAGCTCCCCTCCACCTCTTGCGTATTATTCTGATGTGGTTAAATAGCTGTTTGAGGGCATTTAGCCTTAGCAAGCAGATGATGCAAACCAGAAATACAGAAAGCCCCACTTCTGCTTCCTACTAACAAGACCCACGGGCATAATCTGATGATGGTGGAGAGAACCAATTGTAATCCAGCCCCGGATTATCCGTATGATTAAAAAGCCACGCTTACTTTTGAGGTAAGTAGTTACCTATTCGTGAAATGCCTCTTTGGATGCTCCTTACTCTTTTCAAATGAGTGAAACAAAACATGTTTAAAGCAGCACTGTGTGAGAAGTTACTGTGGAAAATGTTACACCTACATGGCACAGTGCACCACCATCAATTTAGGGTTCAAGCAACAGCATGACTACATGTGTTCCTGTGGTGCTGCACTCAGTTCAACTGGCTCCATCTTTTAGCAAGGCTCATTACATGTGAATTAATGTAAGCCTCAGGTTCACACAGCTTCTGGAATCTAAGCTAAACTGTTAGGCTATAGCTTCGCAATCTGTGCTATGTTGCCAAGTGTAGCATAAACATACACCAAGTCAACCTCATGAGCCTTCCTCAACTACCAGGTTCCCTGCTAAAGCATCTGAGCTTTGACAAGACAGTAATCTTCTTTGCAGCAATGTACAACGTAACTTAAACTCTCGACAAAGCAAAAGGCTGTATGAGAAAATACTAACACAGAAGTAAGAAGCAAAGACATTATTTTAATCAATGAATGCTTACAAACTTTGAAAATAGAAGTATGAACCCTCTTATGCTAACAGGTTTACCTCTGCCCTTGTTTCAGAGACAATCCTGCTTATTTGACCTCTTTGCCACTGTTTCAAATCATGCACGTAAACAGCACAGTGCATACTACTCTCCCACTTCATGGACTGTGGCTGGGATTCTTTGTAGATGGTAGCCATCTTCTCCTGTAAACTAACATTCAAAAAACCACTTTTCTAGTGGTAAAATTTTATCCAGTGAATAAAGGGTTTATTTAGTCCATTACTGCTTAACTAGCATACAGTAAAGTTTTAGTAACTGTTCAACAGACACATAGCGTTGTCGTTTTTCTTCATGACATGTTAGAAATACATGAAATGGAGCTTCAAAACACATGCAATCTGATTAAAATTCTGGAAAACTGTCATGTTTTCTTAAACAACAGAATTAATCTGAGCGATCCTGACCCTTCTGTATAGCACTATTTAAAAGATAGGTTATTTTCTCTCGACAGCTTGAGAGTGTGGTACTTATTTAGTGTCATGACTAATTCAATGGGACTCTAGGTAGCTACATGCAAGAAGGTATAAAGATGAAAGAAGGGAGAAATAAAAGACAGAAAATAAGCAACTTGCACTAAGCAATGATATTTCCATTTAACTGTCTTCAGACAGCACGCACTACTACCTAAATGTTACCTAACTATCTACCAAAGGAAGGTTGATACACTATGTCTAGAAATTGCCTTCAAACTTTCCTAACTTTCCTATTAGAATCATGTTGGAAGAAATAACTTGATTGCAGTTCTATGACTTAGGATACTGGTATTATTTAACAAGATTTCTAATGAAGGAATGGGGAGGAGAAAAGAGTGAGCAGAAAGATTTAATCTTTCTGGACAGTGTTGCATTTATCAGGTCCCAATACATACTACATTAAAACTGATTTGAAATAGGAGTTAGATCACGTACTTAATTTGGAATCACAAATATTTAATAAAGCACAACATAGTGCCAATCTGTCTTCTGTTCCTGTACTTTCCTCAACAAAGCAAGGTAAGTCAACAGCATTCAAAAGAGTGCCAAATGCAACCCTAATCAGAATTTGTTCTAACTATACTTTACC
Organism: Oceanodroma leucorhoa; assembly: GCA_030449065.1. Taxonomy (NCBI): domain Eukaryota; kingdom Metazoa; phylum Chordata; class Aves; order Procellariiformes; genus Oceanodroma; species Oceanodroma leucorhoa. Next base: position 80,082 of record JASVER010000196.1, on the reverse strand, counting down.
AGTTTGAAATAAGAATGCTTTAACTTGAGAAAAATCCCTTGAATTTTAGTACCTTTTCAGTTTACTTTCTGATGACAGCCACTGTATAAAAATTTTACTAGGAGACACAACATGACTAATTCTCACTTGTAGCTCTTTCTTAAGAAGTGATTTGAAATCTCCTTCATCCACAGATTGCATGTCTATAGGATTTAAAGTTTCCGAGGTTTCAGCAATTTCTTCTAGAGGAACATCCCATATTTCACTGGGGCTTACAGCAGTACTTTCAGTGTACCTGTAAAGAGCATAAAGTAAATTAGAATGGAAAGTTTAAACACATTTTAAACAATGTGAAAAAGAGCTCAATAATCACAGTTCAACATGACAGGAATCATTCAACATGAAGAAGAGTGAAGAATAATAAGTAACTTAGAAAAGCAGAAAAAAATCCCAACAAAAGACAAAAACATTTCTAAATGCTACTTCTGAAACACTCACGGTAGTAACTTGTTTTTATTCTCCTTCAGAAGGTATCCTTGCACATTCTACTGACAGATGAAAGCACTATGCTGCCAGCAGAAAAGCAAGCCTGACACAAATGGGCTGCTGAACATTAATGTTTGTGTCTGGCTTAAAAGACAGCAAATTATTAGTTTCATGCTTCTGGAAATCAATGTTGCCTTTGAGTGAAAGCTGCAACATTCAACTTCTAAGATGTGTAAATATTCCTTTCAGAAGTAAATATTATTAACATTAGTGAAACATTTACCTTTCTAGCATTCCCTGAGGATATAAATACCGCACAACTGGTGCTTACACTTTGCTAAGTAGAGTACTGACTGAATGAAGTACGGTCATGACAACACCTTGATGGAAACTTGTTTAAATTGTGTGAAGTAGATAGAATAAAGCTCAACAGCAAGCAAGAGCTGGCTGGTATGTATTTTGAGCCACAGACCAGCTTAGTACAAGTCTGCGTGAATTGTACCAACTAGAGACATAAGAGATCGCAGCTTGAAAAAAAAACTTAATGCAAAAGAACTGGCTTCTTGTAAACATCACTGACTAAAGGAGACAGCAAACACGAGTTTAACTGCTGGCCATTTCTGGGCCTCCAGGAAGAAACTCTTTTCTGTTTTCAGAAACCTGTCTTTTCCTACACAGGAAGGAAACAAACTGCTCTCTCAGAGAGAAAATTCCGTGAAGTATTGAATCATCTACTACACACTGCTAAAAGCTTCCCGATGCAGGTGTCCTGGTTTTGGCTGGGATAGAATTAATTTTCTTTCTAGTAGTTGGTATAGTGCTATGTTTTGGATTTAGTATAAGAAGAATGTTGATAACACACTAATGTTTTTAGTTGTTGCTAGGTAGTCTACTTCTCAAGGACTTTTCAGCTCACATGCTCTGTGAGGTGCACAAGAAGCTGGGAGGGAGCACAGCCGGGACAGCTAGGCCAGCTGGCCAATGGGGTATTCCATACCATATGATGTCATGCTCAGCATATAAGGCTGGGGGAAGAAGGAAGTGGGGGACGTTCAGAGTGATGGCGCTTATCTTCCCAAGTAACCGTTAGGTGTGATGGAGCCCTGCTTTCCTGGAGATGGCTCAACACCTGCCTGCCCATGGGAAGTAGTGAAGGAATTCCTTGTTTTGCTTTGCTTGTGTGCACGGCTTTTGCTTTCCCTATTAAACTGTCTTTATCTCAACCCACGAGTTTTCTCACTTTTGCCCTTCCGATTCTCTCCCCCGTCCCACCCGGGGGAGAGTGAGTGAGAGGCTGTGTGGTGCTTAGTTGCCGGCTGGGGTTAAACCACGACAGTCCTTTTTGGCGCCCAATGTGGGGCTCAAACCCACGACCCTGAGATTAAGAGTCTCATGCCCTCCAAAAAGGACTGTCTCTATGCTAGAGACTGGAAAACAAAGCAAGCCTGAAAACCCCAAAGCCCTCACAAAACCACACCCTTGTCCCCTGTCCCCCCTGCCCAATGGAAACATCATTCCAACTAAAAGATGTGGTGCACTGGGTGTAAATAGCAAGGTGGTAGCTGGGGAGAGGGGCTACAGGGGTGACCTCTGAGAGAAGAGGCCAGATGCTGCCCCATGGTGGACACAGACTGTTTCAGCCGTCTCTGCAACAGACCCTCCACAGGACATGGCTGAGCCCTTCAGTGAAGCTGGAGGCACCTCTAATTTAATGAAGGGCAGAAAACGCCAGGGAGAGAGAGGAGGGAACAGAAGAGAAACAACACAGGGAACACCAAGGTCAGAGAGCAGAAGGGGGAAGAGGCACACTCCTGAAGGGACTGAGGCCCGTGCAGGGCCCACGCTGGAGCACAGGAAGAAAAGAGCAAGCAGGAGGAGCAGCGGGAGAAATTGCTGTGTCCTGACTGCAACCTGATGCACTGAAGGGACTGAGTGTAACTGGAGTGTAGGAGGGGGAAGAGAAGTGCTTGGAGTGAAGTTGAGCCTGGGAAAGGTAGGTGCTATAAATGTTTGTCTTTGTCCCAGTGGCTGAATCAGTAATTAAATATTTATGCTAATTAGTAATTAAGTCTGTTTTGCCCGCAACAGTACTTGGTAAGCAATTTTCCTGTCTTTATTTTCATCCGTGAGTTTTCTTGCTCCTGTTTCTTCAATTTTCTTCCCCAAATAAAGAAGGGGGAGAGAGCGAGCGACCAAAAAATCCACATTAGTATACAGCAACTTAAAGTAACATACCCACTTGCTTGCATCTAAGTGTAGCTGCAACACAACTGTCACTTACTGACAGTGACAAAAAAATTCAGCTGTTCAGGTTTAAATAAAGCTGCTTAACTTTACAAAAATCTTATTAAAAACTGTGACTAGTACAAGAAAAGTGTTACTAGGGTTTAGTTACATTTCTGAGCTAAGAGATGAAAATCCACTTATTTGCTTCCTCCTGAAAAACAACTAATTAACGAATTCCGTTTTGGAATCAAAACTTTCTGTTTAACAATCTTTTCATTTTATCAGTATTCAAAAATTATGAATGAAAGAATAATTATTGATTTTCAGAAGTACAGCCCATGGATTATCTTTTCAAAAACCCAACAAATTAAATGCAGCAGTGTTATCTCCTTATCAGCCTCATCTCCCCCAGCAGGCTACCCAACTTGTCTGTGGCTGTCATAGCTGGTTATCTGAGTATTTGTTTTCTAATAACAGACCTTCCAAAGAGATGACTTACCTTAGGTGCAGATTAAACACACAAAAGTGGTATTGATTTTCTTACTACAAGGAAATGGGAACCTTAATGATAACCAGTTTGGGAAGATTTGGCACTTCAGCACATTACAAGTATGATGCAAACATTTCACCTCCAACTTCTGAATCAATTTCAATAAATTATCAGTCAAGATTTAGTTTGAGAATTCAACTATGCCAAACTGCAGAGTTACACTTTGTAACTTATGTCAGTTGATGAATGTGATTTGTAATGAATTTATCACAAATGTGGTAAATTCCAGCCACTGGAGGTGACATACTGAAGTCAGTAATTTTGTTACGCAAATTCAGTATTTCTAAATACTTTCAGTTATGCATAGTGTATTTACCCAGGTATGTAGGATGCTAGGTCTTCTTTAACTAGCTGGCAGTTAATACTAAAGCTTCTTCCATGAACAGCAGATGAGTCAAAGAGTTCAACAGATAAGATGTTATTATCTAAAATTTCTGTGAATAAATAATATAAACATAATTAGTGCTAATCAATGACAGTATAAAGACTATTTATGGTTTTGGAGACATGGCAAATGGTGCTAAGAGACAGAATTTTGTAAAACTACATTTGATTTATAAAAGAATTGATTCTGAACATCAACAATATGTAGAGGCTTACCTTTGCATGTATCTATAAAATTAACTTAAAATACACCAACAATTACAAAATATTTTTGTACAAAGAAACCATTATATGTAATTTCATTTATTAGATGGATTCCAAACCACCATTCCACAGGTGTTGAAAAATAGCTGGCTGCATATTAACAATAAATGGTACTGGAAAAAATCCTACTGAGGCATATATGTGTTATCTAAAATTCTTTTTTTTTTTTTTTTTCTGCGATGTTTTAGAGCTGCAGGAATCACACTCCCAGCTACCAATAAAGTCAGGAAGAGTCAAGGATAGCTAGTACTTTTGGAAACAAGCCCATCTTAATAAACCAGGATATTTCTACATGTAATGCTGGTGTAGTCTGTAAGAGAAAACATAGACAGAGCTTTTGTTCAAAAGTTGTATCTGTTATGTCTCCTCCAATTAGTTCATATTTAGATATTCTCACTCCAGGCTACCTGTTGCAAGTATAAACATAAGCATTTCAAATAAATACTATTTAAAATATGGAAGTGCATGTTTCTACATTTGAATTAATTTAATAATATTTAAATATAAATTAATACATTCTTGATAACTTACCAACAACTGAACATAGCATAAATTTCTCTTCAGTCATTTCTTCAAATCTTTCCTTGGCTTCTCTGTTCCACTCATTTGCCCCTTTATAAGGCTCAATGCAAGCCAGTCTGCACCTGATTGCCTAAAGAATAACTCAAATTATCTATCTACCATCACATATGAAGACCCTCTCATTACAGCCAAATCACAGCCTTTGCTTTGCACTCATGCCAGACAACAAGACAGCATGACCGTGGCTTCTGGTTCCACATTACCATTATTTGATTTGATTTAAGATGATCCCCCTTCCCCGCCGGCAGCTAAGCATGAACCTCAAATTCAGATACATTCTTGCTGAAATAGAAAGAGCTTACTTCTCCCTGCCTCCCTTTATGGTTAGGCATAAAACTGGCTGCAGAGATCAGGAAAGGTTACTGCAGAGAGGTGATAAAGAAGGCCTTCATCCTGTTTTGCTTATCATGATCTAATAACCCAGACTCAAAGCATCCAAGATTAACATAACTACACCATTATAGAAGTCTGAAGGACTAAACACACAGACACCAGAGTACCACACCTATGTCAGAAAATTCCTGCCAGATTTTTGAAAGACATTAATTAGGAGACATAAAAAAAGAGACACGCAGGAAATCAGATGAGATGAAGTACTTTGATTAAAAGAATTTTTGTTTATCATCTTTATTGCAAACTTTGGTGGCTACACTATGGCTCAATTTTAAATTAACTGTGAATGTTATTGTTTCCTCCTTCTTGTTTATTGCATCAAAAGAAAGAAGAGTAACACAGGTGGGGGAAAAGAGAGAGAAAGGAAATAAAGACAATAGAAATAAGAATGTCTTGTGCAGATATTCTTAGGATACAGGCAGTCAGGAATACGAAAATAAGACTGACTGACAGGTTAAATAACCATTAAAAGAAAGGGCTGTGGATGACAAAACCAACACTACATTAAGCACTGCTCATTCCAGTCTTGGCCAAGATTTCTGCACCACCCAAGTCCATTAAAATGCCTGCAAATTTTATTAATGGGCTGAAAAACGTCCGACTTCTCTTGTAACAGCCTAATTCAAGTCTCTTAAACCAACTTATATTTGAGGCAATGCAATATGAGATCATGTGTGAAGATTTACCAATGCTTACATGCAACAGGATAGACCTGCACAAGCAACCTCACTTCTGATACTTTTACCTTCTGAATGCTTGATTTTGCAATCTTATGTTCATTCATGTTTCAAAGAATTTTAATTCCTTAATTTTTTTTTTTAATAGAAAATATTTGAAACCATAGCAACACATAAGCAGAGTCAAGCCTGCTGATCTTTTTATTACTTGCATTAAAACTAATAGCAACAGGAAATTGTTATTTCTTACGCAACCTTCAAGTGTAAACACCTTGCCAGAGTGTTTCACCATAACCTATATAATGGCATAACAATGCTGAAATTTGACAATAACTGATGGGTTCAAGTTTTTTTAGACCATTATATCCATAACTCTTTAGCCCCTTCTCCTTTATGTTCAAAGTGAGGAGGCCTAGTAGTATGTGCTCAAGAGCTGACAAACTCTTAAGGATTTTTCTGAGAATTTATATTTGGTCAATAACAAGCAATCAGTTGGAACGATGGGATAACACACATCAAAAATCCCAATAACCTTATTCATTAGCCGCTCTGATCTGAAGCATTAAGACATTGCAACTGCAAGAACATTTTGCCATTTTCAGAATGTTTCCTCTCCCTTGCTGTCAAAAAAGGGTCAATTATTTTGGCTGAAACTTTCCCCAGAAACATCTGCTCAAAATATAAACAATTAAATTCTATTTTCAGTAAAAGATGGCTGGCCAACCTTAGTTACAACAATCACTATTGGTGCCTAGAACCGGTTAAAAAATCCCTATCAACATATGAAGTTTTCAAGTTTAGCATAATTATGGTTGGCAACCAGAACTATCGAATGAACAGCTGAAGAAAAAGAATTATTTCCTACTTATGTGTGTTTTTTATTTGACAGAAATACTTTGCCATTTCCTTTCCCACTCAATTTTTCTCCTTATCAGAAGGGGGAAACTCCCACAATACCTAAAGTTAGGAAAACATCAAGCTTTAAATGCCATAAACCAAACAAAAACATAATTTTAAAAAAAGACCATTATTAGATCATCATTTGAAAATGAAGGAATGTAAAAATTAATTTGGCTTATTATGGAGTAAGAGAAGGTATGTGAATTACACACACACACACACAATGTATATGCACCTCCTCACTGCAAGGTAACAGTAGATTTAATTTAAAACCAAATGAGTATTTAAATCCAGGCAAGCACTAATTCACCTTTTCTGGAAGGCTCAGAAACTCCTTTTTCACTCTGCGTATGTCTTTAAGAGTTAAGTTAGCAACATTGCCAAAGTCAACATATTTTACCATAACTTCTTGACGACTTGGCAGCCCTTCAAGAAAAACAACCCAAGTTATTAAAACAAAAAGTGAGTATCTGATACAGGTTAAAGCACCAGAATTTCAGAGCAAAACCACATTTACACCATATAATCATAAAATACCACATTTTCAAATGTTCTATAACCCAAATCAAAAACTATATTCTTTAAGAGCCAGCTCTTCCAGGTTCCTGAAATGACAGAGTTAGCATTTTGGTCGTTTTGAAACATTATTTAAAATAATTATATAATAGAATTTCAGTAATACATAGAAAATGAAGTATACCGCTTCTCTTTATTTAAAAAAAAAAAAAATGTATAAACCACTCCATTAACAGCAAAAGAATATAAGATGAACTAGTGCTACTGACTTTATGAACCTACCTGTTAGTGTAAGAATGCCTAGTAAAAATAATGCCATTAATTTTTTTTGTTACTATTCATATCCAGTGTGTTGACTCCAATCTAGTACCATTATCTGATTTTGCAACCTAGCATTAGAGTGAAAGAATCAATATTTCACCTATAATCTGTGCTCTGTACCAATTCCCATCTTTCTGTTTTGCAATACAGGCTTGACCTTCAACTGGGCAGACAATTTCCAAGTTTTCCACATACTCATGTTTATATACCTCCTGAATTTTCTTTGGAAGAGCTAAAGAATCCAGGCTCTCTCTCTAAAATAAGAAAAACAAAACATACGTATACACCAGATGTTCTTTTTTTTTTTAAATGGTATTTTTGCTCTTTTAAGGGATATTTTTTCTAGCAGTGTACTTCCTAGTCTTCCCCCTCATATTAAACGGTGGTTATGAATACGTAAAGTGAATTAAAGAGCCTAACAATTGTTGAATATTGCCCAATCACCACTCTAAACAGTAAAACACTACATACCCATAGGAATTAACCATGTAACAAAACTGAGGAAAAAAAAAATGTTAACTTTCTGGAATTCTAAGAATTCCTGGAATTAATCTAGGAATCCTAAAACTGGTAACAAGTGACAGAAGTCAATGGAAATTGTAGCTTATTTAATGTGGACTACAACTAGCTCAACATTAAAATGTTTTTTCAGCATTTTATTTAAATAGACCTTATTTCTAAACTTACCAACTGGAGGTAGAAATCACTTGGACTATTAATGTGGCAAACTACAACACAAACTTCTTCTCTTTCTTGTGGAATCTTAGGTGGATTATACTGCAAGATGGTATTATTTTCTAACTGACTGGGAAGCTGTGATCTAAACCTAAGGTAAACAAAATAAAATTTTGAATAAATTCTGTCAAAATTAACTGAGAAGGAACCCTTTTATATTTAAATGTCGAGTTTCCCATAAAAAACGCAAAATGGTGTTATAAAAATAACTTGATTCATGTTTGTATGAATAGCTTGAACTTTCCTTCTTGCAGTTGGTGCAGCCAATTCTCTCTAATGCTTCTCTTGTCACAAATGTAACATATGAAAGTACGATATACGGCAGCTGGCTCCTAAAAAGATTTTGTTATTTGGGTTGCAGTAGCATACATTTAAATTGTTAAAAAAAAATAAAGTAATAGGCTAGAATCCACTACATTGACAAAACCATTTTCTTTCAGATTTCCTTTTCCACACTTACTATAAAAAACAATTACCTGAGGCTTCTCCTTTCACCCCCTTGTACAGAAATTTTCTAAAATAAAGTTCATTATCCAAATAAAGCTCTGACTAGTGCAAATGAGTATACCACAGAGCTTATTAGTGAAGGTGAAAAAAGGAAATCAACAGATATTGCTAAGATTAATACATCCCACATTAATATATCAAACACTGCAAAACCAACTTGCTTGGTAAACTTCACTTTATAAGTATGTCGTGATTCAACCCCAGCCAGCAACTAAACACCACGCAGCCCCTCACTCAACCCCCCACCTCTGGTAGGATGGGAGAGAGAATCGGAAGGAAAACCCGCAGGTTGAGGTAAAAACAGTTTAATAATGGAAATAAAACAAAGCAGAACAGTGATAATAACAATGATAACAACAACAATAACAGAATATACAAAACAGGTGATGCACAATGCAACTGCTCATTCCCCATGTGTCCCAAACAAACCGCGCGAGATGCACCCCAGAGCTCCCCCCCCGCGTTTTATACGGAGCATGATGTCACATGGTATAGAATACCCCATTGGCCAGGCTGGGTCAACCACCCCAGCCATGCTCCCCCCCTAGCTCCCCCTGCAACTGGGAGAGCATGGGAGGCTGAAAAGCTGTTGGTGCAAGCACCACCCAGCAACAACCAAAGCATCAATGGGCCATCAACGTTCCTTTCATTACCAAACCCGAAACACAGCACCCCCTCCAGCTACAGGGAAGAAAGTTAACTCTGTCCCAGCCGGAACTAGGACAAAGTATTATGCTGTTATCATTTATGGCATAAGAGCATAAACTAAAGGAAAACACATACCTTGCCAAGTCTAAAAAAACTAATGCATCCTTGAGAGACACTGGCATGTTATTGCTTATTTTATTAAATGGAGGTTTTTTCAAATCCACAATGAGAACACCATCCTCTTCTCTAAATATGGTCATTAAAACAACTTTATTATTTACCATTCCTAAAAATTTTGTCTTTGCTTCCTCTCTCCAACCTTCACTCTAAGTTAGGAAGAAAGGAAAAGTTACTGAAGATGTCAGAGCATGTTAAAGCAAAAAATACAAATAGTAATTAAAAATAAAATAAAATAAAACAGAAGCAAGGAAGGGAGCACAGATGCATCTGAACAGATGAAATACTGAAAACACTGTTACACTGTCAGGTGCATAGCCAGGACAGCACTAAACAGTGTTCCATGATGGATTTATAGGTAGTTTTAACCGTATAAAACTGAGTCAACATCAAAGGGCTGCAGTTTCCACCACGTTTCTTTTAAAGATTCAAGATTTCATCCCCTCTGATTGTTCTGATAGATAAACTAGAATTTTCATATGCTGTTTCATCTTATGACTTACACTTCTGCTCTCCCAATTTGTTTGAAAGTTTATTCTTAATCTTTTTCTGTCTTTATACAAATGTACAACATAGTTTGGTCAATTTACACATTCCTCCTCTCCACAACATCCTTCTTGACATTTTATCTACCTTGAAAAAGCCTGTCTGAATTTACTTCTCTTGGATCAAGTTAATGCATTTCTCATTTGATACTGCAAATCTGTGCTTTTTAGGTGTGAAAAAAATGAAAGCACATACAAGGAAGGCATTTTACCCACACCTGTGAAAATTGTTCCAGATCTTTCCTATTTAGAACTATTTCAGACAACATCAGTCTGGTAAAAAAAACCCAAACCGACCAGCAGTTATACTGTCAGAAATGCACAGCTGCATTGGACATAGTTCATTCCCATGTGAATGTGGCAAAAATAAAGAAAGCCTAATAAATAAGTGAATATTGAAGAAAATAATGGTGCAATATGTCCTCTTTCTAAGGGAATAAAGGCTGACAGTACTTTATTTATTGTTATGCTGAAAGAGAACAAACAACACTTTTCAGTATGTGGCAAAAAAATTTAAGTAACAAAGGACAATCCCCGAAAAGATTCTTTTAAGAATTCTGAAGACATTTCTTCTCTGTTTGGATGATTTTTGAAAGTTACTACTTGCATAAAGTTATCAGACAGCCATGAAATAAGAATATCAGTTCTGTAATTTGTTTTTAAATTTGACAAGAGAACATGTCTAGAGTAAGAGTAGTGAGATTTAAGCCTGAAATATGTATCTGGAAACCCAGATGCTTTTTAAGACAGACTGCTATGGGCTCTCTTTCTTTCCAGTGAAAGCAATGCAACCCATCTTTTTACAAGACATGATTTAACTTTCTTTTCTAAATAAAATATACCCTGTACTCCTCTCGAGTTTCCTTCTGTTTATACTGGAATAAGATCATTGTAAGTTATGTACTTAAGTTCTTCAATATAAATCTTACTCCTGAAATAGTACAAACAGCTTCTACTTACTGCATTTTTGGGAACAACATCCTTCAGTGAACACCGTACTGCTAAAGGAGGAACAGCTGCAAGTTCTGCCTCAATATGCTGATCAGGCTTCCTTACAAACAAACAAATGTCATCTGTTTCAATAGTTTGCAGAGTAGCAGGTTCAGGCCTTTCAGCGGGAACAGATCTATTGTCAATGGGAATAAAAGCAGTACTAGCTTAAAAGAAAAGCAAAAAAACCCCAACACCAAAAAAAAACCCCAAACCAAACCCCAGACTTAAAATAAAGGTCATTATTGCAATAATTGGCATAACGTCATGTCATTGAAACAAAACTACAAAATCTCAACAAAATCCATTTCTTTTTTTTTTTTATAACATCAAGGACTCGTGTTCCTCTTTTGCAATGCAAGTCTAAGTTAAACATTTTAATGTGTGAAGGCTTGTACACCTATGTACTTACATACACTGCCACTTTTCCTGTGGGAAATACCTACATACAGAACCTTAGTGTCATTTGGATATCTGGTTATCTGCTTGTGTGAAGCTGATGGAGGACTTGTTTTTTAGTAGAGATCCTCTTGAGTAACAACAGTCAAGGACAACTGCAGACAAAAACCTCTCTCTGTAAACATACCCTGAGAAAATTAGAACTACAGAGCTCCCAAAATCAATCAGGAATACTTCCAGCAGTGCAATATCACAAACTTTGTATCTTATTGGATCACAAGGCTTCCTCTCATTTTTACTTTTTAGGGGAATTAGTTCAGTGATAGTTCCACGGCACCACATTCCTGTTTCCTTACTCTTAATAAACGTTCTAGCACCTATACGGAAGCAAATAAAAAGAAGAAAGACTAAATTCAGTATTTGTAGATATTTCACACTGGAAGTATTATTACAGTTCTGCATAATGTTCCATTGTTGCCTATCTTCCACACAGGTAGTAAGAGTGCTACTGCTAAAACAAAGACACAAAGACATTAAAAACCTTGTCTCGATAGCCACCAGAAGTTTTCCCCCCCACATTCATTTACACAATGTCTGTAAGGCTAGGAGGTGTTTGGCTTGTATTAAGCAGTAATTTCTGGCAAACTTTGTATACCTCTTAGCAAACTGACAAAAAAACACTGAAGTTGAGGGCTATTACATACTTTTTATCAGTTTTCTAAACACCTCCTAGAAGTGAGTAACATTGTCAACATGTGGGCTAGAAAATAATTTTAATGATTTAGCAATGTATTACTGTCTCTCATTTTTACTTCCAGAGTGGTTTCTATCCAGTTACTGAACTTTAAAAAAAAAAATCACCTATTCACTCAAAGGGAATGTTGCTTGCATGAGAGGAAGCTGATTTACTGAAGTAATAAAAGAACTAGGCTAGTAATTAAAATCAGTACTCTGAAAAAACTCTCAGTTAACAATTGCCACCTAATGCTGGAAAACATTAAGTTTACGGCCAGGTGTTTCAACTGCTGGTTACTCTAAGGACTCAATTTGTTGAGGTTGAGAAGAACTGCAGTCTTTTTTACTTCTACCCTTTTCATTTATATGATTTAATAAAAGTCTACTTTACCAAACAATGTGTACAATGTTTCCCAAAAAGCATCAATTGTAGATTCCAGAACATATAAGGACTGCTTTACGATGTGTGGGGGGGAGGGGAGAGAAGACAAAAAAGCATACTATACTAAGGAAGACATACTGCAAGTATTTTAAGCTAATGTAGACGTTTAGAAATTAATAATTTACCTAGTTCCAAAACATCTGAAGGCAAGAGACACAAACTCTTATTACAACAAAAGTTTTTCAATTTCTTCTCCAAAATCCCTGCTTCTTTCTTCTGTGAGTATCTCCGAATATAGAAGTGGCATGGATTTACAACATGGCTTACAAACACTAGTTCTGTCGAACCTGAGTAAGACATAAAACAGATTATCAAACACTCCCCAAGTGACTCCAACAGATATTATTAGACATGTGATTAGGTTTATGTTGCATTAATCATAATGTTAGCTCAAATAGCTTTTAATCTGAAAAGTCTGCTCACACTTGTTTCAAACTAGCTACCATGTTTGCTTTCTGATTAAATCTGCTCTTTTGAATCACTTTCCTTATGCTACCCTGCAAAACAAAAGGTTGTCTCACTGCTTACAAAGTGGTAGCTTGAATTTAAGCAGCTAATTCAGAGTTTGTATTTCCTCTATTTAAAAGAGAAATAGGAAGCTTCTAGAAAGCAAATTAGGGAGATTAAAACTCCTACCTTTAAGAACAGGTATGCTAAGCACTTTTATATAGTTATTCAGTGATAATGCATGAAGATCAAGGAATGGCCTAAACCTAGCCAAGAGACGACCCTGTATAAGACAGTACTTCTGACTAAGCATCCAAATCCTTTGTACTGCAGGTACCTCCCTTGATTTGGGATCCAAAATGCAGGTTTCTCTTTCTGAAGCTACTCATCAAAGGTGGTGGATGGGTCAGAAGGTTTTAGAAGCCCGGCAACTCAATTCCTACAAGAGTATTTTACATCACAAAACCTCCTGCAAAGAGTGGATAGCATCATCTAGATCTAATGCCACCTGCGTGACTGATCAGGGCACAGCAACACACAGATTTGCAGCATCCTAGAGCACTGCCACCTCTGTCCCATCCCTGAACTACAACTGACCATGGGCAAAAGACGGTACAAAGAATCTGGCATTTGAAACATTCTGAGCATGTACACAGGACTGTGCTTGGAAGTTTAGGAAATGCAGCCCAGAACAGATGCAAGATTACTCGGGCATTTCCAGTGGAAAAGATGGTATCTGAGTAAAAAGACTGAATGACTTGAAAGTTTTCAGCTATAGGTACACTAACTCTTCTGGATCACCCCTGGTCACCATCTCCAATGATGTGATGAGTCAGTTAGCTTATCTTAAGTAGAGCAGGAAAAGCATGTATTAACAGTCACTTCACTAGATCAGCGGAGGCTGATACCTCCAGCCAAAAACAGTAACAGGAGGTGGGCCAGTTCTGGATCACTAGAGCCAGATGGATCGAGAAGAGATTTCTTCAAGCTGTTTGAGTATGTTCCTTAAACTAAATGCAAACAAAAAACCACAAGAAACCACAGCTGCCTGAAAAGTATTTGAAAAATTTATTAAGTATTATTAACCCAACAAAGAAACCCAAACAAAAAACCTAAACCAAACCAAACAACGCAATTTCCTTAATCTTTTTTCTTCGCTAATATTATTTTGTATCCTAGATTAAGGCACATCTTTTTTGCAGCAGTGCTTCTTCCTCTGTCAACTTCTTAGGTCAGTTTCTTTCTTTCCCAATACTGCGATCTCTACTCTTCAACTTTTATTACCATTTACACTCAACAATGAACAAAGCTCAAAGGACCACACAAAGTGTGCCTAGAATTTTTGAACGAAGTAACTTGTTTCCTCAAATTACTCTCTGTTTTGTACATTTATCTGTTCACTCATAATTCAGAAAACCAAACATAGATGGAGGGAGAATAAAACAACAGTTCAAAATTCAGTATATAAACTACTGACCTAAGAAATGGGTTCCACTGTTCACAGCATGCACTGCTATCATTATGTCAAATATCTGCCAGGGGTGAAGAAACACTGCCAATGTTGAGTTTCTGAAAGTTGCTTGGGACTTCCTGTATGGCATCTTCCAACTAAGTGGTTTTATGGTAAATCTTAAAAGATGGTATAGTCTTTATATTAGCAAAGAGAGCAGATGAGGGATTGTTTTTCCAGAGCAAAACTGCTGGTGCTAAGAATGACATCTGCACTGTAAGAACCTCCTGGACTAGTTTTAACTGGAAGGAAATCAGTTCATGTCCCCCAAGTCTGCTCTTACATGTGAGCAAACACGTGCTACCTGGGGACGGTCAGGAGATCTGCTTCCTAGTATATTCCTGATCCCAGTTAGAATGCTAACGTCTGTGTCCAACTCTCCAACAAATTCCAGTGTCTGCTCTCACTCCTTAGACGATGGGTCCCTTCCAGTAAACTAAACCATTTACCAGATAGGAAAACCACTAACCAGCTTTGTGTTGAAAAGGTGGATCCTTCTTGAAGAGTTTCTTCCTCTGTTCATCAGCATGATATTCTGTGGGAAACTCTGTTTATTGTTTTAGGAGAAAAGTTTAATAAATTAAGTTAATTAAGTATTTTTACGTATGTAATAAAGCAGTAAATGCAGTAAAGAGAAATTACATATATTGTAAGGGTACTGCAAAGGCAAAAAATTCTTATATCTGATGTGACTGAAACAGATGCAAACACAATGACTACATGCACATGGCCACCCCACATGCTAATTCCAAGATTACAAAACTATAATTAAAATTCTTAGATTCAAGACATGCAAAACTCATAATAACACTGCAGTTTGAAGGAATTTTGTTCTGACAAGAGTTTTGTGAAGTCCACTGGGATTCTGGAACATGCTATTTTAGACAGTCATGCCCAAGCTCTGAAATTTACTTCACCTTGATCACAGCTACACACTACCACAATTACTCTTACATACCACCCCTACCCTCTCCCTCATCCTCCCCAAGCATTACTAATCATAGGGATTTTCTAGTATGTTGTGGACATACATAGAACACTCCAAAGTTAAGCATCTTAATCATACTGTGGGACACACCTATCTATTCCTCCCCTTTTATCTAATTGGAATTTCCATATCTAATTGGAATTTCCATATTCCAACTTGTTCCTAAGGCCTTCAGCCTTATCACTGAGCACCTCCTGGACACCAGCTTGGTAGGCTCTGCTGGACTCGCTCCAGTGTGATAGTGACTTTCAGTACTGCAGGGTCCAAAACTGGACACAGTACTCCAGATTCAATCTCACAAGAACCTAACAGAGGGGAAGGATCACTTCACGGACCTGTTAGCTACGCATTTACTAATACAGTCCAGGGAAAACCTGACAAGCTGAAGAACTTAATTGTTATTGCCAGTTAACATAGGACAATGTCCTGGGAGAAGATTCAGGAAGCCAAGGGAAAAGCATCCTACAGGAGCCAGTGTCAGAAACTCTGAGGGGGACTGTAATCACTAACAGGCAGAGAATCATCCAGGCAGACACAGGAAATTATGACCCCTCTTTGAGAGAACTTGTGACAAACTTTTCACTAAGCTAAGCTGAAGGAGGACAAAAAAGAAACGACGCTAGCTCAAAGGAAGATAAAGTGAAAGACAGACATCATTAAAGAATTCGTATGAGCCGAGTATAACTACACACACACAACATAATACAAAACACATAAATAACATCATGGTCAACAATGGAACACTGAAAGCATGAGGTATTAAGAAACTTACTTTCGAGGTCATCTTCAAATATTTCTTCTATTATGACATCAGGGCTCGATGGAGACTTGGGTAGAGCAGGAATACTCTGATGACGTACCACAGGAAGTGTTTCTTGTACTTGAGTATTTTTCACTTCTTTGTGAACACCAAGTTTATTTGCAAGAGCCTTTATTTTACTTTCTCTGCTAAGTGCTGGAAACATACTCTCTACAGATGATTGAGTATCGCAGCTCGGCATTTCTTCTTTGTCATCAAGGATAAGTGTGTGTTGCTGATTATCTTCACTGTATTTGGGAAAACATTTGTTTGGATACAAATTAATATAATCCAGTCTGTTTTCAGAAAAGCATGAGTCAAAACAGAGGCTGTATTAAGAACATATCACTATATTAAGCAAACACCTCAGAAGAGCTGGCTGAAATAAACTGTGTTATGTTTTTGAATACCAAGACAACAAAAACAGTAACATGATTTCTGAAACCTAAAAAGGATTGGCACAGAAATGGCACATATTCTTGGGCACAGCTCAGTACAAGAGCTACCCTTGCTTAAATGATCAAACTGAGACTACAGGTACAAATACAAACTATTTGAAAAAAAAATTTAATGTGATAGATGGTTCATGTTAAAAACAATAGGCACGTCAGATGCTTTTGTACTAACAGGTACTCTTCACTGTAATCTGCAGGATTTTCAAATATTACAGTAGCAATAAGCTTTCTTTAACATAACCAGTGCTACCTACAACTGTCCTAACAGCAACTCTATTTCATTTTCTCAAGTTTTTGTCAAAGACTGTGGGGAAAAATAAATAAAGGGGACTAATAAAATAAAAGCAATTGTAATTTTAAAAATAAAAGTCTTGTTTTTTTCTGGTTCAATTTCATCTTAAACAATTTCTTTTGGCATTTGACACAATCAGTATTTAGACTGTGAAGTGGAAATACTATAAATTTCAGTAATTGCTGTTAATTTTAGAGATTTATTTACACTTATATGAAGTAATTTTCATATGCTGAAATGATAAACATCTCTATTACATGTACTATGAACGTGTAGATGTGGTGCTTAAGGACATGACTTAGTGGTGGTCTCGGCAGTGTTAAGTTTATGGTTGGACTCGATGATCTTAAAGGTCTTTTCCAACCTAAATGATTCTATGATTCTATGACTGTATCATTAAATGCCAGCCAAAGCTGAAAAGCACACAGCATAAAAATATCTTGATAACTTAAGTGATACAGTGAAATGTAGTTGAGTGAAACACAAGTAAAACTGAAATGTCAGAACTGAAACACTAACTGGATTAACTGGTATGCTGATTGAAATACCAGCATCTGAAGTTTTGCTTTGTTTCATTATACAGGTTTTTTTTTTATTTTTGAATTTATTCTCCAAGAAATATTTAACCATTAGAAGAACAGGTAAGTTACTGTACCTATCCTCTTTATTAAAAAAATACTTACTGCCCTGTTGTTCCCCATTCAATGTTGCCCAAATTTTTTAACAAAGATGTAATCTCATCAGTGTTTAGGAAGAATCTCGAGAGAAGAGAAGAGACATTACAGAAGGTGACATGAATTCCTAAATCACTCTGACAGTTTGAGATGTACAGTATTTTTCAGCACAATATTCATGGAGGGGCAAAATAAGAGATAAGTTACCTACTCCAGTTTCATTCTTCCACTCCTACTAACAACAGATTTGGTTGCTCATTTATCTTCACAGTCATACTTAAAATCTTTCTTGCCTTTTGCTTTCTCTCTCTCATGCACAGAGTACTCCAACATTCACTTAACTGAGTTTTCACACCTATACCCAGTTTAGTTCAATAAATTATTCTGCACGGAGAAAAAGAATTCTCCAGCAGTCCTGAAGAACAAAACCATAACTGAAGTCCAAAATGTATGTTCTTTTTGTTCTGTTTATTATTACACTAATAAACAGCTGTTCCCTCTACCGATGAAAGCTAGCAAAATCTTTTAAGTACTTTTACAGCTAGACTAACAGAGCTGTAAATATAGCTTCATTCAATCAAATCCTTAACTTTGCTGTCCAGTTACAATGAACGATTTGTGAGAACTGAAGTGTAATAAGCAGTATTGAACAGCCCATCTCTTCTTCTCCCCCTGCCCCTTCAGGAACATATCTACCCTTCATTCTACAGTATTTTATGTCTACAGAATGTGTCTCAACTCCTATGCACCTCCTAGCTGTGATGTTTTCATCTTTAGTGTTCTTTTGGAGTGGCACCAGCATGCAAGGCCTTTATACTCATCCTTCATCAGATCTCCTTTTTCCCATTTTGTTTAAGTTCTTAAAAAGTCTTCCAATGCAAACAGATTTGATTTTGTCATGTTTTAGCTTTCTTCTAGGTTGGGAGAGTTTGACATTGTGCATTTAAACAGGCTTCTCTGAAATTCTCATTCACCACTGACATTATCTTCAAAATAGGCCCTACCTACCAAGTCACTAATTTTACTAAAAGATGATTTTAAAGATTCCTTTATCCATATTCTAATGACTCAACTAACATATGACAGGAGGAGTCATAATTTTTGTCAAGGCTTGGAACAGGCTGCCCCGGGGAAGTGGTTGAGTCACCATCCCTGGAGGCATTTGGCTGAGAGAGTTGAGGTTTAGACTGAAGAAGAGAAGGCTCTGGGGAGACCTTATTGCAGCCTTTCAATACTTACAGGGGGCTTATAAGATGGGGACAGACTTTTTAATAGAGCCTGTAGCAATAGGACAAGGGGTAATGGTTTTAAACTAAGAGAGAGTAGATTTAGACTAGATATAAGGAAGAAGTTTTTATGATGAGGGTGGTGAAACACTGGCACAAGTTGCCCAGAGAGGTGGTAGATGCCCCATCCCTGGGAACATTCAAGGTCAGGTTGGACGGGGCTTTGAGCAACCTGATCTAGCTGAAGATGTCCCTGCTCATCGCAGGGGGTTCGTCTAGATGACCTTTAAAGGTCCCTTCCAACACAAACTATTCTATGATTTAAAAGACATGCAGACATGGTACTTAGGGACATGGTTTAGTGGTGGACTTGGTAGTGTTAGGTTAACAGTTGGACTCGATGATCTTAAGGGTCTTTTCCGATCTAAAGGATTCCATGATAATTTTTCACACTTTGCATGCAAGTAATCAACTTGATTAGAACAGTCAGAATCTGACTGCACACAACCACTCTATCCCCCAGAGTGGTTCCATGTCCTGAAATATAATGGGAACCCCAAGATGTTCTAACCTAACACCATCTTCGTTCTGTCCCTCCTTCATTGCTCCTGAATGTGGTCTTTAAACACTAGGATTACAGTACTCTGACCAACATTATGACCAAGCTGCATAGGGTCAACTATACCACAGCCATAACACATTTTCTTGCCCATTTCTGGTATAGAAATCGTATTTGTCACTTCCAATGACGGCAACATGGTAACTGAGATTTTCCACAAATTTCTTCTTAGACATCAGTGTCCCAAAAAGCATTTAAGTCTTTCCTAAAGGTGAGAAATGGATTCATTTTTTAAAAAATAATTAAGCCATTATTTCCCCAATTTTTTTCTACTTACAAGGGAAGAAGAGGAAGTTTAGAAGTTGCAGAAGTTTGTCAAGAATTTTTTAAATGCATATATATTTGGTTACATAGCAGCAAATTATATGTGCTTCCTCCCCGATGCCTCAGATGAAGGCTACTGCACATTGTTAGTGTTGAGTTTATATACATCTGAACTAGTAGTTTTTCAGTAAAATGCAAGTGAAGCAGCTCTGCTGTTTAACTGTTATTGTAATTAAGATAACCAGTCCATCCCTTTACCTCCCAATATACGTCCTGCTCCAGTCATTTACCTTGAAGATATTTTTTCCTTCAAACTATACACTCTTGAAAGCTCAGCCTCAACCGGCAACTTTAAATTATAAATAACCTGAAATTAAGAAGTACAGTCTTAGCTTCTATTATACAAAAAGCAGATTATACAGGCACCTATTATCTACAACATGACAAAGCCAGAGTATAACATCTTTAATTTTACAGAAAAAAAAACACCTTAGCAGCCAATAGCCAATTCTCATTTATGTCTTCTTACATTTCTAAGACCTAATGGTTGGGGATTTTGTAATGTTAGCATGTAAATAGAAGCAATAGTCACATTTTCCTTTTGTATGAACAGCTACTGAGAAGGTGACTTCTAATTAAGAAGGTAAGCCTATAGGAGGACAGGGGCAGGTGCCAGCTCCCAACAGTCACACTGGGCAAGATGGACGCAAATGACAGAAAAAGGAGGGATCAGACTTCTTTTCTGGGTCAGATGAGAAAGTTTCTTCATATGGAAAGCGACAACTGGATGCAGGGAACGTGACAATCTAAAAATCACACTACTTCAAAGAATAACGAGACCAATTTTAAATTATTTTTCTCAACACAAGGACTACAAAGGCTCCAAATGAAATAACTGGGTAGCGCTTTTAGAAAGAACAGAGGGAGCTATTTTATAAACACCTCATTTTAAATATTAAAATGGGGAACTCTCTGCCACTACATATCAAAACATACATACACACTGCCACAAGCATTATGAAGACATTCAAGGAAGTGTTACACAAGCCTATGACACAACGAGGTAATGTTTACTCACAGTAATGACCCTGATGTATCCTATTGATTATAAAATCCTTAAGCTTCAACCTCCTATACTCACTAAATGCCCAGGTTCTTAGATTCTTCCTCCAAGCATCTTTTCCTCTCTGTTGTCAGAGACAGGAGACTTCACAGGATGGACCTTTGCTCTGATACAGCATGGCAGGTAACGCGGGTTTCTATGAACAGCAGATGTGATGGGGAGGAAGAATGGAAGTAAAGGCCTGGCACCAAGAGGATCAGGAAAGCGTGGCTATTAATTCTAGTGAGAAGGCTATTAGTTCAGTGAGAAGGTTGGAAAGCTCTGGAATGGGAAAGGCTTGAGACTTCTAAAGGGCTGAAAACACTGCCCTTTCACTGATCAGAACCGTATCACAGTTTTTCTGTCCTCCCCCTCCGTTTGCTGTTTCAGATAGCAAGCTCTTCGAGGCAAAGACCATCTTTTTTGTTTCACATCAGTCACCAGATCCTAATTTGTGACCAAGACCAAATATAAACTGTGTGTGTGTGTGTAGAGGTGGGGTGAGAATACATTACTGCAAAAATCTCACTATTGAAGTCAGCAAACTAAAAGACAGATCACAGAAACTTTCAATCCAAATTTGAATGTATTCATTAAAAAGAAATTATTTCACAGTGCAAGAATGGAACTACCTGAGCGAGATGACAATAGGTTCTTACAGAAGGTGTAATTTTTAATTCCTTTGCAATCCTAATGGCACCAATCAAGCACTTTTTCTTCTCTTCAATGACTTCCTTAGCTTTTGCAATACCAGCACTGTAGTGGTTGATGCTCTTCACTAATTCTGCATGCAACTCCCTTTTCCTGTTTTAAAAACATTACTTTTCAGAATTGAGTAAGTACTCAGCCATACAGATTCAAACTTCAACTATAACACACAATTGCCAGTTATACCACAAAAAAATACAAAGTGGATACATCTCGCATAGAAGTATCATTTTCCTCAAGCAGTGAAATGTGGAAAGCATGGAAACCCCACTTAATCAGAGGAACCACAAAAGTTAAGAGTTCACACTGAAAAGCCACTTTGTTTGGAGAAACATTTTTTTATTAAACGTTTAAAGCACTCTTCCATTCAAGCCTCCTGATATTTCCATATACATTCAACTGAAAACTAAACAGTTGGATTTTGCCATTCAGTCTATTAAGATACCAGGTCCTCTTCTCACAGGCTCTTCTGGAATCCTAAGCTTTGACACCCTCCCCCCTCCTTAAATCTGAAGATACAAATATTTTTGAAAATGAAGAAATAAAGTGTCCTTGGGCTTCTATCAGCTTGAAAATTTGCAGAAAGTAAATTTTTTAAAAAAGTTATTCTGGCTATTAAACTGATCATCCACTAACAGCAATACCAAAAAACCCTCATAATTGAGCTATTTCAGAAAACTAACATCATTAAGAGTATTCTAAGTTTTTTCTTTTTTTAAAGAGCAGAGGCCGCATACGCTAGTGTTTCCCAACCATGCAAGCCAACTCCAAGATGCCACTACGAAAGGGCAAAAATACTGCACAAAAATTAAAGACAGGTATTTGAAAATACTGCTACAAGGAAGACTGAAATTTTATTTAGAATTCTTTTATCTAAATTAGAAACAACTTCCTGATAAAAACAACTCACCCCCCACCATCCTACAAACCAGATTACTACCTTGACAGGAGAGAAGCAATAAGTTCATCAAACGTTCTAACTGCAGTTTCTGCAACTTCGTCTCCTTCCTGCTTCACTTTCAGTTCCAAGCATTTCAGCATCTATTTCATTCGGTATTGAATAAACATGCATTTATTATTTCATTATTCATTATTATTTCATTCTTCTCACATTACTTCTCTTTCTTTTTTTTTTAATTCAGAAGAGAACAGAAGCAATGAACAGTAAGACAACGATCAATACTCCAGCAGAAAGAGTGACACTAAACCACAGTGTGGTTAGNAAAAAAAAAAAAAATCAGAGGATGACTACATAATGTAATAGAGGAGAAACTTATGGCTCATTAATCCCTTTGTTTTCTCTAACTTCTAGTCCGCTCACACTGTCTGGATCCTCATGTCAACTGAAGTCTTTAGCTCTATGAGGCAAGAAACACACAAATGCTGAATTTTACCTATCCAAGGAACCACAAGCTTAGTACTTAAAGACTGGCTTATATATGGTTCTGCTAAAAATATGGATTGACCTAGTAACTTTAAATTACGCATAGGCTCACGTACTCCTTTACAGAGTACTCCTGTAGTCTGTAAACTCCAGACTATAGCCTGGAGTTTAAAGCTGTATATTCACAGAAATAGCACAAACAGCTGAAGGACAAAAGAGATGTCAAAACAAAGGCAGCAAAATCATACTTAAATAGCATGTTACTGTGTGACTACTCATAACAAAAAGCTTCAATCAAGGATCGAATGTAGTATTTCATGATTTATCTAACTTATTTTCACCCACCTCGTCTGCATCATCTAAGTGGCCGAGATTACAAATAGCTATGCACAAAGCTTCATCAATATCTTCAATAGTTTTGCTGTCCTGGGGAAAAATTTGCCAATGAATATAAAGTTTCTTGTATGACTGGAAGACAAGATGGGCTATACTCATGTGCCATTTTGACAAAGAGGCACTTAATGCGGGTGACTGATGATCTGTGTAACGCTCTACGCAGCTCTATAGCTGCAAACACCCCCAAAATACTTAGCTCACCTGAATTACACTGAGAACATTTACATTGTAGTATGTCTGAAACATGGATTCTAAATTTTTTTGTTTGTTAAATACATGCAATTTATTTGCACAGACACCTACCATAAAAACAAAATGAAAAGATAGTACATGAAGGAAAAGCAAAATAAAGTTACCAATACAGAGGAAAGAAAACATGCAAGATTGAAGAATGGGAATACTGCAGCCTAGAAAAAAGTAAAATATTTAGGAATATTATTTGGGGAAAACCAAAATATAATAAGCCCCCAGTGTTATGCTGATGCAAGAAAAGTCAATAAAATACTTGCATATGAATTGACACAGAAGCAAATGTACATACAGAAATGTCTTGTCACCAGCACTACTAAAGCTAGTGTTGAGTGCTGGTATTTTGCTAAAAGCAAAATGAGACATCATCAGCTGGGGATGCCCCAGAAAGTCAGGGATGGTGCTGTGTAAGTCTGTCACTATCCGGCAACCAGTTCACCTTGCCAAAAGGCAACTTAACTAACATGCAAACACCTCCAATTTCTAAAGGGTTCCTCACTAGTGTTAAGGAGAACAAACACAAACTAGAGAGAAATTAAAGCTCAGCATTCAAAAACCTGAAATAGTTCTGCCTCTGACCAGACACTAGTGTAAACAAAAGGAAGCGCTACCCACAATTTGGGAGAGACCTGTTAGTCACACACATCATTATGGGGTTTATTACAGATGTTTGTTGTCAACTTCACCTCTAAAATAACTTTCCAATTAATGTATCTGAACATCTCAGACCAATTATGTCTCCGTCCTAGGAGCAGAAAAAGGGAAGAAAACCCTCCTCCTATTATGACTGGGATGTTAACTGTGTTAGGAATACTTCCCTATGACAACTCTTCCTACTCTATTTTGAGTAGATGCAAGGAAACATAATAGATTAAAATGTCATGGAATTACACTGCTCCCCCTCTACTTCATGGTTCTCATTACAATCAATGACCCAGTAATAAAAATCCTTCCAAAACTCAAAAGACATGGATATACTCATTCAGTGATGTAAGAAATGATACTGCCAAAGATCTAGTAATCACCAGCCACAAAATAAAGGAGTCTAAAAAAAACTTAAGAAACAAAAGTAGCAGTTAAGACTAGGATCTCAATAATTGTGGGTTTTCACATGAGCTCATTCTCAACAACCTTCTCCAAAAAAATAAAATATTCTGTCAACAGAAAAGGTGACCACCATCAAAATATTACTTATCACCTCAACTCAAGATACTTTGAAGATAACCTCAGGCTATTTCCTGTAATATTTTGTCAACAGCAATATATTGAAGTTTAAGATAACACAACATGGCTTTATTTCAAATAGACTTTTCAAAAAATGTTCAGAAAAGAAAACCATTTTCAAACTTTAATGGGCACTGTAACAAAAACACTTAAGAAGCCAAGACAGACATTTGCAAGTTATGATTCTTTCAAGGTAACTGTACAGGAAAGAAGAAAACAGGACTGGCACAGGATGTATCATTCATTTCTGTTTTATTCTGTCATTTTAAAATATCCACAACATTAGTTCACCTGGCCTAAAACTTCACAAACCTCATTCAGGAAGATCAGGCTAGAAAACACAATAGAATGTTTCAAGAGAGATCCATTTGTCCAACAACCTTGTTGCCCTGAATGACTACTTTAAGGATGTGTTGCATGTGCCTTGCAAGTGTCTCAAATTTAAAACGAAATAAAAAAGCCCCAAACCCAAATATTGTGAAGCCTCAGGTGTTTTTAAAAAAGCTAAATTCAAAATCCATAGTTTCACAGCCAGCTGAATACACTAGCCCTCCTCAGCTATGATCTGGCTGGGTTTGAGCTGCAATAATTTTGTCAAGTTATTTTACTAACACATCAATTCTATGATAAGATAGAATAATAGGACATAACTATTAAGGCAAGTTTCTGTGTTTTAAGAAGTGCAGTATTAACTATGCATATACAAAAATAATGAGTGAGAATATAAGGAAATTCCATATTAACACACCATGTCTGCCGATAGAGCTAGAGGTGGTTTATCCCTCGGTCCACCATTTGAAGAAACTGGGTGCTGACCATTTTTCTCTTCAGTATTGTGACTTAAGGGCCTGCAAAATAAAATGTTAAGCAAAAAACCTACACATTTTAAATAAAATATCAAACTTCCCACAAATACGTTAGACACAATTTGAGTATTTCAAAATCTGTCATTAAACACATACACACACCTATTTTTAAAACAGCAGAATTCACACTGTGATATACTACAGATACCTCATTTTTCAAAAAGTTTCCTTTCTACTAGCGTCATCTTACAATTCACTTTCAGTAACTATTTTTTGTCTGACAATTTTGGCAAGGCTGAACAAAACCTAGGAGGTGGTAGAGATTTTATCCTCAATGTGAGTAAAATGCATGACTACTAACATTCCAGAATTCATTTTTAATTTATTTCCAAATATTTTCCTTTAGATATCCCATCAGATATTGATTAGGCTGTTAAAATCTTTAGAATACATGACAGATTATACTAAAACCATCTACTGACAACCTGTTAGGAAGGCTCTTAAAACTCTGTTGTATGGTCACCCATGCCTGCTCGTCTGCAAAAGTACACATGGATCTAAACAGCTGCCAAGACTCACAAAAGCAGTCTGTGTAAGTCAGCCTAATTACAGGAAGGAAGCACTATGCTGTTCTTCCTGTGCTCAATTTGTTGTTTCTGATGGACTGTGAGAGGACTTGGAGAACACTGCTACAGAGACTGACAGCCATACATGAAATCTTGAGTTTCTATTTCACTTTGGGCAAGGATAGCGATGCATGTTACACGCACCAATCTCAGAAGATGGATTTCCTATACCTCCCTTACAGAACAGATCTGTATAGAACAGATTTCTTATGTAACACATCTGTAAGAATTATCTGGGCCTATTCTCATTTGTATAAACGTGAATCTCCACAGCGATGGCAGTGGGGGGAAAGACACCCACCTTAAGACTTCCTTCAAGTTCACATAGGCTAGACAAATAAGTTAACGTAATTTAGATATGACAATATCACAGAACACTGCTGGCATCTAGTCTTTATAGCTGTGACTCGTTATCTAAGCAGAAGGTGCAAGGGGAGCAGCAGGGGGGTGGGAGGGAAGGAGGTGCTTCATTGATACAGTCCATCCTGCCACAGCCTGGCATTTCAGCATTTCTCTACTCTCCCTCTGAAGAGAGGGGGTAACTCATCAGTGAGTTACCTCTGTGTTTAGAACTTTCAGTTCCAAACATTTTCAAGCCAAACCAGTCTCTTTCTTGTTGCCTTTCAATGAAATGTTGTTTGTACTCAAGTGTCAAGCCAGTTGTGTTCTCACAGTACTAGACACCCATACTGAGAATACATTAGTAAAGTTTAAAAAAAAATCAGCCCAAGAAAGATGGCTGGAAATGCTTGCTCGGTCAAGTTCTCCCCCAGTCCGGTGTCTAAACACATAAAAAACAGTTGAGTTAATAAAGGTTTACCTTGCTAGCCTTTGTGAGTTGCCATCGCATAGCCCAAGTTTAAAATCAGTTTTAGTCTAAATTCAGAGGGAAAAAGCAAAGCAAGTTCAAATACATGGTCAAATCCAATTCTCAGTAAAAAAATGTTCTATAACCCTGTTTTCACCTTCAGTACCCACTCCTCCTCATTTCAATGAGCATGCTTCAAAGCAAGTGCTGTTGAATTGAACTACAAGAGGTGTAAGAAAACAGCTTCCGAGACGAAGCTCTGTAGCCATCAGTGTATCTCTGAGGTAAATGAAAAGTGTTCCTAGTAAAAGGAATGCTGATTTCCTCTTTGCTCTTAGTATTTTTCCCACTATTATGCAAAACTTCTAGCATATTGCATTAGTGAACCTCATTACAACTTATTTTTTCAATAAAGTTTAATGACAGTGCTTAATTCCAAAGACTTGACTTATTAGTATTTGGCAATAAAGGCTAAATCTGAATTTTGTAACAGGAAAAACAGAATGGCTACACCTTATCTTTTGCATAAATCAAAAATTTAAAAAAAGCACTTAATGTTTGTCCTAAATACAGATTTCTATGAAACAAATGGCATTAGCATGTCATAAAACAGTAAAGATTTACAAGCAGAGCATTTTTTTTTTTAAATGCAGAAACAGAAATATATTATGTACTACCGTGTAAAGTGAAGTTATTTTAAAAAAAAAATAAAAATCTTTTGAGTCCTTTTATTTGGGAGCTGACAGGGAAAAAGTTTGGTTTGGTTGTTTTGGTTTGTTTGTTTGTTTTAATAGAAATACATATGCACCAGTTGCTTTCTTCACATTATGTGCAGACCAGAGGGTGAAACGGAGTTGGCAACATGGGGCACCAATGAGAACCATAAATTAAAACTTTCCTAAAACCAGACTTTGGATATCAGATGTGCATGACATAGCATATGAGAAATGTTAGCAAAGACTTGCTGGGGAGCAGGTGGTTGTAAAGTGCAGGCCCTGATCTCAGAGGGGACCTGAGCTTGCTTTAATCACTTCCAATGAAAATGCAAAAGATCCTGTAATATCACTATTTCAGATCACCACAGTCACTATTGAACAGAAAGCTTCAGATCAACTTACTTCTGTAGAGAAAAAACCAAATAAATCAGTGCCTTCATCCTTCACATCATCATGCAACGCTGTAAAAGCAAGCATAGGAAACACTTGACTGCGAATGTTGTTAACTGGAGGGCATCTTAATCAATGAGACAAACAGGAATACGTGATTACTGGAATAGTCTTCTACATAGTATTCAAGTCAACAGAAATTTGGACATTGATGTTTGTAATGACAGAATCTGAAAACTAGGAATAGAAGTCCAGATAAATAGATATGGAAGTTATCTGGGAATTACAAAAACTTATTGCATTTAATGATTAAGGTATTATCTGCATGATTAGCTACATTAGTTTGCTGCTACATTCGGGACAGGATAAATACATGAAAGGGAAGGCAAAAAGGCAAAAGAAAACTTGCACTCAGTATGTGTACCTATAGTACAGGGAAAAAAAATTGTTTCATAAAGCATCTGTAAATACTATGTACTCGACACAATTTTATAACTCTTGGAAAAAAGATACTCGAGCAGAAAAATCCCAGAAAAATGAGGTTTCTTTTAAAACAAACTTTTCAGGAGCTTTGTCAAGAAAAACAGCAGCAGGGGAAGAGAAAGTTATTGGTCGTTCTTGCTGAGTACTGGAAATGTAGTAAATAAAGTGTTAATCAAATCTGGCAGCCCATCTATTGTCTTTAACAGACCATATAAAATATAAATTAACAGTGAATACTGCACACCACAAAACTGCTGCAAATAAAAGTCAAGATCCAAAAGCCTTACCTGTCACACTCATAGCTTTTGACATTTGACACAAATCACTGTTTCTCTGATTTGGTTCTGGAAAATCCTCTTCTAGTATCTTAAGACATTGCCTTCAGAAGTAAAAGTAAAGGTTTAACATCATTAGGGACATCAACCAAACACTGACTTCCATCTCTCTTAGAACTAAGCTTGCCCTCTTTTTACCAAATGACATTATGTAGAAGAAGGTGCAGGTATCAAACACACACCATGCGCACAAAAATTTTGTTACCCTCTTCACTGGGGGAGAAGCAATTTACCTCTGTGATACTGGATTCATCATCTGTAAAGGTGGTACTAGAGCTTTTTAGGTATGCAGAACCAGCATTTAAGATAACTAGAACCAGCATTAATAGATTGTTATACAATCAATTTTAATCACATTCATTCTACAGTTATTTAACTAAAGATAAATTGAATATCAACAGTGATTTATTTACTTGCAAAATATACATACAGATCAATACATGATAGTGGTAGCCTGATAACTCAGTATTTGACAACATCCCAAGATGCATTTAAAATGTCTTTTTCCCCTGAACCTACTCCAAATGCTAGAACTTTCCACAAACTACGTGTTTTACGCACATACATAACACATAAAAATGGACTCACTTGCAACACTGCAGAATACAAACATTATTTTCTACATTTCCTCAATACTATTTCCTGATAATTATACTATCACAACTTAAAAATAATAAAGCCACTAGAGTAATCTCAAAATACACATACCTTACAGCTTTCATTTTCCTTCTGTTAAGCTCTTCATTACTGCCATCCACCAATGAGATCTCTTTCTTTCTATTCATGATGGTTTCTGACTTAAAAAAAAAAAAAGTGACAAAATATCTACAACATACACATTTCATCACTTGAGCAAACACTACAGGTTACTTACATGACTTGGCGCCGAGTAAAATGAAAAAGATACACAAAATTCATAGAAAACATACACCTATTTTCTCTTTGAAAAGTAAATCTTTTAAATGCAGCAAAACACTGGCCTGTTTTGCACTATCCAGCTACTCCTCTAGATACGCTACCCCACCCCTTACCACTACCAGACACAGATGCAGCAGGAGACACCACTACTGGTCTTCAAACCTCCTTCCTGATCATGTCTCCTCAATATGATTATTTCTCTTTTCTGCAGTATCTCAGCACTGTAGGTTCATACTCTGTTTGCGATCCACCATGTATACTGACCCCGACTACTTTCCCTTAAGGCCTGCTATCTGGCGTTTGTTTTTTTTTTTTTTTTTTTTCTTTCCCCACTCGATGGGAGAGGTGCTCTTTCCTCCCAGCCGGCGCCCAGAGCACCACTGCCGCACGAGGCTGCCAGTGAAGAGGCGGGAGCAGGGACCCCCCGAGACCGCCGGGACGGAACCCCGACTCCCCTCAGCACGAAGGAGAAACAACCCGCCGCGGGCAGCCTCGCGAAGCCCACCGCCCGCCAAAACAGCTACCCCAATCACCGAGCGCTTCGTCCGCCCTTGTTCCCTTCGCAGCCAATCACGGCGAGGCGGGAGGGGGAGGGCGGTTGTTGCTGTGGCCCGCCCGGGCAGCCTTCGCCGCCATGTCGGTCTCCCCGAGGCGCCGCTAGGCTGCAGCCGTCGGCGAGGCGCTGCCCGGCCTCACCTCTCCCCGCCCCTGCCGGGAGACCAGGGGTTCTTTCTTGAACGTGTTTCCTGGGCTGGAAGCCGTTAAGTCCATGCTTTGGGGTTACCTTATTCTACATGCGTTCTCATTATTTGCAGAACAAGTAAGAGATGTTCTTGTAGTGTTTTAGCACTCCTGTTTTGGCTGTCATAAATTTAGCATGATAGTCTCCAGATTTGTGTTTAAATCAGCTGTAGTAAATTACAGTTAAATTTTAAAATTAAAAATACAGTGATTTTCCCCTGCAACTTTTAGGACACTTGCCAAATCATGAAGTAGGCCAGCTTTCCAAGAGGCAAATTTCCTAACAAAACCCGGGTTATTCATATTTTGGACTGTTCACACAGTAAAACTAGGTTCTATCCCAAATCTTTCATTTTAAGTGTCCTAAGTAAGTGTTTGTTAGGCTAGGGTTTTGACTCGGATAACAAGGCAGAGTTTGAAAGGTCACACAAACCCTGCTCTAGGTTTTCTTAACAATAGGGAGTACTTCAGTGGTGTGGCCAAGGCAAACAGTAACTCTTGTTTGTTGAGAAAAGAGCCAAAGGAGAAGACTACACTCCTGTCTGCTGAAAGGGCAGAAGAATTTCAGCAGTAATGGGGAAGAAAGCATGAAGAAAGGAGCAGTACAGTTCAAAAATTAGTCAATTCTATGGAGCTAGGTCCTCACCTACCTTTTGGTAAAACACCCGGATCAGGCAAGCCTGCATTGGTTTCGTTTATCTACACTTGAATGTGCATGATTTGGTTGTGAGGGGCAGAACTTCCCAGAAGTTATCTTCAAACTGATTCAGCTTGTAAATAATTTTCCTCAGAAGCCCTCATTGTTAACGAGGGCTTAACTGATTGTTAACTGATTAAACTGGACTTTGTATAGAATCCTCGTGGAGATCTGTTGTCAAATTTTACAGCTGTGCCTTGTTCCCAGTCTGGTTTCTTTTGGTGTGGTTTGGCCTGCGAAAGTTTGTAGGGAACCCTGTTTGTGAGACTAAAAATCGGTATGAACTAGGCTGAACTCGCACATACAATATAACTTCCCGTTACCAGTAGTGTGTTTTCCAGAAACAACCTGCAAAGGAGTCTTACAAAATACTGTTGAAAGACAGGGCTGGGAACTGAAATTCTTCTTTCTCCTTGACATTAAAACTTACAGACTCAAGTTAGGTACTGGTTCTATGACACGTTATTGTGGTCCCATCTGCAGCTACCCCATGCTCCACAGGCAACAAATTAACCATCTCGCTTTCTGTCCCGTAAGAGTTAAACCCTCTTCTCCTGCTCTGTAAATGCCAATTGTCTTTTCTCACAGATTCTCCAATCAGTTTTTGCAATGAAGTTAAAATCTCGGGAGTTTTCTCAACTTTTAGTCAGCTTTGGAAATTGCTTCCTCTATTT
The DNA here is from genome assembly GCA_030449065.1 of Oceanodroma leucorhoa. Taxonomy (NCBI): domain Eukaryota; kingdom Metazoa; phylum Chordata; class Aves; order Procellariiformes; genus Oceanodroma; species Oceanodroma leucorhoa. The sequence goes on along the minus strand of JASVER010000196.1, from coordinate 48,095 downwards.
CAAAGGTGAGGAAAGGCTTGTGCACCCAAAATTTTGTCTTTATCTTCCATATTCTATGTTAATTCCCACTTAAAAATTAACTCTTGTTACTTAAGAACATAGTGAATAATGGCTGAGGGGTGAAATGTAGGCAGGGGTGATGGCAGACCTGTTGTGGGTTGTAGGAGACCAAATGGTAGGACAAACAATCTAACACCAAGGCTAACTCGCAATCCCCTGGAACAAAGGACTGCTTGATGCAGACAACTACAAAAGGCAAAACTTGATGAGGGAGCAGGGAATGGAGATTCCCTGTGCCTGTCTGAGGTATGTCTCAACCACTTGCAAGACTGGGGGATGATGAGTCCCAGGAAGGCTCTGGTGAGATAAAGGAGTGCAACAAAAGACATTATTCAACCTCTGTAGGGAGTTAACTGGACATGGCCTTGGGGCATGGCACTATAAAGCGGCCAAAGAAGGGAGTACCAAAATAAGAACAGAAAAAGAAACAACTACTTGAACTATGGGCTAACTATCCCAATTAGCATAGTAAGAAAACTGCCCACCAGCAGGAGAAGCCCCCTACTCAACAAAGCCCCTTCCCCACTGAATATGCGACCAATAGAGGCAAACTACGAAACTGCCACCGTAGCAGAGGGGCAGCTTGGAGTGACCKGCGRACATAAAAGGGSAAAGCAAATACTACAGGGTGGGAACTTCTGGACGAGCGCTCCTACAAGCCAGTGACCCCCTGTTGGCTGGACCAACACTGGAACCCGCTGATCTCTTTCTCTCTCTCTTTTCCCTCTTTTGCCTTTCTTTTATTTCTTTTACCTTTTCCTAATAAGTAATGCAAGGCATAAACCCCCACAGCAGTGGAGAGTAATAAGCTTTCTGCCACCCAGCTATTTACTAATGAGCCTAGTTTTGGAATAAAAGTTTTGTTCTGTACAGACCTTGGTGTCGTTTCACCTTAATCCACACAGAGGGAATTTACGGATCTGAGTCACCTGTCCCTCCGCACAGGCGGGATGTGACATGAGTGTAGCAGAGAAAGGGAAAGGATAGGAAGGATTGCCTTAGTTAGAGGTCAGAATGCAATTTTAAACCAGCAGTGTCTAAATCAGATTGTCTAAAAAGTAGCCTAACTAGCCTTTGGATGAGAAGCCTAATTAGGCCTAATTAGCTCTTTGGTGAGAAGACAGCTCATCCTTGCTTTTATTTCAACTTTAGCTGCATTTAATAAATAAGTGAACAATAGCAACAAATGCTCATGTTATCATTTTCTGCTTATGAATTTGTCAAAATTCATAAAAATATAGCTACAGATTCTGTTCTCTATACCTTTACAAAGAATTATAAAAGATATACATACACGTCATGTTATATATCATGCATATGTTACGTTTGTTTGTAGCTCTGTCAGCCTATACATGAAAGAATAAATAAATATACACTGCACCCCTTCAGTTTTCCGCTCATACCACTCTGAAAATCTGAAGACAAACCCACCAACTTGGTTTATTATTTCTGAAAAGACAGAAGTAATTTTCCAGAAAAGAAGGAACACCTTCTGTCTGTGCCATTAGCTATTCAGAGAACATTACTGATGTTTTGTAGTTTTATGCAATAGTACTTAAAATGCAGACAGTGTAAAAATCAGTGTTTCTAATGTGTGTAACCACAAGATGGCAGCATGGATTAACCCTGGGTGGACTCACTCGTCCTTCAGCCACTTCACTAGCTTTGTCTGTGATAGAAAGTACACTGTACTAGAAAGATAATACTGAACAGACAGTTGTCTTTGGTGTGAACAATGTAGTCGTATTTAAAGATCATAGTCCAATGTAGGTTGAAAACATATATATTGTCTAGATCATCTTTCCAGTCAGGAACATGTGGCAGTTGTTATTTCTTCAAATGCATCCTCCTTTCTCATCGTCTTGCCCTTTCTCAGCAAGAATTTCTGCTTTCAAAATGTGTTGACTAAATGCACTAAAACTGGCCAGTGTTTGGGCTTTAATTTGTTTGTTTGTTTTGGGTTTTTTTTGGTCATTTAGATGATAGATTCTGCAAATTTATATCTTGGTGATTGGGTATGTAATCATGATTGGATTTTTTTGGTAGCATGGCCATGTGATTACATGGTAAGTGGAAAAATAGTTTTCCCCTAAATTTTATGTGAAGGGCTGCACGTGTGTTTATAGAAGGAAGGAGACCACGTTGTGTCACTGCAGACAGGGCCAAACGCAATGATTCAGAAAAGTTTGTAGGTATGGGATGTACAGGTGTATAGGAAGTATGATTTAATCAGTGATTGTGTAGCATTAACAGCTGAATTATCCTGTTTCTAAGGCTTACAGGAGTAAGACAAGTCATCTCGAAACATTCTGGTGGTCTAACAGAGAGGCACTGATACCTGAAGGAAATGTCGTACTTAATCTCAACTTCTCACCCACAGTTTTTGGCTCATAATATTTATGTCCTCATAGTAGTGGTTATTGGGTGCTTATATTCAGTAGCTATTATTTATCTAATTTTCTGCTGATGAAATTAATTGCAAAGTATGCCAGATACTTTTTTCCTCATCCACTTTTTTCTCATCTTTTTTGTTGGTTAAAACCAACAAACTATCTGTAAATGTAATAGTGGACGGTTTGGTCCTAGGTACTTCTGTGGCATTGGTGCCGAACTCACACTGCTTTCCTTTCTCTACAGAATCTTTTTTCTGTGTGAGGCACAGAGTAACAGATTTGCTGAGTCTGTCTTTAGGTATATTAATAGTAAAAATATGACATGAAAATTCATAGGTATAAAAACGTTTAATTTAAAATGTCACTGTGCTTAAAGACACCTTTAATGTTTGAATCAAGCTTTCATCCTTTAAAATTCCTCTTACAGGCTTTTTACTGTGAGCATAGCACAGTACTTTTTGTTTAAATTCTTTTTTCAGTGTGTAGGGAAATAGCAGCCAGAGGTTGGATTGTGAGTTAGCTTTGTCCATTGTGCTCAGTTGCCGAATATGGGAGCCTGACAGAGGTGAGGCTATTGCAGCTCCATCTCTCCAGGTCCAGCCAGTAGTGAGGCTGAGCGTGTATTCCCAATTTTAATTTACTATTGAAAAGGCTACAATGCACCTCGACCACATAGTATAAGTAAGGATATCTGAAATAAAGACTTGTTAAACAAGCAGAAAATCTTTTTCTGACTTCAGCTTTCAACCTCTGAAACTCAATATGGCTGTAGCAAGGCACAGATTTGGGCCCCAATGCAGAAATGAGTATCAAAGAGAAAGACAGCGATATCCCACGGGGTCTGACTGAAGACTCTGTGTAGGCACTGAAGTTTGTTTGGGGGTCTTTCAATCATATTTGTGTGCGTGGAGATGTGCAAAAGATGTTGACATCTTTCCGAAATGCATATTGTCGATCAGCCACTGTTAGGCTCATTGAAGATGAAATTCTGTCTCTAGGCAAACCGAGCTTTCTCTTTTGTTTTTAAAATCTTTAAGAAACTTGGCTTCACAGCAAAAATCCCAGCTGAAATTCTTCTTCGTGAAATACTCTTTCTAGTCCAAAACTTTGGATTATAACTTATTGTTTAGCTAGTACAACAGGGGGAAAAGAAGTCTAGGTTTTTAGGGTCTAAACACATAGCTGAGAGGAACATGCTGGTGAGCGGGCTTGTTATGTCGTTTTACCCTCTCGTATAATGTAACTTGAAGCTCATCCGTTATTGCTCAGGCGATTTTAAAACAGCTTCAAAAATAGTAAAGGTACATGGAGCCTTCAGGAGACTTTATTAGAGCCTAAGGAATAGCAGTATTTGAATAACATGTGAACCCAATACTGACAAATGCTAAGCAATGCTTTTTGGAAGGAAATACTTCAACTGCATGCATGCTTGTGTAGTCCAGAATTACTATAAACTCTCCAGGAAGAAAACAGAATGGCTCTCTGTGCCACTGCTTTCAGAAACCAAATGAGATGATAAACTATATTAATAGTGTTTCCATAGTCTGTGGAACATAATATTGAGGAAAGTAGTATAATACACTGTGCTGCAAAGGCTGCATGTAGTTTTGACTGCCATATTTCTGCTCATGCATGGAAAGAACAACTCCATTTATGTTTTATGGAGCTTGTTTGCAAGAGAGTGAAGATGTGGTAACCTGGGCAACCAGACTCCCTGGTAAGCTTTACGGTGCACACTGAGGCTTGCAGTGTTGTCTTTTCATGTATTAGTGTCCAGACTAACGGGATCCAAAGCAATTATATGCATATTGCAACTGCATCCCTCGCTGTAGTATGTTTATTATTCAGAGACAGAGATGAAAATTATTTGCCAGTCACAAACAGAGGTGGTGGAGGCAAAGGCTTGGCAAAAGCATAGTCACTCTGGAGAACAGGCATGGTCTCTTCTTGTATCCATACAGATTACATACGGAAAACATGCTGAAGGGAGATTTGGCTCATGACCTACATTGAACTTTATATGCAAAGGCTATGGGTAGCCAGAATGCTTCACCTGAAATGGACAGAGAAGACATTTCTTCTCTCAGTTCTCCTTTGGGGTCTTTCTAAGTCAACAGCTATGCACTGTATGCTGCAATGGATGCTGAGATAAATGCGGTGATCTGGTCCTATGATAAGGACTACTCCCAACAAATCATCTTCGTTGTTAAGAACCAAATTTATTAGAAGATTTGTCTGAATCATCTATGCGAGATGAAAGTGAAAAGATCAGCAGTATTCCTTCAGTGCCTGTACATGAAGTTTCAGCAGTTCAAGATGCAAATATGCAATGAGATTCCCCTCACAGCAGATTGTTGGAAAATACGATTTACCATGTGTGCCTGTATAAGCCTCTCAGCATCCCACTGGGCTGCTGAGCATTGGTGTTCCTTACTGGACCTCTCTGTAAAATCACTAGCTTCTTTGTCTTTTATAACCAATATATAGAAAATAGTTGATTTCTTAAGAAGGCATTTAGAGGATTTACTAGTTAGAATTCTTCATAATGCATTGAAAATGGGGATTGATGAAGGGAGAGTATGGATTATTCCTATGGTTAATAAGGCTTTGTCTGATGGTTATGAGCTTGGATATTGAAACTGATGAAGTGACAGTTTAGTACCGTAATCCTCCACTAACTTCTTGTATGACCTTGAGCTAGTTAGTTACTTGGTCATTAATTCCCCTTGTCTGTTTTAGTTGCATTGTGATGTTTTGTTCAAAACTGTAGACAAAGAGTTGGACAGCTATTAGGGGTTGTAATACCCATGCGAAATATCACATACCACTGGTTCTGTGTTCTGTTGCTTTACCAATAAAAGTGATGTTGTTTAAGATGAACAGGATTACCACCCCATGGCACACCCACTCCAATCCCTGGCATTGTAATTACTATCAAATTAATTCTGCCTATTATAGGAAAGATATTTAAGTATTTTACTAGAACGTACTCTATGTTTTAAGGATTTGTGTTATTCATGTGTAAAGAAAAAGGAATGGAATAAATGACAAATGGAGAATCTGAATTTAAAGAGACTGCTAAGCAAGTGGGGCACATTCTCAGGACTGTGAGTATTTCAATTTTAAATCTATCACTCTCTACTTAAGGTATCATATTAAAAATCCAAGAAACACAATGTTTGTGGTCCCAGAGAAAGCTATGATTGTATGCCTCTTGTACCTACTGTTCCCAGAAATGATCTTTGCATTGTTCGTTTTTTGGGGTGCACATCTGCCATTTGAGAAAGTGTAAAGTGTTGCTGCTATGTATACAGCGTATGAGAATTAATACACCCAGAGCTTTTGTTGAATCAAAAAAAAGATCTGTATTTTAAGTTTCACTTCCTTTCAACATACAAGAAAATATCATGAACAGAAAGTCTTTTTGTTTACCTTGGCTGATATAGCTGGTACTTCATCTTTCATGTACTTATCTGTAGTTAATTAATGTGTAGTTAATAACTTTTATTGGTGAAAAAGCTATTTTTTAGTACATTCATATAATGCTGAGCATAAAATTGAGGTTGATAATCACATAAGGAAAAATGACTCCAAATCACTTACAGGAGCATTCACTTTTGTTCTTTGCATTTGGAAGTAGACATAAAAATCACTGTGAATGATTAGAAATAGATTAGGAGAGATTTCCGTAGGAAAAGGCTTACATGGGCTATAACCCTTGGGATGGATGTCGCTGAAGAACGGAATATATCATAGAGTTTTCTGTAAGAACATGGACAGGCATGGTTGTTCATTCCTTCTAAGTAACATAAGAACCAGAAGGCATCTGATGAAATGATAAAATGACAGACTTAAATTAAGCAAGAAGAAGTGCTTTCGTAAACAATCCATAATTTAACAATAAAAATTACTTCCTACAGAATTATAAATGTGTTAAAATATGATCAGTCAATTTTATGGTCCATGAATTAGACCAGAAGAGCTGTTAAAAAGGATGATGCAAACACGATCTATTATAGCTCTGTTAGTCTCTAAATGCTCATAGCAAGAGAGTCTACTAAGGGAAGCACCATTCCACACTGGCCTGTTTTTATATGTTTGCTCTAAACATCCACTTATGGCCACAGTAAGAATAAGGCCACTTGTCAAATTGTCTCTTGGTATGGACGAGCATATTTTTGCTTTTATTTCCATGCTAATAGATTCTGACCCCAAGAACCTAAGTTAATATTGTAGAGTAATACTGTGATTTAGTGTCTATTTTGTTTGAGAACTAAATTTAATCATGGCACAAGATGATTCAGTATAGATACAATAAAATTTTGACACACATATACATATTTCAGGTGTGTGATTAGTTTTTTGTACATGATTTAAATCCATGTATGATACCAGTGACTAAGTAGTTACACATTATCTATTTGATAGCATCACTGAAATACATTTGAGTTTTAGTGTATTCCTTGGTTGGAAAAACATCCCAATTAGCATTTTGGCTGTTATGTTAACTTTAGCAAAGATAATGGTGTTTGAGTTGAGAATGGGAAAAATATTCTTTCACATGAAGATATCCAAATCCTTTCAATAAAGGCTGACGGCTTGCTGATGAAATGCAATGGCAAATCTTGAAGACCAGTTAAAGAACAGGCTTACATTTCCTGTGATAGGCATTCTGGCACCTTATTTAATTCAGACGCGAGCTTGTTTGTGCATACTTATAATGTGTCTCAAGTTTGTATCATTCCAGAGAATATTTAATGAAAATTTATGAAATGTATTAATCAAGGGACAAAAAACTCGAGCATTTCCAAGTGTCTGTTTGTCTTCTGTGAAGGAAAGGCTGTTGCTTTCTCCATTTCTTCAGTCACGCTTGTCAGGCTGAAATAATGTGTGGAAGCTCTTCCCTGTGAATCACATATATTCCAGGAATCACTGGAGTTCTAAATGGAAAATGTGAAAACCTGTTCTTCTAAACTGAAAAACATACACAGCCAGATTGGAGCAGTAGAGCAGTGGCTGGAACAAGGAGAAAAACAAATCCAAACTTTTCAAGCAGACTTCAATTAAAATAATGGAAAATACTAGGATAGAATCAGAAATGCTAGAAATTCCTCTGAGTGTACTTCCATGTATTTACAAAGGGGAGCTCAGTCACATTCCAGGCAAAGTTGATCAGTTCATCCTTGGCCAGTTTTTTCAGTCTTTCCAAGCAGGTCATGGGTCCAAGAGTCCTGGACACATGTTTAGAAACCCAAATCAAGTTGTTCTTATCCTGGAGTTGTTAATGAGTCCAGGAAAGAGCCTACAGGTTGGTTTGAAAGTGTATGTTGTTGTTGTTTGGTTGGTTTTTTTTTTGTCAAGCTCTTTTAAAAAAACATGCCTCTCAGATGGGGTTCTGTATGGAGCTTGTAGTCGAGGAATGTCTTAATTAAGACAGGTTGGTTCAGCAGCTTCTGGGTGTGCACATGAAGGGAGATTACTTAGAATGCAGAAGAAAAGAGATAAGGTGTTTGTGAAAGTGCAGGTGGGAAGAAAGCACTTAAGGAGAGAAAGCTGGATAAAAAGTGTATTCATCCCTGCCCAAAATACTCTGCTGAAAATTTTACCTGGTTTTATTTACCTTGTTTTTTGTTTTCTTCTGATGTAGCAGTAGAAGCTCTTCTTAGAACTGATAAGAGCCTGTAAGTTTTACTAATTCTCGAGGCTAATAAGAGCATTGTATTTTCCAGGTTTCCTGTAGTATTATTAAAAGGTACAGCTTCAAAAGGAGTTCCAAAGCTTATACAGAATACTCTAAAGCTATGTTGCTCTCTAAAGCTGTGTTGCTCTCCATTATAACAGTTATCTCAGGCTGGGAAGAAGTGAAGATGGCAAAACAGCAATATGGCTTCTCTGGATTCTTCCTGGAAGATTCCCAAAGACATCACAAGAAAAGATTTGAAAACACGTTGTGTCTGACTAACTTACTCTTCTTCCTCCTGTCACCCAGCTGACACCATCTAACGAAAGCCAGGGCCAGAAGAGGTCTGGGCAGAAATGACCATGCAGAATAATGTTTTCCAGATGGGGCTGGTTCTTATACAGAATACTCTAAAGCTATGTTGCTCTCTAAAGCTGTGTTGCTCTCCATTATAACAGTTATCTCAGGCTGGGAAGAAGTGAAGATGGCAAAACAGCAATATGGCTTCTCTGGATTCTTCCTGGAAGATTCCCAAAGACATCACAAGAAAAGATTTGAAAACACGTTGTGTCTGACTAACTTACTCTTCTTCCTCCTGTCACCCAGCTGACACCATCTAACGAAAGCCAGGGCCAGAAGAGGTCTGGGCAGAAATGACCATGCAGAATAATGTTTTCCAGATGGGGCTGGTTCCCTGCGAAACTCCATGAGTGCAGTTTCAGCCCTTGTTTAGCCCTACTTGTGAATAAGCTGACTTGCCTAACCATTGCTTGTGAATAAGCTCACAAGAATGACATGGGACCCACATAAGCGGAGAATACCAGCTCTCTGCTACTTGTGATGAAGAACTATCATGTCTGCAACCATGATAGGCATTTGCTATGTCATCTCAAGGGTCAGTTTATAAGCATATGGATTCCTAGATCTTTGCAACCTGGACATGATTCATCTGACCACCCTCTTGTAATTACTGAAGAGGAACAGGCACTTTTAGAATACCAGTCTTTGCATTCTCATGGAGATGTTTAAAGCAAAACAAAAGATGAATCACACTTACAAGTGCCTACTTTTCTCCATTGATCATAAAGGGAGCCTAGAGAGACTAGCTGAGATCGACACATCTACAGTTCAACCTTTCGCTGAGATGAATCCCGCCCAAAAGATTCTGCTATCTAATAATGTGTCTGGAAGAGTTTTCTCTCCAACCTGTAAAAGCTCTCATGCATTCTGTCCATGCACTTTAGCCATGTACTGGGTTTGGGTTTTATTAATGCTTTCAAGCACAACTGAAAGAAGACCAAAATGCAATTGTTTACTACAAGTGAAACTTCGAAGAAGTGTGCAGAAGTGCCAAGGGTGCCTGAAATCTCAGTCCCTAGGAAAAAAGCAAAGGTTTCATTTTATGCTTACACAGCAACTGACCACAGGGAACATACTTACAGGCTATCTTTCTTTTAGCAGAGTAGCTAAAAGTGCATTTTTCATGCTACTGTATTAAAGAGACCATCCCCATGCTCCTGAAGTCATGTGTGTTTATCCACCCTGATGGCAGGCTTCAGAATTGTCCATCTGGTATGAGAATTTACTGAACATTATCTTTTGAAAGATTCACATAATATCTCACTTTTTAAAAAAATAAAAGAGATTGCGATACTATTACAGGTTTCTCTCCGTCCAGTTTAAAAACTAGAGCCAACACTAAATTTATTTGCAAATTGCCATAAATTGAATTAGTATAACTGCAGTTCTAGAAGCATTCAATTAAATTAATACCATCAACTGAAATTACATGTCAGCCTTTTGCCAGGTTTTGCAAAGATGGTACAAATCAGTTCAGTCAGCTTGGCCTTTACTTATTTTTTTTGTTTGTTTGTTTTATTGTAATTTCTATTTGTAATTATTACTGTAATTAATTGATAAAGGTTTACAGCAAACAATTAATAAAAAGCCATTGACAAGAAAAGCTTGTTTGTGTTTTTCTAATAAGATGTAGCATTTGCTTTCTGATGATTCAAGGGGCAGGTTATGTAAACATTTCTATTTCTGATCCTTCTAAGGCTTTTGTCTCTTGTCTATTAAGTATTTTGTGGGGGAAAACATGATCATCAAGTCGGCAATCTGCCTAGGATTTCAGAATGGCATGAAAATAAATAATTACACACGATGAAAACATTTAGGATATTACATTGCGATCATTTCATATCACTGGCAGACGCATTTCAGGAAGAAAAACAACATTACATAAAGTCTAGTGGTACAGTAAACAAGGGGATTTAAAGACTGTTGGATATTGCTGTCTGTTCTCTCCCTAGGATAAAGTATCAACTGTAATACTTTAAAATTAGGTTTGGGTTTTTTTTGTGTCCACAACAGACAAATCTGCAGGTGGCTGATAATAAATAAGACGACTTTGGCAGTCTGTAATAGCTCTTATTGGAAAGAGTAAACTAGAGGGAACGAAGGACCTAATTTCATAGAAGGATTTCCTTCCAAGATCACCTGAATTTGTAAACATCTTACCTCAGTCACCTGCCTAATCATTAGAACAAACATTGCCTCAGTTCCAGGTTCCAGGCTTGAATAATACAGTGTCTTTGTAATACTCGTAATTCCCTTCAGAATCCAAATGTATTTATTTCTTTTATCCTTGCTCTGACTATAATGCTAATATCTCATCTGAGCTTCTGCCCAGAAGGAAAGTTTGATATATGCTGAATCAAAGGATGCAGTGAAAATGATCATTAAATGACAAGGTGACCTAATTTAATGTAGTTAATCTACCAGTTAAAAATAGCTTAGACATATCTGGTTTTCAGAAGTGCTACACTTCCAGAAGGCTAGTAGAAGACAGTGGCATTAGCACTTTCATAAAACAATTCCTATGCCCATATGCATGTGGGAACGGAAGCTTTTGACAGCTCCTATGGAGCTATGTATGTTTCTGTACTTTTAAATACATATCTTGCCCTCTGATCTCTTAAACTGGATCTACTTAATAAACAAAGCAACTTGAAGACCTTTTTAAAAAAAATTCAAGAGATGTTGTTACATTCTTGGTTTTTGTCAGCTCTTGTTCTTGAAACTCTTGAAGTAAGGAGCGCCACTTCCATTCTTCTAGTGTGAACCTGCTTTTGTATCAAAGGCGTCCCCTTGGCTTCTCCCATTTGGGAAACTACGTGATCACTGCATACTACTGAATGAGTGGTACAGGGACTGTGATTCACAGGGTCTTAGCCTGAATTAGTGGGAATTTAGGCCAGAGAAAGTAGAGTGACTGAACACATTTTGTCTTTGAAGGAAACAGAGGAACTGCCTCATCAGTAACGAGTCATGCAAAAAGCAGGTTATTCATAATGACAAGTTGTTGGCGCTAATTTGTGACAAACACGTGGGGACATACATGTTTTATTTCACAGGGGTGGCTCTTGCAGGCTTTATCTTCAACAATAACATAGATAATAGATATTATACACTATGTTCATGCAAGGTGATACAGTTAGATTCACTTCAAAGAAAGGCAGGAAGTCTTCAGGGTTGGGTGCTTAATGGTGCTATAAGTTTCTGGGAAAGACAAATGTTTTGCTGTATAGAAGTAACATATCCTCACCTGCCTTTGCCATATCTCCTGTGTGACTGCTAACCCACCTGTTCTCTAAGTGGCAGCCTTTTTCAGATGTTGTTAGGAGGGAAGGTTGTGTCCCAAGACCATTAGTGCCACTTTCTTCCATCAGACACTGTGTGGTGGATGTCCTCAACTAAGATGTAAACTGGGCCTGTATATGTTCTATGAAAGGATTTTGAAATTATATAGTTCAGAAGTCGCAAAGTAAGTGGGAGTCCATAACAGTATGTTGCTTTGAACAAGGCAAGTATTATCTGAAAGATACTTAGTGTACTTTTTCTGTTTGGCAAGCCTCACTGCTCTATTATGTCAGTTTTGGGGAAGCATGTCAAGAAAAAGGTGAACTGGTTGGATAGAGTCCCAGGGAAAGCAGCCAGACTTGTCAGGGGACGGGAAGGCACAGCCAATGAAAAGAAAATTAAAGGAACATGAATAACAGTGAGATGGGTTGTCTTGGAATATATAAAAGCTATCAGAAAGGAAGAGGTCAATAGACTGCCCTCCATGTTCACTGAAGAAGGAACAGAAGTTCCTTCTGGGAGCTTTAGCCGAACAAAGTTTGGACTTTAGCTGAAGCAGAGACTCGTTATGTTAAATATTATGGAAAAGCATTCAAATGTTAAGGAGATATAAGCACTTAATGAGACAATTGATATTTGAAACTACTGCACACCTTAAGAATATATCAAAAAAACATCTCTCAGGAACAATGTTGGACCCTGGCTTAGAGTAAGGTGTTGGACCATGACCTTATAATGTCCCTTCTCTACCTATTGTCTATGATTTTATGGTAACTACTACAATATTGACCTTGAAAAGGTAAAAGCTCAGAGCACCAGTTTATAAGAGTAGCTGTGCTGGTTTTGGCTGGGATAGAGCTGAATTTCTTCATAGTAGCTTGCATGGGGCTATGTTTTGGGTTTGTGCCAAAAACAGTGTTGACAAGATACTGATGGTTTAGTTACTGCTGAGCAGGGCTTACACAGTGTCAAGGCCTTTTCTGCTCCTCACACTGCCCTGCCAGCGAGTAGGCTGGGGATGTGCAAGAAGCTGGGAGGAGACACAGCTGGGACAGCTGACCCCAACTGACCAAAGGGATGTCCCATACCATATGACGTCATGCTCAGCCATAAAACTAGGGGGAGGTTGGCAGGGGGGCTGCTGCAACGACTGGCTGGGCATCAGTTGGTTGGTGGTGAGCAATTGTTTTCATTTGCATCACTTGTCTTTCTTGGGTTTTATTTTTCTCTCTGTTATTTTTTTCCTCACAATTTTTTATTATTATTGTTGTTATTATTATTATTTCTTTTTAATTGTTAAGCTGTTTTTATCTCACCCCACAAGTTTTCTCACTTTTACCCTTCTAATTCTCTCCCCCATCCCACTGCGGAGGGGAGTGAGTGAGTGGCTGTGTGGTGCTTAGTTGCTGGCTGGGGTTAAACCACAACAGTAGCCTTACAGGATCAGACCAAAGATTGAACTAAGCCGCTAAATCAGCATGACCAAATACCTCTGTGGAGTGCCTGTATGCTAGCGCATGCCGCGTGGGGAGCAAACAGGAGGAGTTACAGGTCTGCATGTAGCTGCAGGTTTACAATCTCACTGTGATCACAGCAACACGGTAGGATAGCTGCAGTGGATTGGAACCGCAAGCTGGGAAGACAAGGAGGGGGAGTACAAGAATGTGATGGACATACTGGAACAAGTCCATACTGGAACGAAGGGCCATGGAGATGATGAAGGGCTTGAAGCATCTTCCATATGAGGAGAGGCTTAGAGGGCTGGGACTGTTTATCCTGGAGAAGACTCAGGGGTCCTTATCAGTGTTTGTAAATACCTGATGGGAGGGAGTAAAGAAGACGGAGCCAGAGGCTTTTCAGTGGTATCCAGTGACAGGACAAGAGGCAGTGTGCACAAATGGAAAAATGGGGAATTCTGTTTGAACATAAGAAAAACCTTTCTTACTGTAAAGGTGGTCAAACACTGGAAAAGGTTGCCCAGAGAGGCTGTGGAGTCTCCCTCCTTGAAGATATTCAAAACCCAGCTCTGAACAACCTGTTTTAGGTGACCTGCTTTCAGCAGAGGTGTTAGAGTAGATGATCTCCAGAGGTCCCTTCGAATCTGAGTGAATCTGGGATTCTATCAAGCAATGGTGAATAGTGGATGCGTAGAGAAACAGTACAGGTACAAACTGCTCCTTCCTCTGGTTTGTCCTTCTAGCTTCTGGAGTCAGTAGGTTAAATATTAATCATGTTTAATAGTCATTGATAGATCCTTCTCATAAATCTGTTTAATTATTTTAAACTTATTTATGCATATAATTTCTCTGGCATGTTGTGATAATGAATGCCACAATTTGATTAGGCATAACATAGTTCATGCAGCCAGGACTATAAAATCAGGCCAGTTAATTCCCCAAAGCACAAAACTTTTAGCCATTGATATCAGTAGGAAGGTTGCGTGGGGATCAGAGAGAGAACGTGACGTTCTGTGGTAACTAAACACTCAGGTCCTTATGATATATTCAGTGCTTTTTGTTTACATTTGCAATGCACTAAGAAAATCTGGTCTGTTCTAGGCTGCTGCTGTATTTTATTCACTTTTACCTCTCTGCTCCTTCTTTCCCTTTCCTGTCTTTGAAAGGCTTCTGTCTTTTTTTTGTAACATTTTCCTCCATGGTGCAACTCTCAACTCCTAACGGAGCTATTTTCACTCCAGTGCCTACCTTATCTGAGCCTCTAATATGACTTCTTCTTGATGAGATAGTTGTGATTCCAGATGACTTTTATGTGCTTTAAAGCAGATAATCCGGCAAAGGGGGGCTTACGACTGTGTACTTGGGTAGGTAATGTTGGATGAACTTGCCTTGTGCTTGTAAGGGTCTCTGCAACCATGAGAGAGGCTAACACTTAAAAAAAGGTGATAGGTGGATTTCTAGAGATCTTTATATATCTGTATCTATGGCTATTTAAATATATTGTGCCATCTCACACATTTGAAAGCCTTTCTGTAAAGCCATGTGAATTTAAAAGAACACAATGCAAAGACTAATATTAGAATATGTTCATACTTTGACAACACTAAGTCATATATTGAGTTACAATCTTAGAAAACTACCCTTAAATCTTTCCTCAAACAATACAAAATGAATGACTAATGAATTTTCAATAATGTAAAAAATAAATTGTGCTTTTAAAAATGCTTGAAATGCCATTTAAATTACTAAAGCTGTTTTTTTACTGCTATCGTTGCTGCTATCACTACCAAAAATAACAAAGCTTTGTAACTGGTCCTGATCCAGTTGAAGTAAAGATTGTTTTTGTGTGAAAGAACCTGGTTGAGGATTAACTTGAGTTATATTGGATGCCATCCATATTGTTTTTTTAAAATGAGTTACCATTATGAACGTAATTTCTTACTTTTCTCTTCACTAGTTTGGAACATGATAATGTTAGACTACTTACTTAAAATATACAAATTTTATCTCATTTCTCAAAGAACATTTTGGACAAACGTTTCCTAAGTACTGTTTTGTTTTTGGTTATGGTTTTTTTTTTTAATTTAATGAATTAGAAATTACTCTAGTTCTTTTCAGGTAATTTTGATATTACCTGCATTTCAGAAAAAAATTTAGAAAAGTAAGAAACAAAGGTGTGAAATAGGGCAAGACGGAGAAATGACACTAGAAAGGCTGGATTCTGAACAAGTTCAATTTGTTATGTGGGAGGTGTATGGCTGGCTGTGGAAGTTAAACCTACTCATTTGGCCTTTAGCTCAGGCACAGTTCTTTAGCCACAGCTCTCGTGGGCCTGTGTGGTTCAGGCCATTTTGCTCTGTATGAAACGGTAGGTTTCCCTGCCTGTCCCCACATGATTGTCTCAGCTGGCTGTTTATGGTGCCACGAGCTGGGCTGCGGGTGTGATACCAGACGTGCTTCACTTCCCCCCGTATTATATCTAGATCTGCCGGTTGTACTCGCTTTGAGGCCAATGGAAGGAAAGGCAGAACAGCTTGTCTATGTGAGAAAGTTACTCTAGAAAAAGATTGAGCGTATGTTCAAACATTGCACTTCAACATTAATGCAGTCCGCTCATGCATTACAATGTCCATAGAGGCAGGTTTGGAGAAAGAGGTTTAACTAGCATAAACTACAGAATCAGAGGAACTGGGATTAGGAACGTTTCCTGTGAAAAGCTTTGCCTGCGTTGCATTGACAAGGGGGTGGGGTACATATACAACAGCAAAAATGAGACGTGGAGGTGGGAACCCAATGTCCTGCTGAGCCACAGAGCACTAAAAGCATTACCTCCAATCCCCTTTCTGCTCTCCCTGCCCCTTCATGAGTCTGCTGAGCTGTAAATTAGAAAGATGAAGAGTGTGCAGGGAGCACAGCTTTCCCATGTGTCACGGCGTTCAAGCAGATGGATATTTCTAGCACAAGGCATGTGGGAGGGCTGGAGTAACTATCCTGCTGTGTCTATATGGAGAAGGTCAGAAAGCATGTCTCAGCATCTCCACTGTGACAGCCTTCCCTGTGGGAGTTCTGCTGCTTGGGCTGGGCATGAAGGCTGGCCTGCTGCGATGGAGGGAAGGGGAGAGTACGCACAGGTCCACCAACATGCTAGCACAGCTGTCAGAGCTGATAGGGCTCGCATAGGAGGTACTCGCTATGCTCTTGTAGTTCAGGAAGGTGCACTGCATGCCCTAATAATTCTGGAGAAGACCCTTGTGAAGAAAGACTTTTTAGGCTAATTGGGAGATAGAATAGGTTAGGAGGGACCACCACTTTTTTTTTCTTTAACAGCTTTATTTTAAAAAACTGTGAAAAGAAGGCATTCCACTACATCCCTGTGGAGAAACACAAGTCAGAAGCTTTTGAATGATTGCCCCTTTGACTGCCTTTCCTCTGGGAGCTGGTTTAAACACTGTTATGTCGCTGTCCACTATGGCAGAGAGCTTACAGCACTGAGCTCACTGCAGGAGAGGGAACCAACGCGCAGGGAGATGGATTTTTATAAATGCATTCTCTCACTTATAAAGATACATAAAAAATGTAGCAGCTAGCAAAAATCTAATCTAATCTAATCTAATCTTTAACATGGATCTTTCATTTAAAAAACAGGAAGAAGAAAATTACCTTTACTGTGACTATCAAGCATGCAAGGATGGACTGGGTAAGGAGAAGACCACTGTTATTGCCAAAAAGTTTTGGATTAATTTTTCTTGTTCTACTAAGAGATTTCCTATATTTTATTCTCATGATATCTTTTGTCATCTTACATAACTCAGGTGAAACTGTTTTATTAATGGTAAAAATGAACACAGGGCTGAGAGAAAGAAGGTTCAGGAAGAAAAGTAAATAAACAGAAGATTCAGTATAAATCCTTGTAATGTCAGGCAGGCAACATTAAGTAGTAACTGTAGAAGCATAAAGAAATTAATTCCAAATGGAATGTCATACTTTTTACTGTATGAAGGTGAAAAAGTTCTTGAAACATTGGGTCTGCGAGAGGTTACCAGCCACTCGGGAACTAACAACCACCCTTTAGAAAAGTGTGCAATGCACAAAGATGTACAAAATATTGTCAGATCAAGGCTGTACAGAATATAGTCCGCTGGGAGTGGATTGTTGTCCTACTGATGTACAGTTGCCTCTCTGTAAGCCAGGAGGGGATTTGCCTCCAGCAGTTTAACTGTAGCTGTCCCCAGCAGATTTGTGAAGAGCATTGGATTCGTGTGCATAGTTAGGTATCTTACAGCAGCCTTCTCAGTGGGCTACTGTCTGTGGTCTCACTACTCTTGCAATCTTCCTGTGTAACATTTTGAAAGCGTTCGCCATGCACTTGAGAATTTAGAGCTAAATCATTTATCAAAGTGATAAATTTGGTAATGAGCTGGTTGAGTGTCAGCATCCACGATGGAGACAGTCTAACAAGTGAGTTTTACTGAATGCATACACAACTGCACAAAGCTAAGCAACAATATGTAATCATGTTAGCAAGAGCTCACTGTTAGCTGTGCAGTTGTCAAACACTAAACTGGATCTGCAGTTTTGCCATTTGGTATTAGAGATGGTTCCTCCCAGGGTGCTGGAGTGGATATCTTAAAAATGATGAGAGAGATGAACAGTGTGGGAAATAGAAAATGCATGAGGAAAAAAAATCATCTTTATGCAGAGCTATTCTATTCATCATTTAAAATGTTTTAAAAAAATGTGCTTGGAAGGCATTGTATGTTCCCATCTCTTCTTTTTACTAACAAGTGATGAAGAAGGGGTTTCTGAAGAGGAAGTTAGAACTATATGAGGATACATACCTGCCAGTGATCCAAATGCTTCAAAATAATACCATTAAGATCTAAATGGCTAATATGTTAGGAAATTATTTATTAAAGCATTTTTATAAATATTGTACTTATCAGTTCTTTGTATTTTTATTGCTATGTTCATCACTGTATATTGAATTACAGATATCGGTAACAATCTTTGTAAAGAAAAGAATTTTAAAGTCAAAGATTATTATCTTATACAAGATAAAGAATAGGTAATGCTTACATCTTGTTATCATGCTAATATAAGGCATCATCTATCAGAACTACCATTCGTTCCAAGCAGAACTAACTTGAACAGATGGGGCTCACTGTACAAGAGAAATGCACTTACTTTAAGGAAGCAAGGAGAAGCTACTGCCTAAAGTTCTTGCTTTTCTGGTGGTGATATCTCAGTGTGCCTGAACTCTGATATCTGTGCATCTGGCTGAGCTGTGTCCAGCCGTTGGATAGGTGAGGTTTTGTATCAGACCAGGATTAGCTTGGTTGGAGTTTCTTCCTTTTCTTATTTGCTTCATTGCCTCATCTGAAAATGGACATTTTCTTATGACTTGTTCTCTGTACATAATGTGACTGCTTATATTCTATTGCTAGTGGTTAACATCAGCAGAGAAAACACATTTGAGCAGTTGCATGTGGGAAATACATTTGCAATGTGTAATTTTCTTTAAATGGTGAAAAGCCACTGGCTTTGGGAGGAGAATCAACTGGAAGTCAAACTGTCCCAAATATGTTCTAGGTCAACACATTTAACCATAATACTATGGTTTTGAAATTTCATGCAATAATTGTTATGTCTTGTAACTTTTGTTACCAGTTATGGTGGCCATGATTTAAATATGCTGAATTAAAGAAGCTAGTTATGTATGAAAAAAATAACTCTTGCTATTCTTCACTGTCTTTTGTGCTAGCTGTTAATTGCCATGAATGTTAATAGCCTTTAGAACTGCATCTAGTTTTGCTTTAAAGACTGTAAATTAAAGAAAACTCATCACATTTATAAGAAAGTTGTTCAATTCCTTGTTAACTGTTTCCACCTATTTTTAGGCTAATGTCTCCAGTTGCCATATCTACGTATTGTATCTCATAACATCTTTCCTCTGCTATCTTAAAGATCTACCTACTTTCAGAAGTTTCTCTGCTGTGTAGATATCTAGAGACTGATCAGGCTCTGTGTTCGCCTTCCATTACAGAAACTGTGTAGACCATGCTTTTAATTCTTAGATAACAAAGCTGTATCTGGATGTGCCACTGTTGTTGGAACAGCTTTCTGAACCTTTGCCTGTGTGACATGAGGACTGGACAAAATGCTATGTATCGAATGATTACCACTTCAGCACTTCTGCATAGTGTCTGTTAATGCACTGTAAGGTTGCGGTTTTGCTCTCAGCTAGAATTAAATTGCTCTCAGCTAAAATTAAATCACTCTCAGCTTATATTCAGTTGGTTACCCTGTCACACCCTTGTCATTTTGTCTGCTTTCTAAAGTAGTTTCTCATCTGCCAAATTACACAAATATGTTTTTTCACTCAAGTTTGCAGACACATGAGTTTGTCAAAGCTATGTACGTATGTATTTATGTATGTATATATTTAATTATACCTTTCAAAAGGTACTTAAAGGAAAAATATCATTATGAGAGTATGAACATTGTTGTGAGAATATGGGGGGAATCGAACAGAGATCTAAAATTTAAGTGCTCCCTTATTATTCCTTCTTCTTGTACTACAGGTTCTGAATCTAATAATGTGATGTGCCAAAGACAAACAGAGATAAGGAGCCAGAGATTATGTTTAGCTTCACTAAGAGGTTTTGCATGTGTACCAAAAAGTGATATGGCACATGGTCTTAGCAGTATAGCTCCTCTAACTCTCTGTGTGCTCATGTCTGTCTGATATTTTCAACCAAGTGTTCTGAGCAAAAAGGCTAAAGTTTCTGGAGTGGTTGTGCTGAAGGGTATGCATCAATATTTTGGGGGTTGATTCTTTCTTTTCAGTGTGCTCTTTTCATTTTCCACTTACCAGCTTGTAAATGTCCTTCTGCAAGTCTAGTTCAGATTTTCAGGGTCATTTACGGAGGTACCAAACACCGGGGAGAGGTTTACAACTGAGAAAAGCCCCAGACATTGTACTGTCTGAAATATTAGAAAATAGCTGGGTTGATTTCTTCCTAAAATATAATCATTTTTACAACTGTTGCAACATCCAAGATATCTTACTTAGGGAAATGTTCCCCACAGAAATTCAGAAATCATTATTGGTTCCATCCCTCTGCTGTATTCCTCTTTTTAAAATTTTTTTAAATTTATTTTTTATTTTACAGTTCTGTTAATGTACGTGAAATCAAGCTGGTATAAAACTGATGTGAGGGAATGGAAGACCGGATCCCCTCTGAATGCACTGATGTATTGTGACTGGAGTACTCTGTTCCGACATTTAGAGAAGATAATGTAACTGTGAAAATGTCATGTTCATTATCAAGATCTGAATGTCATCATCCTTTGACCTCAGAGTTCTGTAAAGATTGGTAACTATAAAAAAAGCTGTTGTGTTTTCCTTCCCCATTTGTCTTCTGAGCAGAGTTTCTGCTGCTTTGGGAACAGCACTGACATTTATTTGAGAACTTAGTGGCAGGCACAAAATCGCATCCTGAAAACAAACATACAGAAACTTGCTGAGACATGCTGGCAGCTAGATACTTCCAACTGTGCTGCTTTTCAGATCTCTGTAGGCAGATGTTTTGTAGAGAACGGGTGTCACGGAAGAGATGTGAGCAATATGGATAATACTGACTTCTCGATGCTCATGAAATTCTTGACTTCTGATAGATTCTGCTCTGAGCCTAGACAGGAGTGAATATGAGAAAGATGATGGGTTCTTTATATGGTAGCTTGTCTGGCAAGTGACTGACTTGCACAACCTCTAAAAAAACTACTGTATTGCAAATGCCAATGCAGTCTGTGACCTTTGCATAATAAGAACATTGATAACGGATTTTCCAATGGTGCACTCATTAATAAAGCATAGGGAATAGGGCTGGTACGATAGGTGTGAAGCAGATAGAATTAGTATCTTTAATCATCTCTTTGATGACTGAACATCTTCACACACATTTATCTTAGAGGCTGGAATTATACATGAAACCTCTACATCCTCATTAATATCCAAGCAAAGATTAATATGCTTTTCAAGATGATGCTGGACACTTTTCTACCTGGCCTGACATCTGAGAGGCCACAAGTGCTGAAGTTTAACAGAGATGATAGGATATACTTATTAGGGTATCCTGTTTCCTGTGAGGATGAAGGGTTATGCCTTACAGAATGTTTTCTGGAGTTCTGTCCAGTTTTAGAAGTCACCGGCAACAAAGTCCACTTAGAGCAGGACATGAATTACTTAATTTTCATTGAAGTGTTCTGCCAATGATCTGCTAATTTGTACTGAATGTTCCCAACAAGAAGCAGAATATTAACTCTGTGTTCACCTGGCAAGGAAGCCACTCTGTTGCTGGGAACAGTGCTGGTATGCTTACCAGGAAAAAGGTAAAACATGCTCCTACAGGAATGTGGGAGACAGCATGTATTTAGGCAGGACTTAGTATATAGGACTAGCAGTATGTTAGTACTGTATACACTGTGTACAACAGAATCCTTCCCTGGCTGAGTTATCCTGGAGGGGAGCATTGGGCCATGCAAGGTTTGAGAAGGATCCAAAAAATAAGGCAGTAAACGAAGGAAACACATTCTGTGATCATCACACGCAATTATCCTTCATTTAGAGGAGAATGAGGCCATCACTGGAGGCATTGTAAATCCCACTGGTATCACAGAAATAACCCAAGAAGGGAAGTATTGATCTATAAATCACTGAAGAGGCCATTGACTCCAACTATATAAATGTGTGAGAAGGTTGAATTCAGCCACGCTGCTTTCGTTAAAAGACATTTGATGCTGTTTTTGAAATGTGGATCTGAGATCCTTGGTAGAGAGTTCTCTGGTCTCATAGTCACTTCATTTCTTACTTCACTACAGATTTATTTTGGTGACTCTTCAGTGGTACAGGCTTTACAGTAACTCAGATGTTTCCTGGAAGAGGTTAGTTTTAGACCAAAATTAAGTTCAGGAGTAGATTGAGTAATTAGCTGAGGCTGGGGATGCTGATAGTGATCTCTTTGTTGACAATGTGGAAAGGTGTAATTATTATTTTTGGAATTAGTTTAGATACTGTCCATTTGTTGCCAGTGTGGCATATACAGTATATTTTAACAAAATAAATGTTACCATGGACACATATTAAAAATATGTATTACCTGTCAACCCTCTAAAGACTGAAATGCAATTTGTAATGAGGAAAAAGTTCCAAAATAAAGAACAAAGAACTGCACAAGGGATTTCAGATGATGCGGAATCTGCTCTGAATTTCTCTGAGCAACACCTATTACTTCAGTTTCATGTTTCAATTACCTATAAGAGAGAGAGACTAAGATTGCTGAAAATCTGTATTTTTTGGAAATAAAACTGTCAAAAACTAAAAAGACTAAAATGATGAACAGGAGGCCTTGTTTCTACTAACCATGTTGGTTATATGCTCCCATGGTCCCATTCCCTGAGCATCCGTAGTGCTTTGCTCCGGGAGTGTACTTGGCAACATCATGAGCTGTTTGCTTTGAACGCCAGATCCAAAACACCCAGGCTTGCCCTTCAGCCTGTGCATATGCCCTTCAGCCAGTGTGTATGTATGGCACATCCCCTGGCTCTGATATCACCAATGGGATATCTGAGCTGGAGTTGCCACATGGCCCAAACGTGCATAGCGACTAGCCAAATCAGAGCTCAGAGTGGTCCCAGCATGTTTGGATAGCCTTTGCCAGTACTGTGCATATTTAGATGAAGTAGTTTGGTCTTTCAGCTTCTGCTGTAGGTAGTTGCAACCATTGTGTGCTTAGGTCTTTTGCCCCTTTCTCATCAGACAGCAAAAGTTGTCCCCGCCAGCTTCTTCATTGCAAAGAGGCACCAGCATCAGCCTCACCTCACGTGCATGTACAAACATGCAGATGGCATGCCAGGAAGAGGAGCCAGAGGAGCTGTCTCCCTCTGGACCCAAAGTGTTCTCATGCTTCCCCATTGCTGCAGCCCTGCCCTGCCTCTTCTTCGGCTACCTGAGCTACATTTCCAGATGCTGCCGAAGGAAAGTATAGTGCATGGCCCCATGTCACCCACCCAGCCCAGTGTAAGTCCCAGTCTTAGGCCTGGCACTCAGCGGGAATTTAGTACAGTGTGCCCTCATCTGCCATGAGTCATCCTTGGGGATGGACAGCACAGGAGTCAGGACTGCCAGAGTCAGTCCACCTCCTCTCATCACCAGTAACAATACTAAACCCCAAGTGCCCTGTCCTGGGTCCGTTTACATTCACACTTGGGTTTCTGTACTGAAGAGAGAGAAAAAGCCCAGTCCGGGGGTTCTGCAGATCAACACTTTAAGGAGGTGGGAACTCGTATTACTTCTGCCATGATGTTCGTGAGGCATAGGGAGCTAATAAGATTTTTTGGGGCACCTAATCAGATCTATACTTGAGAAAAAAAAATACTGAGTCCGTCCAAACCAGACTTTCTACCTCCAAAGCCAGCTACCCATAGGTGCAGTCCTGAGAGGGCTTTGGGACTCACATCTTGCAGATTGTGCCTGGGCAATGGTGGCAGCTGGGAACAGGCCCAGGCTCCTCAGGGAAGATTTGGGGATACTGTTTCATGTTGAAGTTTTGAGTTTATAGGTGCTGGCCTTCCTTTTTCTGTCTCAGTTGGCTGAGTTGCTGGGGTAGACACTCCTCACTGCAGATTTCGGCAGCAGCTTTCTGGTCATATCTGTGCTTTATGAAGTCTATCTGAGAATCCTGAAGGGTGAAGGGTCTGAGATGGAGGGTGGCAGCCTTCCCTCCATGAGGCAGCCTTTGCAAGGGGACTGACAGATGTGTCTAAAAGCTGAAAGAGAAGATCATGAAATCAAGAAAACCAGCTGGCCATTTAAATTTTTTATATACTTACTGCTGGCACCCTCACTTTCCTTCTGTCATTAAACGTATTTAAATTCTCTCTAGCATGACTGTCAGGGCATGAACCAGTCCCCCCTCCAGTGCAACTTTCAGGCAACAGCACTTCTCACCGGTGTCCTCTAATAAAGTATGTAGCACCCTCTGATTCTTCAGCACGTCTCGCATGAAGACTTTCCTGAAGTGTTTAAAGAAATACAAGCTGGAAGGCTCTCTTAACCCTACCTCTCTTAACCCTATCTTCTCCCTGGAGAAAGTCAATTGCTGTTAACTTCACCTGAAAGCTCTGGCCTCTGCAGCACCTCTGTGGTGCTCTTGTGGTCCTCTGTAGTGGTTTAACCCAGCAGGCAGCCAAACGCCACACAGCCGCTCGCTAACTCCCCCCGGCCCCAGCAGGATGGGGAGAGAATCGGGAAAAAAAAATATTCGTGGATTGAGATAAAGACAGTTTAATAGAACAGAAAAGAAAGGAATAATAATAATAACAATGGTAATAATATAATAATGATACAATATACAAAATGAGTGATGCACAATGCAATTGCTCACCACCTGCCAAGAAAATGGCCAAAACGATCGCCGCTTCCTGGACCCCCCCCATTCATATACTGGGCATGACATCACATGGTATGGAATACCCCGTTGGCCAGCTGGGCTGGCTGTCCCGGCTATGCTCCCTCCCAGCCTCCTGTGCACCTGGCAGAGCCTGGGAAGCTGAAAAGTCCTTGAGTAATAGATTACCTAGCAACAACTAAAAACATTAGTGTGTTATCAACATTCTTCTTATACTAAATCCAAAACATAGCGCTAGGAAGGAATTTAACTCTATCCCAGCCGAAACCAGGACAGCTTCTCTGAAACGTTGAGATATGGTATTGGGAACATCTTCTTGTCTAGTTAGGGTCCTGGCAGCCTGTACTAGACAATGCATCTATATGAATCAGATTTTTGTGTGCTTATTTGGTGGTAAAGGGGAGACGTATTTAGTCACCCCTATTCTTACATCTTCTGTTTAAGTTTTACTTCTGGCATCCCAAAGTGTCAAATTAAGATACTGCTTTGCATTAGAGAGAAACAAGAGAAAGTCATACAGTTCATTATGAAACATTCTAACTGTGTTTAGGAGAAATCACACTGTTCAGAATGAGACCACCTGATTATTTGTGAAATAATAGAATATACTGTGTTCCAGGGGACTGAGTGGATATAATGCTCAGATTGCAGCTCTGGTACTAGTGTGCTGAAAAACACTTGCTCTTAGTTCGTTATTTTCTAAAGCCATTGGAGTTCTTCCTCCACTTGCATCTACAGGCCTCTGGTTGTTTTTCAAGAAGGGCCATTCCCATTTATTCAAAAGGGAATTTTGCCTAACTTAAGACTGCAATTTCAGGGTGGGTGTTTATAATTCTCACAGATGTCTTTACCGCACACAGGGATTGGAAATTACAGTGACACAACCTCTGGGAAATGACATGAGCTATATTAACCATAGAAAAATGTCTCTTAGGAATTAGACAGTAGAAAAAAAATACAGTGAGAAACTGTACTGTCAGGAGCAAATGTGAACTGACATAAAAACAAATAGTGTCATACATCTTCCTTTCTAAATTCTACTGTTTTGTTTGTTCACACTTGTATATACACAAAAAGCTCTGCTAGGTTAAAAGGATTAGTGATAAAACTGAAACTGAAATCACTACCTCACCAGTCACTAGGACTGGAAGTGTTCCTGTTACACTGCTTACTGGATTTGAAGTATTATGTTACAATAGTAGGAAGAACAAATTTTCTTAGACATATAAACTCTAAGATATGAAAGAATAAAAATAATATTCATTAGATCATAGTAGGCCCATGAAGCCCTGCTAACTCTAAGAGAGGTCAACAGCAGATGCTTAGGTAAGAATGTAAGAAAAGAGCAGCATTTAGTGATGCTTTTTTCTACCATTTTGGTATGAAGGAGTAAGAACTTCCTGCAGTACTGAAGGCGTAGTTGTCTGTACAGTGACCTGTGATACTTTTTTGTCTTCCAGTACTTTCAAAATAATGTTTTGTATTTCTTACAATGTTACCAAGTTATTTCATGGAATTACCCCGTGGCCTCATTCCTGAGTGGCAATTGGCAGCTCAGAGCCCAGCATCATAAACATGCAATTACGGTTTTCGTCCTCTGTATCATTTTAGATTTACCTGTACCAAACTCCATCTGTCATTTTCTCTCTGTCACTTAGTGATAAGACCCTTCTGCATTTCTGCAGCCAGCTGGCATCTCTATTACCTTGCGCAGCTTGGTAGTGTTAACAAACATTGACAACCCTTATGCATGTTATCTATCTCTTTATAGATATGATGAACAGTGTAGCCCGAAGCAGAGCTTCATAGTGACCTCCCACAACATAAAAACTGAGTAAGTATTTTTACCCTTTGTTTTCTAGCCATGTAGCCATGTGAGGACCTTTCCTCTTGTCCATTTTAGTTTGCTTCTTTAAGAGTGTCTCACAGTAGGCCCTGCCAGATGCGTTTTGGAAATGGAAGTAGATTATATCAAATGCATCTTCTTTGTCCACACATTTATTAAAAGTGTAATCAGAGAATTCCAGCAGATTTGTGACGCTTGACCTCTGTGAAGGCTGCGTTGATCTTCCCCACTTTGTACTTGCTAATTTGATTCCTTAGAAGAGTTGCTACCAATTTCCCCAGTGTAGATGTTGAGGTTATTTGCTTATAGTTCCTCAAATCTCTCTTGAAAGCCTTTGTAAAAACTGTTGTCACTTTTCTGGTCATGAGGCGGTTTTAAGGGATTTAGTGGTTTGGCTTTTTTATCCTTGAGAGTACCTTTAGAAATCATGAGTTCCTATCATCTTGTCCCGTCCAGTTGTTACCGCTCTTTCTTTTTTTCACTCCGTAACTACTTCTATTGACACCTTCAGTTGAGACCCATCTTCCATGTGCTTACCGCAAAAAAGTGTTCTGATGGGTACCAGCATATCATTCCCCCTGCCCCCAGCAAATGCATTTACAAAATACACTTAGTTTTTCTGCTATGGCTTCATTTTTTTTCCTGAGCCTTTCTGTTGTAGCTTTATCATCTATTGTCTCTGCAGGGTCTCTGGTATATTTCTTGCTCTTACTGTGTTTGAAAACTTACGATGTTTTTATTCTTTACCATGTTTCAGTTCTAGTTATTTGGCTTCTCTCTGCTTACCTGAACTCCGACAAAATATTGCAGCTATGGTCACAAGAACTATTTGTGGAAATGTCTAGATTTGATTATTTTCTCATTTACAACAGGTCAAGCTAAGAACAACACTAAAATCAGTAGAGTTAATCTTTAAAGGAAAAGAAGAGTTACAAACCTTGAATTTGCCAAAGCATTTCTGTGACCTCTAGATCCAAGAATCCCACATCTGTTGGTCTAGCAACCCCAGGATGTGGTCCTATCTCAGTCTCTAATAAAGAAATAACGATACATAAAATTTCAGCCTAATGCCCTTTATGATCCCCATTCAGAGCGTAACAAACGTCTGACACATGTTCAAGGCTACAGTACAAGATTAGCACCTCTGAGACTTTGTACCCAAATGCTTACCCCCAACCCTGAAGGCAAGTGAGGGGACCATGCACCCTTTGGCAAAGAAACTATGATCCAAATACTCACTAGTACCAACCAGAGTCCAATCAGTTCTGTTGCTCTAGACACACAATTTTAGGAAAAAACTGCTTGTTAGCTTTTGAGTGTCTTGTTTTTCACTAAAGTCATCCAGATGGCTTCCAAAATACGGGGTACAAAATTATCAGGAGCATTTGAAATTTTAGGCTTGTAATTCTTCCTTTCAGCTAGAGGAATACTGGAAGGAATAGTGTTACTGAAAACAACATGAACATATCCTGATACATCACGTAATGTATGTAGCGAAATGTCTTCCTATTCTTCAGGCAATACTGGCATTTCAGGCTTTCCCTTTGTATGGCACATCCATGAACATAATACTGAACTGGCTAATCTAGTTTGAAAGGCTGAGGCACCCATTCTTTGCTTATAAGCTTTTACTGCAAGCCCAGCAGTTGAACAGAGTATGTTAAATTTAAAATACCAAAACGGAAAGATTTGAGGAACTTTTTTGTTCTCTATCTCACCTTTCAGACCTCTGGCACTATTCCATCTATTCTGGATCACAGATGAAATAATTTAAATGAGGAAAATGTGAGAATATAATATACGCTGTGTGGATATAAACAGAATCCAGAAATAAAATTTATGAAACTTCTCAGAGTCTACTTTATCACTTGCAAAACTTACAATTAGTGAGGCAAAACAAGCAAAATTGTACCTCTTTTGCAAAAAGTGAAAGTAGGTTGCTTTTGAGCAGACTGGTTTCCCAGATCGTCTCAGATGAGTGACAGTGAGCTCTGATGTTTGAACTGCAGTGAAGGAAACAAAAAGAAATCCTCTCCCTCCTCCAATTTTTTGAACTAATTTGGGAAAATTTTCTGCCTCCACACTATAGAAAGAAAGTGGGTGTAAGTGACAGATAAGTAGAGGATACCTGTCATATGGCTTTATTAAAACGTAGTATCATAATATCAATTTGTAGGAATTGTCATACATAATTGTACTAATGCAGTATCTGCTTATAAGATATATTGCCTTTGATTAAATTCTTCAGAATTACATGCCTATGAAAGCATGATGTATTTAATCTGGGCCCCAAGGAGATGCATCATTGCTGCTTTGGATGGGTGTTTTGAAGATACATTATCTCAGCTGTATACTTAGAGGTCTGGCTTTCTTTCCACTTTCTTCTCTGACTCTTCTTTACCAAAACACAAAGGAGACCTTTCCTGTTTCCTTTATTTAGCTGACAAGTACAGGAATATCTCCTTCCCTGAAGGAATCGGATTGTGACCTTGGGCTGTGTAGCTTGCTGGAGCCTTCTCTATATGCAGCAGAAGTCCCATTACATCTTCTCACTAACCAGAAGAACCATTAAATCAGAAGTACTCAGAACAGTTGGGATGCTGTTCATGATGGGTGAGTAAGTTCCCACTATGAAAAAGAAAGACCTCATTACTAGCATAGCCCTACACTGCAACCTTGTTTAGAAATGCTGGAGAGTTAACTGCAGAGCCACAGTGTCTTATTAACTTTGGCAAAGAGGGAAGGGCTACAGCTTTCCTTTCTCTGAGAGTCAGCTATATGATAAGAATAGTCAAAACTTCTCTGAAGTAAGCACCAACTGAGATAGATACATATAACAAGGGTCATCCTAAATGCTCACATGATATGAAGAAATGCTTTGTGGGAATGAGAACTGTTAGGTTACAGAGTCACTTCTGAAAGGAAGAGGAGGAACACTGAGACCTGCAACATTGACAATTGGCAGGCTATAAAATGTAGTGGAACCGTAAATAAGAAAATGTAAATGCAATCATGTAGTTACAAGGAGGCAGACTTTGTTGCCCACTTATGTGTTCTTCCTCTCTGACTTCAGTGATTCTTGCCTAAGTTATTACTCTTCCTGTTATTCATGACCTCAGGATTCATTCAGAAACTGAAAATAGGTCATGTCAAGACAGAGGATGAGGAGAAATTGATGGCAATATGAGGACAAGATTTTTTTTAAAAAGTGGGTAAATCTTGCTTCAGTCTCATTTGACTGTTAGCAGATGGCAATGCACTCCCATTCTTGGCAAATTATTTTAGCAGGCTCTCTGAGAAAATTCATACAGGGGCGGAAGTTATGATGCAGTTCTAAAGTAGAAAAATAACTTCTAACTCAAGCTTTATATATTTTAAGCTATTATGAGCAGCTGTGAAAACACGTATTTATTTTGACTATTTGCCATAGCTTCAAAATTTGTAATTGCAATGAGAAATCACAGGGTGTTCCCTTTCTATTTCCTTTTTTAAGGATTTGTGTGCAGGGCTTCTTTACACCTGTGGATTCCAGCGCTGTAAGTAATGCAATAAAAGTCTGATCCAAATCTCACTGAAATTGGCAAGTAGCTTTCCACGGGTTTTATGGGGCTTTCTGATGGACCCTCTCTAGCTTTGGATCAAGCCAGATGCTTTACTGTTTTCTCATCTACATGAAAAACTTTGCCTATTTTGAGG
This sequence comes from Oceanodroma leucorhoa, assembly GCA_030449065.1. Classification (NCBI taxonomy): domain Eukaryota; kingdom Metazoa; phylum Chordata; class Aves; order Procellariiformes; genus Oceanodroma; species Oceanodroma leucorhoa. Next base: position 17,853 of record JASVER010000196.1, on the reverse strand, counting down.
GTCTTGTTTAGAAGCTGGGGCAAGACTTACCTCACTTTCAGGCTCTCACATGCCTAAGAAAGTTGCATATCTGCAACTTTGCAGAGTTGCAACTCTGTCTACCGGGGTTTGAACTGAAGTAGAAATAACAGCATGAGGGGCCTAATGTCTGGCCTGAAATGTGTTTTAGGAAGATGCTGAGCTCTTGGACTGTGCTACTCTGAGCATGCACCAAAACACAGGGTGCCAAGAGAACTTGGGGTCCCACCCATCCAACTGGGGAGTTTTGGCAGGAATAGACTAGAGCCTTCTGACTTGGTTCTTGGATTTGGAGACATAAGATTCCTCCATGATCCCAGTGTGAACAATTCTGCATCTTGCTATTTTTGTATTTCCCTCACACAGTCTACCATTTGCTTCACCCCCTTTGTTTAGCAACTGAATGAGAGAGTTGTTTTAAAATCCAAAGTGGGACTGTAGAGGTATAAGAGGTATAACTCATTCTTAACTCATTTGAGACTTTGTTTAAATTTTGCGAGTACCTTTCCAGAAAGTACAGGAACCTGCAAATTCAGATCATCAGAAGAAATTCATACCATAAAACGTGGTGGTGCATTCCTTGCTCCCCCTCTCTCCTCGGCCACTCTGTTATCTCAGAAACTCCTGATGAACTTTGGCCTTTGTGTAATGAGTTGGGCGGTGAAGCATCCCTTGACCGTAACCGTAACTCTTGCATGGCTGAGGTGGGGGAACGGTGCTGCCCGTACCAGGAACTGCTGCTGCCTGGCCCAAGTGGGGAACGAAAGTGGGGATAATTCATCATCCCCTGACACCCTTATCTGAGTCGTAACTCAAGTGGAATGGCACCATTGTTGCTGAAATCTTGAGAATTTTCACAGATGACTAAAGCAAGTCATCTTGCGAACCTATAAACAGTGGTCCTAAGTGAAACCCTTTGAGCTCTCCTGCACCGCAGTGGGCTGAGCCCATAATCTCCCTCTGAGTGGGACGCCTCTCAGTGTTCGCAAATCCTTGAGTTTGCGAGATTCAGAGGACCATCGGGACCTGGGCTGAAACACTCCTTGGCCAAGACACTCCTCGGGGCTCAACCCTTCACTCTTTGAGAAATGCCAAGACATTTAAGGTGAGTATTTCACGAGACTCGAGGGGAATTTTTAACAGGTACCTTTGTCTAGCTTTGGGCCCTTGTGTGTGTGTGTGTGTGAATTGACTTAGATAACCAATAGTAAGCATAATCTGTAATTAAGTCACTGTAGTGGTTGTAGTAGACCCTACTAACTCACTTTGCAAATGTTAAATTAATCAATGATTAGATGTTGCTAAAATTTTGTGATTCACTTAAAACTGTGAATGAACCTTAGACTGCTGCTAAACACATATAATCCCTTAGGCATAAACTGTTGCCCAAGTCTGGGACTAGGGGTAGATCCAGCCGCACCTAGACTCCTCTCTGAGAAGGAGTTTAGAAAGCAAGGGGGGTCTACTCTGAACCTTGTGACTCAATGGGAGGGTCTCCTTACCCTTTTGTATTAGACATAAACTGTTGTCCAAGTCTGAGACTAAGATTGGATCCAGCCAGGTCTTCTCTGAACCTCGTGACTCAACGGGAGGGTCTCCCTTACCCTTTTTGTCCTCGGTCTCTGTATAAATCATTCCAACTCAATTCTAATGTGATTTTCCCTGAGTATACTTCATCTATGTAATAAGTAATAGAGTGAACTTTGCCATTGAATTCTGTAAAGTCGCACTTTTATAAATTTCTATTAAAATCACTTTCTGCTGATACCTTTGATGGTGATTCTTTAAGCGGTCTCTAAACCACTCATTCGCAACACCAAGGAACCATAGGTTAAAATGTAATGCTGAGCAGTTCCATGTAACTGACTTTACCACCTACGAATAAGAAAAGGAAAGTTGTCTTCTGCCACTATTTCATGGGACTTTACAGAGAGCTCCATGGAGTGAAAGCCAATAGATGGGTCTGATTGGAAACACTTGCTGTTGCTGGAGTGATTGACCCTTCCAGTGGTATGGGGTTTCCCACTGCGTGCTCAACAACTGTAGGCTTCACTTGGTTTTTCTGGTCCCTTTCATGGGTAGAAGATCTCTCTTTTAAAAAGAGAAACACACTGTGTGGTATCCATGACTATGAGATGCTAATCTCTGCAATTATAAACCACTGTGAATCACTATGTACATTTTGCCACTCAATAGGAGGGAGTTTACCTTGCTTAGCTATGGCTGCTGAGGTTAAATCTTCTCCTTAGAGTGACTCTAAGGTACTCTGAGGAGGGTTGATTATATCCACATTGTGCTTACTTTAAGCTCATTAAGTTACAATTAAAATGATATCTGTGAAACTTATTGAAAAATTAAATTGCTTTTAAGGTTGCTATGGGCTGTTTTGAAATAATTAGGTTTTGCTTTGTAGGATATAGTATCTAGTTTGAAGAAATCATGTGTTTTAAAACCACTGAAAATTAGTGTGATAACACATAGCGCTATTCTCTTCAGTAGTAATGAGATAGCTTCATATGCATCAGAAGGACTTTTTTGTGTTTATGTTAAATTGTGAAGGTCAGCTAATTCACTCTGTTACATCAATTCTATTTCAGAGGAAGTCTAGAATGAGAGAGTAACTTCTTCATGAAGAAGTTCTTTCTCCAGCACTATTTGTGGTATGCTGAATCCCTGCCTGGTCTGATTGTGCCTATACTGAAGATTCAAGTTCAAGTTTTCCTTGAGGCTTCATAGAGGTGTTTGATAGATCAGAATTAGTTTGTATCTTCTTAGGAGTAAGATAGGTACAAAAAATGGAGAAAGGTTTAAGCTGGAAAAGCAAGCACTTGTATTTAGTAAAAAAACGGGGCACTTGCCTATTATTTTCTTTAAAACTATTCCATTCAATTTACAGACTAGATGCAAAATGAATTGAATTAAGGTTGACCATGCACTCTGAATTCTGAAATGTTCTGTCTTTCAGTCATAATTTAGGTCACAGTTTTAGGTACCTTGATTTCAGAGAATAAGGTGGTAGGGGCCCAGATTACAGTTCTTGCCTACACCTTTCACATGTAGAGCAGTGAGACAGGAACCAAAGGGGTCTTTTCCTGCAGAGAAGTGCCTTCATGTTGGTTAAGACTTCCACACCTTATAGGATGACCCTACTACTCACTCAGGATGAGTGAAGATTGTCTCCACCATGGATTTTTCTCTGGTCTGATCTTAAAGGCATTTGCCTGCAATGTGGGATCTGTGAATTCAACGTTGAGGCTTACATGTCAGTATTCTTGTTCTTCAGCAGTGCTCTAATTTCTTTGGTTTTTTCAAAAAAAACCCCACAACCTCTTGATTTGCTGTCTTCTTTTCCTTCACTCACTCCCTTCATTGCTCTCCTCTCTCTCTCCCCGTCAGCATCTGTCCCCGAATGAGGATGTTGGAGTCTAAATTGTGAGTGGAAGCTGGCAGCCATGGAGGAGGCCTGAGCAAGGCACCTGTGCAGATGTCTGCCTGTATACCTGGCCTTTTGCATGACTGACTCCTGCTCCCTTCTTGTTTGGTGTTTGGAAAGGCCAAGTTATGCAGAGTGGTACCTAGGATTCTTACAAAATCAATGGTAAAACAAAACGCCTCACTTAACTGCCTATAATCCCTCTTAGAATATGTTTCAACATCTCAATTTACTGTATGGAAAGCCTTATCCAGTGGTGGCAACTTTTTGGGGATCTGAAGACCAACTTGCTGCTCAAATAAGAATTCTTCTTTCTTCCACTTTGAAAACCAGTTTTTTGTGATGCCTTTGAAAATGGCATTTAACAGTAAACATTCTACAAAATCTTTTATTTTTAATAATGCTTTGCTCTTTCATTGAATCACTACGTGCTTGAGTATCTATCATTTTTGAAAACATCCACCAGCACTTGGTTTTACTTTTTTACCTCGAGGCTTCACCATTATGAAGCCAAACAACATAACGGTCATGGTGTATGTATATAACACTCCACAATTTTTAACCTTTTTTTTTAGGCACTTTTAACTGCATTAATCAATTTACTTTTCCAGAATTTAAATAATAATATCAATTGTATGGAGAGAGTTGATCAGGTTGCTTCTGAAGTGGGATGCAAGTGAGGCTCAGCACTAACTGGCACACAGAAGTAGCCTCTGGGTTATGCCATTCCACCAGAGTCTTCATTCCTTCCCTTCAAAAGGTTTGCATGCAAGGAAGCTTTGCATGGGTGTGTGTCCTGGTTTCAGCTGGGATAGAGTTAAATGTCTTCCTAGTGCTATGTTCTGGATTTAGTATAAGAAGAATGTTGATAACACACTAAAGTTTTTAGTTGTTGCTAGGTAATCTAAGTAATGCTAGGTAATCAAGGACTTTTCAGCTTCCCATGCTCTGCCAGGTGCACAAGAGGCTGGGAGGGAGCATAGCCGGGACAGCCAGCCCAGCTGGCCAATGGGGTATTCCATACCATGTGACATCATGCTCAGCATATGAGTGGGAGGGGGGTCCAGGAAGCGGCGATCGTTTTGGCCATTTTCTTGGCAGGTGGTGAGCAATTGCATTGTGCATCGCTCACTTTTTATATTGTAGTATTATTATTATTATTATTATTATTATTATTATTATTATTATTATTATGTTATTATTATTATTATTATTATTATTATTATTATTCCTTCCTTTTCTGTTCCATTAAACTGTCTTTAACTCAATCCGTGATTTTTTTCTCCCGATTCTCTCCCTGTCCCGCTGGGGCCAGGGGGGAATTAGCGAGCAGCTGTGTGGCGTTTGGCTGTCTGCTGGGTTAGACCACTACAGTGTTATGAAATAAATCCTTTTATAATAAGAAGTGCTGTAGACATTACTGGTGCTCACCCAAATCTCTCTCAGTGTCAGTGGTGCTGGTGTTTCATTACTACTGGCCTAGGTGTCCGCTGCAGAGGCCAAGAGTCCTTGGGGTACAAAAAGCACTGAAGTGAGGTGTCTGAAGGAGATGTACAGAAGCTGCCCTGTTCTCTCCAGTTTATTCCACTTCTATCTGTCCCATATTCTTTATAGCCCATTTGGTTCTTGTTTTCCATTTAATTTCTGGTGATGTTCATCCCATCTTTTGAACAATTCTCATCTCTATGCCACTTCAGATGTCATTCTAGGTCTACAGTCCTCTTGCCCAACCATCTTCACATCACTCAAAATAAACTCTTGAGATCATTCAAGTAAAACATTGCTAACAACCATTGTATTTTTTATTTGTTAATCTTTACAAAACTAAAGTCTCCAAGTAAGTATAAAGAATGCAAATAAATAGAGATTGAGTAAATGCTAGTTCTTGGGATTAAATACATGGTACTGAGCTTGCAAATAATTATCCTACAAGTTTTTGAGGCATTATATTGGTGTAATTCTAGCTAAATTCCCCTACTTCAAATAGTGAATGATGTAAATCTAACTAAGCAGCATCAGGAATTCCTCAGATGTGATGTCAGCAGACTTTCAGTAATGTCAGAGAGGAGATATTTGTAAGCTGAAAAAACATTTTTATTATGTTTATTATTAGGATCAAGTTAAATAGACCTATTATCCTAAAGCCTTTTAAAAAATGTAGATGCACAGTATTAAGACAAAACTGAAGGGAACTTCTGTAAAGTAACAGAAACTCCAAATGCATTCCTGTCCAAAGACAAATTTGACTCTGATACCTAAAGCACAACTCCCTTGGACTGTTTTCTATGACGGCAGAAGAAAATCTTTTATTCTTACACCTTAAAGTACACAGATGGCCTGTGTCAGTGCAATCACCTTTCTTGCTTAACAGAGAAGAGAACAGATGATAGAAGTTAAATTAGAAATGTGAAAGTGCTAAGTAGGAAAGTGCTAGAGAGAGATCTGTTAATTCTTCTCACTTCCAAGTCTGCAGTAGCCTCCACATACAAAATGTGGAGGCCTGTGGTCTGCACGATCCCAGGGGATGGCTGCTGGAGCATCTGGAAGCTATGACAAGGCAAGCTGGAAGGCACTGACTTCAAAGAGACCTTTATATGTTAAACAGGAAGAAGAGCATAGTCTTCAAAAGTGCAGTAATAGAAATGAAAAAAAACCATGGGCAACAATACAAAGTGCAGGACTGAAGTAATAGAAAAGCATCTTCTGCAGTGATATAGGAATTCATCACTAAGAAAGACCTGACCAGAAAAAAAGAGCTGAGTTATCAAGAACTGGATGTAATTAGCAGCAATCATGGGACCAGTATGAGCAACAACTGTGTTACAGCCGTGGAATACACAAATATGTTCCCACAATGAGCAAGGCAAGATGTTTCCATTGGCTATAATCTCATTAACAAGTGCTCCCCTGGAGTGTTGCTCTCTGCTCTGGCTGTGAATGCTCAAGGAAGAGTTAATTGCAGAGGAGCAGACACGGGGAAGGGTTGTTTGCACGATGGCGGGAATAGAGAGGATCTTCTCTGAGAGAAATAAAAGGAGCTTAGTTTCTTCTAGTGAACTGAAGTTAGCAAGTGGACATTATTGCTCTCTATAATTTAACTGGAGGTGGCAGAAAGGAGAGGAGAGGAGGAAATGAAAGACCGACATAAATGCTGCAGAAGAAACAGGATTATTTGAACAGTATTGGCAATTTTGGCACAAGACCTAGTCTTGCCTTGAAAATTCTCAGTCACACAGACAAAATATTATTTTGCTGGAAATATGGTCCTTCAGGCAGTAATTCAGTATTGCAGTAATGGCAGAGTAGATGCCACAGAAGAGCAGGAAAGGATGGGCACCAGGAGACCTCAGGGGAGGTGCTGGGGTTCTGTGGTGGGTCAGGAGGAGGCCGGGGAGGTAAAGGATGGCTGGTCACTTCTTGTGGGGCTGTGGGAGGTAGGGCTAAAAAGAGTATTAGGGGAAGCTTTCGGTCAGATAATAGGTCAGTGTCTCTCTAGGGGGACACTGTTGGGCAGCTGGGAGGGCCAGTCGCAGCTTGACGGGGCACTTTGGATGTGGGTAAGGTGATGGGAGACATCAATTTCTGTGCTGTGGAAGGCTTTCTATGTAGGTGGGGAGTTTTTCGCTGTTTTCCTCCTGTGCTCCTCAGGAGAAAGGAAAACCTTAGCTCACCTCACTACCAAGGTTCAACAGACCCTCCCCTACCTACTCCCTACCCTGCTGCAAGAATACATTTAAGTGGGAAATGAGAAGAATATTTTTTGCCATCACAGAAAGGAGGCTCTGGAACAAGAACAGTAGAGACAAAGTACCTAACAAATTTGAAGGTGAAACTTGTTCACTTCATGAAGGTCTTTATGGAACATTTATTGCAGAGCAAGACAAGACCGAGTGACCCTGGACATTCTTTCTAGTCCTGTATTTCTATGAAAAAAATACTCTTAAGTTCTGTCTTCTGTTGCCTTAAATAAATATTTTATGTTCAAAGAAACAAGACAATGAAGCACTGCTAATGTCTGTATACATCAGTGGTTTCTACAGAAAAATCACAAGGCATGGGCAGCCAAAGGAGTGCCCTGGAAATTAAAACGCTTTTATGAGAATATCTGACCCACTCTGTGATCCTCTCTTCTATCTTGCTTTACTACAGATTTGACTTATAGCATACTGAACCCTTTCTCTGTAAGTTTAAGCAGGAATAGAGGAGCAAAACTGAATAAAGTGATGCTACCTTGAGCTAAGTTTTCTGTTCATACTGTAGCAAAGGAGTGAAGGGGCAGCCTTCACCAAATCACTCCAAAATATCACTATAATTTTATTCCCTTTCAGATGAAGATATATTGAAAAAAACCCTTTAAATTCAAATATCTGTAGTTTTCATTACACAAAAACTATGAAATGCTGAGAATGCAGGTTGATTTTGTCCATGAAGGTAAATATTAACAGCATGAAACTGAACAACTATCAGTCAAGTCTGTCATCTTTATCTGCATCATTAAAGAAATTGTTTTTTGTCAGAAAGAAGGCTTTGGCTGAGTGGTCATGATTAAAGCTTTTGACATCTATTCTGATGAATAGCTACCCTGAATTTTCAAGAGACAGCTCTTTTCTCCTGTCAGACATAATTCTTCCAGAAACAACAAATATGCTTTGAGTATATATTGTGGAGGGAGGTCAGCTGTGATGTGAAATAGCAAACTCTGCTAATGCTGGACTTGCCTTCCCTTGCCAAAAATAGAGGTTTATTATCTGCAACCTTCAGAAAAGTCTCTTAGAAAGAGGCTTTCAGGTTGTTTTCGTAAGGAGGCCATCTCCCATTCCCCAGCAAGATCTCCCACCCCATTTAAAGTACCTGTCCAAGTGTAGATTAAACATCTTTTAAGAAAGAAGAGGAAAAGCTGTGATGGGTGTTGAAGTATTCAGTGCTTCCTAAGCCAGAAAGCTTTCCACAAGGCAATTGGTGTTGGCAAGGAGTGCAGCCTCCACCCCAAAGCTATTCCTTGCACAGTTAAACAAGCTGTTGGACTCTTTTCCACGCAGCATATAAGGTTTCACTTGGAAAGAGAAAATCAAAGTCAATCCATCGAGACCATGAGCAATCAATAGTGGATTTTGCAGCAGGGAGATGTCTGGGTGGTTACAGTGCAGCACCCCAACCCACAAACCTTGCACTGCTGAGGTCAACAGAATTGTTTTATTTTGCTTTTTTAAAATGAAGAGGGAGGATAAAGGTCATGCAGAAATCCCAGCTCTTCCTTCTTGTTTATGAATGCAATCAATAGATCTGCTTTAAATTAGGGAACCAGTCCTTCCTTTCTGCTGTCAAGGATTAATGTCAGCAGTAATGAGGCCAAGCTTCTCTTTGGAAGAGAAAGTCTCTCCCAGATCAAAAACTGAGATGTGAATCAAACCCATGAGTACTTTGAACTCCAGTGACATTCTTTACCTTTCTTTCTTTGAAGACTGGAAAAAACAATCTGATTATGTGCTACACATCAAGGAACACATATTCAGCTGCTAATAGAGATGTTGTGTGGCCAGTATGGAACTGGTTTTCAAAAGGGTAGAGCATCCATAGCACAGATTCAGGTCAATGTGAAACAGTAATGCTCAACACCTCTGAAGAAACCAAGGCCAAGTTATTTTAAACTGAGCTTCTCTCTACATGAATGAAGTTCATGAAAACTAGTGATTAGTTTGAAAATGTGTATGCCGGTGATTTTTCCCATGTACACATTGAACCTAATAAATTATTTGAAATGCCAGAAGCAATTTAGTCAGTCTGGCATTGTAGCGGTTCTTTTTCCCCTGTCGTCTATTTTCTCTCTGTCTCTCATGGGCACAATTTTTAATCATGCCCCATGAGAAAAATACAAGCATGAGGGCAGTGCCATGAAGGTGTTTTTGCTTTCAAGGTATCTTTGTACATATTAGCAGGGGACATACTGAGTAGTTGTTTAAGCATACAGGTCAGCATAGCACATGTATACACTCACATGACAACTGCCAGCCCTTCGCAGGATTTTTCTGCTGAAGAGTAGAGATTAAATTTGTATCACAAAAGGAAAAATTACAGCATACAACACAAGCAGCATCCAGTATCAAGGAGTGATACATGAAGGTTAGCCTTTGAAAGGGAAAGCCAACCACCTTCTGTTTTCTCACATTGCAAGGAGCACAGCAAGAGGATGGAGGTAGGTGCTCCTTTGTCCTGCAAAAAGTGTTTAGATTAAGTGGGAACAAGTAAACAAGCCCAGAAAAGCAACTTGTGCTGCTATATGACAGGGCCTACTGATGTCTGTGGTTAGGCAGTAAGAGCAAAAAGATATTGTTTGTTTGCGTAGCTGCAGAAGTGCTAAAATACAGCCATGAAAACATCCTTTACCTGTCTGGACAGCAAAGACTATTGCAAGGAGCTTCCTACTATGTGACACCAGATCTTCTCATAAACCTTGCTCTCAATCTGTGCTCTTTGCTGTGATGATGAGAAATTAGTGCGGAGCACTACAGGAGCCACAGCTGCAGGCCAGTACTGTGGACTGATTATTCATACTCTGGGAACTTGTCTGCACTTGAAGTTCAGGCACTGGGATGGCTGTCCTGCTGCAAAGCCTTGGTGCAGACACAACTTGCAGTACCACTATACAAGTCGTTCAGTGCTGGCGTGGACCATGCTTACCTGAGAGAACTGCGCTGGCACAGTTACACCAGTGGCAGATGCACCTCCAGACAAGAGGTGGGTTACAGACACAGCTCCATTCGTGGAGCTGCCAGGTTTCAAAAACCCGAGTTTTGTGCTGGCTGGGGCATCTGCAGCCGGTGCTTCCTGCACGTTGCACATTAATACCCCATCAGACAACATTAGCCTCTTTCATCTTCACAAATGTAGGTATCTGTGGTTATGATGAAGCAATCACGTGGCAAAGCCGGTGTCGTGTGTGTCCCCTCCCGCTCCCCACTGATTCTGTGATCCCCGATGAACCGTACCCCCATCTCAGCTGGCAGCCTTCCAGGCGCCGGGTGCCCTGCTTTCTGGGGCTGCGGCTGCTCTCACATAATTCTGCGTAGGCATCTTTATCTGGCACAGTGTGCTGTGGAGCTCGTTTTACATTAACTTGCACCACGCTCCCTCGATCAGCAGCACGTAAGACAAAGAAACATATGGGCCTTTATCGTTGTCATTACTGTAATGATGATTACCCAGGGAAAAAGGGAAGATAGTTAAGAGCAAAATCAAAATTACAAGATTCTTATATTAACATGCCATTCTAATCAAGTAATCTGGTTTAAGTAATTACATTATGATTACTCAGAAGGTATTCATTTTAAGATCCAGAAATCTAAATTTATGTAAGGCCAAAGCCCTGTAGCATCTGTGTTATTACTGCAATGTATATGTCATTGTCTGGACTAGATATGGGAAGACTTTTTCTAGAACATTTGCTTTGCAGTGAAAGTAGGTTTCTTTACCATGTATAAATAACCTAAATCAATCCCTTCTTCTAAATTAAGAATTTTCCTTTCTTCTTTCGAGATTTTAAAGACGTGTATTTAAATGTCTATGGTAAATTTCTCTAATTTCTTCTGTGTTAAAAGGAAGACAGGAACAACTTCTATATAAATGTGCAACAGTTAATGATAATCAATATTTTGCCTAAGGTACCGATATCTATGTAAATCACAAAGATAAGCTAAGGAATTTCCGCTTTATGCTTAAATGATACGTAACATTGCACAATAGCTGAATAAATCTAATTTAGTGTTGCTCTGCTGTTTTTGAAATACCTATTTACTAGCAGTTTGTCATGCATTTCTAATGACAGTCAAAGTAAATTTAGACTGTTTTGTTCTGTTACTATCTCATCCAATTAGTTTAAGCATACGGCAAAGAACAGAACCCACAGTTAGTAGTAGACTCAAAACGCAGTTCTGGGTTCACAGCTGCGTAATTAATTTCATTTATTGCTGCAAAAATGCATGTATGGTTCATCTGCCTTTATTAGTTTATGTTAGATGGATTATTTGAAAAGTTGTTTCCCTTTAATTTTGCTCTGCTTCATCTGAAACCTTGTTCTCAAGTATGTCCAGCCAACCTGATCTGCTGAGAGCTTGAGGGCAGACCTCACTCCCAGTGAAATACCTTCCAAGAAGCATTTGGTATGATATAAGGTCAGACCGTAGTTTTAGGGTTCCTGCTAAGCTTACATGAACCTTTTCCCTCGCTTGTATGCAGAGGCTCTTCCCCAGCTGTTGTCTTTCCGACTGTGATCCTCTGTAGTGGCTGCCTCCAAGAATACCTGCATCTATTTGCCTCTTTAGGCTCCAGTTCTTTGCTGGTCTTTTTTACTTCTCTCAGACTCTGCTATTTTTCTCTGTAACTGTGTATTTACTTCTGTAAAGCCTTTTGGACACAATTTGTGTATAAAATGTTAGACAAAATAAGACCGTATTGCATGAAGCTTGGGCTTACTCTGCATCCACAGCTGGTAGTAATAGAAAAACTGAAACATTATCAAGTTGATTGTGATACTGCTTGAATAAAGAGCTGTGATTTCATATAGAGTCTCAATTTTTTTAATAGAAAGCTCTAACGTCTTTCTGTGCAATTTCATTAAAGAAGCACATGCTTCAGTTTTGTTTGGCAGGGAACAATGGGCACTAACAGCCCAGTGACCAGCATTTGGCAAGTACCCTGTCCAGAACACATATTTGCTGGGTGAACAAGCTATGCGGAGTTAGGAAACTGCTGATTTGATGGTGCAAAGACTGTGAATATCTTCTCATGTAGAAAGCATGTGGTGCCTTTCTCATAAACCCTACAGGTAGAGTATGTGTCATTCTTTAACGTTGCTGTGGGGAAAATTGCAAAATGGAAAAAATACTAATAAGCTTTTCCAGATGGCAGTATAAAAACATTATTGCTTCTGCTACCATGTCTGCTATTTATTATACCTCCTATTACCCAAGCATGGCTTAACTCTATCATAAGTTTCCCTCAGTTCAGTTCTGTTGGAAATGCCTCGGACAGAAATACAGAGAAGGTCTTCTGCTGAAGGTAGCTTAAGAATGTACTTCATTTTCATAATTTTGTATTAAAATGCTAGGGTTTTTTGAGGCAGTTTACCTGGTTCTGAGATTGCAATGTTTTTAGTTTGATTCTAATTCCTGTATTTGCTTTTCCTCCAGACATCAGCTATATAGAATGGAAGGGAAGGGAAGGGAAAAGAAGGGAAGGGAAGGGAAGGGAAGGCCACAAACATCAAGACATGGAGACACTTTTAAAGTCATGGTTTAGCTAAACTGTTAGGCTCAAGTCTTTTGTTGGTGTGACAACAGGTGATGCCATCATTATGCTGTGAGCCAGCAGTGCGCAAATGCTCTGGAGGACAGTTTCTCAATGCTCATTCAGGGGTAAGTCAGGGAGTGTAAGGGAAAAGGCACTTCCCCTGGGGAGTCACATTGAAAACCATTGCAGAAGAAGGACTGATACCCAGGAGGTGCCCGGTGAGGGGTTCAAGAGGAAGCAGAGGCCCCCAGACAGTCCGTAGGCTGGATCCAGCCTGCAGGAGGAATCATCCCCATCCCCATCGCCAGAAGCCTGCAGCCTCCTGCCAGCTTTCCCAGTAGCTCCTCAGCTGCATCTTCTCCAGTACCTGGGAGTATATTCACTAGATGACGTGCCTGCTGCGTGGTAGATCCACAGGCATATCCATGTTAAGGGCTGTAAACATATTACAACGGTAAATAGTGGCCTAACTAGTGGGCTAATGATTGCTCCCATATCAAGACACTGACCCACACCAGTACTATCCAGAGAAGGGGCATCAGTTTGCATGACAAAACTTTGAGGAGTCAAACAAGACTGGTGCCACGTAGCTCCCCAGGAGGGATGAAGTTGTTGCTCTTGCTGCACAGAATGAACCAAAGCATGCTGGCTGAAATGAACAGGATCACTAAGGAAGGATTTCTGGCCAGCAAAAAGGCATTTGCCTGTAGGTGTTAAAGTCCTGTAATCTGCGAGATCAATGGTTGAAGGCTGCAAAGAGAATCCACCTATTTTGGAGTATCTCTGTTACACACTAGTAGAAACGATATCCTGAGCAAGGTTTGTATATTTTTCTCCCCTCTGGTATCAGTGAATACATGTAATTACAAAAACTGCCTGGAATTCTTTTCCCCAGATTTATAGGGATTTGCTTTTCCCAATGATGTGCTGATGTTAGATGTATTTGGCATTAGTGATTTTAAATTGAGTCATTACTGAGTCTGAGAGCTGGCTCATCTGCATGTTGCTGTCTTGCTTGCTTTTAAACTTAATGGATTGCTGGGTCGGATTTTGAGTGTGTTTTGGGGAGAACAGCTTCTGGAAAATCTAGTCCTTGATCTGTCCCAGGGTAGATGAATGTCTGCCATTTCTAACAACCCTCTTCCCTTAGTGGCTTGAAATCTGTCTGCTCCTAGGCCAGTCAATTGCCTCCTGTTGTCTTCTGCTTGCAGCAGTCCCATAATCCCCTGAGACAGCAATCAGATGGTGTAGTAATGGCATGTCTAATACAGAGGAGGTAGATACTGATATCTAGCAATCTATAAATTAAAAGAGTTAAGGGTGAAAAGAAAGATAGTTTTTATTTGGTGAGGGAGAAGGAAATTAAACTGTGAACAATGTGTGGCATTTGTGTCCATACGCATAAAGGAAGCTGGAAGCAAGTGATGACTCACCGTTGAGCAGTCTGAATTAGCCCTACTTCAGCTGAAATGGCAAAAAGCTTTAAAAAGACATTGTTAAGGCTGAAGATGAAAATGCCCCCCTTCATCCTACTTCTCAGCAGAAATACCTGGATTAGAGAGGGAGCTAAGTGAGGCTGGCTGTGTCTATGAAGTCCCGACAATTTTCCTACTCACCCCTCAGAGATGTAGGTTACAAGCTGCTTTGGGCTGGGGCCCTGGTAATGTTGGGTAGACTCTCTGCCATTTTCTTGGTTTGTTTGCTTAGAAAAATTAAGCCTGTTTAAATAGCTTTTCTTTCCCACACTATGCACCCTGTCTGACTAAAATGCTGAAGGACTTTCTCTTAACCTGCATGTCGACTGTCATAAAAACCTAGCACCTTAGAGAAACAAAAAAAAGGGACCTTGAGAGTCTGTTTAGCTAATCTTTCCTCTCTCAGCCAGGATTAATTTGTGTGTACATAATTCACGATTCCTAATTATCCAACATTTTTTAAAAGCTCTGATTGTAGAGACCCCACAGTCTTCTCAGCTGTCCTCTTCCAGTGCCTCACTATGTCCATAAGTACGAAGTTTCTTCCAGCCTGTGCTTTTCTGGATTCCCAGTGATGTCTGTTTCTTCATGTACAGTGCCCAAACCTGGACATGGTGCTCCAATCAAAGTTTCACCAAAACTCTTGATACATTGCAAGTTACAGTTCTCGTGACTTGCAAGGTACGCCCTTACTTAGGCTTGCTAGTAGGATTTTTATCTTTTCTATAGCAACATGATTTTTTTCATTCAACTGCACCTTGACCTCAGATGGTGGTGCCATCCACCTCCCTGTTTCTTTCCCTGTATTTACGCCATTGACTATTCTAGGTAGAGTATAGCACCCTGAACTTGTTCATCTTGAGCTGCAGTCTTATTTTTCCAGCTTTTTTTCCAGCTTTTCCCTGTCATTTTGAATCCTAATCCTGTTCTCCAACACATGCGCAGTCCCTCCTAATTCTGTGTGATCCTGCAGATTTAATAGGCACATTCTCTCCTGGATATCCAAATTGTTACTAAAATACCAAACAGAACTGAATCACTGAAACAACCATGCAGAAAATCACTTCAAATGTTCTCAGTGTCGAGAAGGAAACATTCATAGCTACGCCCTGGGAATCTTTATGCCACAATATTCACGTAGACCATGTTCTCTTGGTTACTTATGAGAATGTCATGAGAGCCTGCAAAGGGCTTTGTGGAAGTCAAGATAGATGGACACCAGTTATTTCGTCCTTATCCACAGTGCCTGTTACACTATGGTAGAAGGAAGTTAAAAGAACATAATTATAGTGATCCTCAAATTGGTTTTGACTTGTTCTGGTGGGTGAAACTTAATACAATATTTGAACCAGCTCAGTAAGAAGGCGCAAGTGCTTTTGCAGGAATTAGCAACAACAGGTTTCAAGAACAAAAGATAGTAAAATATGTAAATAATCATAAACTTCCTTTAAATGGACAATTTGTTGTTGATGATTCTTTCTTAAAATCCTACATGATATGCAGTGAAAGCTGCGGCATTACCAATTGGTTGAGTTAATTTTTCTGTGGCCTTGAATGGTTTAGGAGTTGAGTACAACCTTCATTTTGACTAAGGACACCGGGCATGACAAGCTGACTCACTGGCAGAAGTGGTATGATGACGCCTGCAGAACTGGTGTTGCCTCTAATGGAGGAAGCCAGACTGTCTTCCTCCAAAATACAGCATCAGAGGCCTTTCCTCTTCAGCTCAGGTATTTACCTTCCCTCAGCCTGTCTTTACAAGGATGGGTGTAGCAGTGTTTTTTTTCACAAGGCTTGGGATTTTTTTGAGGATGTGGTCCTACTTTTAAAAATCCTCCTGCCTTTCTGATGAATATCTTGTGTGCTCATGTATAGCATAGCACTGTCCATTCCTTGGATTCAGGCAGCTACCGTGGCAGAAGAGTGGAGCAGAGGACAGTGCATTGTTTTTTTCTGGGCCAGATCAAGATAGCTAAATAAGGCTGCAGCTTCTGCTTTACCATGTACATGTGAGAGGTTCCTTCAGTGACCATTGCTTGGGGTTCAGCGGCTCATGTGAGCTTGTTGATGTGCTCCGTCAAGAGCTTGAGGGCTGTGAGTTGTGGCAGCCTTCTGGGAGTGCTTTGCTCTCCGTTTTCCATGAAACTAGAGCTGCCCATCTTGTTCTCTCCATTGGTAAAAAGTTTCCTCCGGTAAGAAAGGGAGACACCCTTGTTCTTATTTTCCCTGCCCTTTCCAAGCAGTGGCAGTCAAACCCTTGCATCTATTAAGAGGCAGTCCTAGCTCTGAAGGTGGCAAAGCCACCAGCAGGAAGAACTTGCCCACAGCTGTGTTCCCAGACAGCCTGGAGTGCTGGCAAAAAAGACATCCAGGCTGGTACCACAGGGAGTCTGATGGACTTGCTGGGGGAGAAGGAAGCCAGGCTTCCTTCATGGTGCAAAATTGCTGTTCCCTTGTGTGACTCAGCTAACTCTGTCTTGGAAAAGGCTGGCATACTTAGACAATGTGGGTGACAGTCCCACCATCTGTGCAAGAATTTGTTACTTGGGGAAAAGGAATTATGTATGTCATGGGGTTTTTTTAGCCATTTGAAAATGTCAGTTCTTCAAACTATTTGATCTATCTATGATTCTATGATTCTATGATTCTAAGAAAATCCCTCCATTTGTATCTAAACATGCCTGACATCTATTTCTCTTCCCTCCACTGTGAATATAATGCAAAGAAGTGCTTTGAGGAATAGTGGAGGGGTTGGCATATACTTCAGGACTTGAACCCGTGAGTTTCTCCTGCTCTCATTGAGTATGTGGCTCAGCCACACTGGCCATACTAATGGGTGGAATGCTGCTATAATGTATGGATGTTGCTAACAAAATGCATGGGGAAGAAGGGGAGCTACAGTAGATTGATACTAAACTAGGAGGAATTGCATCCTACTCGTATTGCATCCCTTCTGTCTTCTCCCCTTCTGCATCTGAATTCTGATATTCCACAGGTGATTGAAAAAAAGCATTAATCTCTCTTCCTTTCTGTGAGCAACATCCCTGCCATTACACATTTTATATAGTGAAGTTTGTGGCACAAAACTGATGCTGGTCATTGAGCATAAGAAAGATGGAGCAATGTTTTGTTGTGTGAGCCAAGAAAGGATTCAAAAAATGTTTTTATCCAAGTTCAGATCTCTGGCAAACAGTGAGGTGCAGCTCCACGTTGAAAGCCTTCTCAGGCACGTGGCTGATCATAGATTTACAAGACTCTCATCTGAAGGTGATCATGCAAGGAAGACTTATTCCAGTGAGCTTTTTATATGTATAGCCTTGTGGAGCTGACATTACCTAAGACATGGCTTTATCAAGCAACAAAGAGACATAGACTGCTGCAGTATCAGATGTAGGGACATTTCAAGGAGATTGGTGTATGTTTTATAAAACTGAAGGGAAATTTCCTTGCCAGAATACAAAATACATCTCCCTCTCCTTACTTTTAATTCACATTTATTACTAAATCTTATGTTGTAAACAAGACTGAGAGGCAGTTTTTTACAAGCTGCAAAAGTTGGGACAATAAATATGATCATTAAAAATACAGCTCAATATATTGTATGGATAAGCTGGGAATAGACTTTTTAAAATCTGTTTTTGA
>JASVER010000195.1:942250-982816 GCA_030449065.1 Oceanodroma leucorhoa | reverse complement strand
GGGGCTGCAAAGAGAACGTGAGGGCCAGCAACTGCTTTCAGCCCTGGCACCTTCCGTGCGGGAGCAGTCGCTGGATGTTTTCAGACTTGGAGCTGGGCTCTGGCTARAGGCAGGGAGACTGAAGGGAYGGTTAGGTGGCYGGGCAAGCGCAGAGCCCCAGTGCTGGTGGGGCTGTGAAAGGGCTGCCAAGGGAAGGTGAGGGCCAACAGCAGCTTTCTATCAGGAAGAGTAGCAGATGCTCTTGCAGATGAGGAAACCATTGCAGCTGGAGATGCCAYTGCAGATGCAGATAGCATTTCAGAGGCAGCTACCATTGCGGGAACCATCGCAGATGCAGGGACAAGTGCAGGTGCCATTGCAGATGCCACAGGAGATGCAGATGTCATTGAACATACGATGGCAGATGCAGATACAATTTCAGATGCCATTACAGATCTCAGTATTGGTGTCTCTGTCTACATTGGTGTTGGTGTCTGTAATGGTATCTCTGTAGAGTACCTGCATCTGTACTGGTATTTATGTCTGCATCTGTACTGGTAGCTGGACCTGCATCCACAATTGTACCTGTATCAACAGCTTTATGTGTAATGGTACCTCTCTCTAATGGTACCTCCAATGAACTCTACTTGTAGAGTGTAATTGTGTACGATATTGAATCTGTACTTGTATCTGCAATTGTATGCGTAATGGTGCCTCTGATTGTACTTGTACCTGTAAAAGGRTGGTTAATTGCATCTTTATCTGTCATTGTATCTGGAACTTTACAGATTTTGTGCCTGTATCTGCACCTGTATCRCCAATTCAGTGGGAGAATGTAATTATAAGGGTTTCTGTGATGGTATGGGAAATGGTACTTGTACCTGTAGTTGTGATGTTAGCACTRTCTGTGTCTTTAATGATGTCTAATGGAATCTGTATCTGCAATTGTACCTGTAACTATATCAGCAGYGGTATCTGTATCTGCACATGTACTTGTAATGTTTTTGGTATGTGTACGTCTATTTGGTTTCTTCATGGATATTAGGAAAAATTTCTTCACCGAAAGGGTAGTCAGGCATTGGAACAGGCTGCCCAGGGAAGTGGTGGAGTCACCAGCACTGGAGACATTCAAAAAACGTGTGGATGTGCTACTTCAGGACATGGTTTAGTGGGCACGGGTGCTGGGTTGATGGTTGGACTYGATGATCTTAAAGGTCTTTTCCAACCTTAATGATTCTATGATTCTGTGATTCTATGTACTTGTAATGTTTTTGGTGTATGTACGYGTATTTGGTTTCTTCATGTGTATGAGTAATTCTATCTCTACCTGCAATGGTATCTTTAATGTATATATAATAATCTGTAGCATTATTAGTCTTGCAATGTATGTGACACTCTGTAACACTCTTGCTGTCTCTTTCTGTACTGGTATCAGGATCTGTAGTGTTATTGGTAATGACAGCTTTAATGGTAATTGTACCTGCATCAGTATGTGTAATGTTATCGATATCCGCAATGGGATCAGTATCTGCTTTTGGGTGTTTTTGGGTCTTCAGTGGCCTCTGCATCTCCTATTGTACCTGCATCTGACTTTGCATCAGCAGTGGTCTCTGCAGTGGTTTCTACAATGGTGTCTGCATCTGCAGTAGCATCTGCAATGACATCTGCATCTGCAATGGTATTGGATTTGGTGTCTGCACCTGCGACATTATAAGGAAAGGTGTGTGCATCTGCAAAGGTCTATGCAATGGATTTCGCACCGGTATTTGAATCTGCAATGCCATTTCTAGTGGTATCTGCATCTGAAATGGTGTCTACATCCACAATGGTATCTGCATCTGCTATGGCATCAGCAATGCTATCTGCATCACCAATGGCCTTTGCAGTGATAAATTCTGCTGCAATGGTGTCTGCAGCAGCATTGCTACCTGCATCTGCACAAGTACCTGCAACGGTCTCTGCATCTCCAATTTTGTCTACATCTGCAATGGCATCTCTAGGGGTATCTCCAGCRGCATCTACATCTGCAATTGTATGTTTACCTGCAATGCTCTCTGCAATTGTATTTGCACCTGGAATGGCATCTGCAATGGTATCTGCATCTGCAAGGGTGCCTGCAGCGGAAATGGCATCTGCAGTGGTATCTGTATCTGGTATTGAATTGGCTTCTTCAAAGCTATCTGCAGCTGTTTTGGCATCTGTAATGGTATGTGCATCTGCCGTGGTATCTCAATCTGCAATGGCGTCTGCATCTGCAATGCTATTAGCATTGGTTTCTGCATCTGCAGTGTTAGGCGGAATGGGTTGTGCATCTGCAAAGCTATCTGCAATGGTGTCTGCAATAATATTTCATTCTGCAGTGCCATCTTCAGTGATACTTGCATCTGCAATGGTATCTGCATCTGCAAGGGTATCTGGAGTGGTACCTACATCTAGAGTGGTATCTTCAGTGGCACCTTATATGTGTTTGTGTATGTGTAGTGGAATCTGTATGTGTAATGGTACCTGTATGTGTAATTGTATCTGTACCTCCAACTGTACCCGTATCAGCAATTGTATCTGAGTGTGTTTCAGTGTCCATATCTATAGTTCTTCCTCTGCCTGTATCTCTATGTGGAATTATGCCTGGAATTGTACCTATGTCTGTCATTGTATTTGTATCCATCTCTGTATCCTCATCCATATTCCCATCAGTGACTGTCTGTGTAGTTACATGTGTAATTATCTGTACCTCTACCTGTGACAGCACATCTGTGTTTAATCGTAGCTGTATTTGTATCAATGCCTTTATGTGTAATGGTTCCCCTGTCTGTCATGGTACCTCAGTCAGTAATGATGTCACTTGCTATATCTGCTGCTGCTTGTGTAGTTGAATGCTTCCTTGTATCTGTGACTGTACTTGTATCCTAAATTGCATGTGTAATTGCCACATAAACCCAATACACTAGCAAACGCCCCGGGTCACTCTGGAGAGAAGCAGGGCTCCTTGCAGGTCTCGGCAAAGCCAGGTGAAGTCCTTGGGGCTCTCCAAAGGGCAGCAGAGCACTGCCCAGGCCCTGGAAAAGACCAGGAAAAGCTCTGTGGGTCCCAGCAAGGCCTGGTGAAGGGCCCGGGGCTCTGTGGAGGGTCGTGGGGCCCTAACCAGGCATGAGAGTAAGGGACAAAATATTCAAAACCTCCCCATTAAAGCCAACCAATCTGTCATAAAAGGACCAACAGGACCAACAGGAGTGAGACCCAGAAYGGAGATGTTTCTGGGGCCTCCTGGGAGAAACAGCATTTAGACAGGCCAGTTCGACAGGCTCCCTACACCCACCTTACAGAAACTGTGGGATAATCCTGAAAGGGATTGCACGGATGGCCTGGATGTTGGGAAGGTGCTAGATAAAATTGTCCTGCCCCTCCTCCAGCCCCACTATCAGGAAACTAATGGAGGAACTCCCAACCCCCAGGCCAGGGAGTTCCCATGACCTGTCCCAAGTGGCCAAACTTTTTGGAATAAATATTAGTGATAGCCTTTGTATACTGCTGGTGGTAAATGATAGATATTCTCTCTCTTTTCACATGGGCACAGGAGCCCCAGTATTGATGATTAAAGCTCGGGACAGTGCTGCATTAATCCAGAAAACTTCAAGAAAGAGYCTATCCATCAGGGACCACTGGGAAAAGATAAGAGCTCCCAGTAGCCAGGATAGGGTTGGACTCTTATCTTTAAACGTCCCTTCCAACCCAAACCATTCTATGATTCCATCAAAGCCCGGTGACGGCCCCGGGGCTCTCTGGAGGGCAACAGGGCCTCGCCTGGGCCCCGGCAATGCCCRGCAAAGGCCCCTGTGTACTCTGGAGAGCAGCAGGACCCTGCCTGGTCCGCGTCAAAGCTCAGTGAAAGCCCAGGGCTGCCCTGCCCGGGTGCTTGCAAAGCCTGGCAAAGGACCTGGGGGCACTCTGGAGAGCTGCAGGCTCCCTTGAGAGTTCCAGTAAAGCTCTGCAAAGGCCCTGGGGCTCTCTGGAGGGCAGCAGACGCCCTTGAGGCTTATGGCAAAGCCTGGTGGTGATGGCTCTGGGGGTCTCTGGAGGGCAGCAGAGCACTGCCCGGGTCCCAGCAAAAGCCCTGGGGCTCTCTAAAGGGCAGCAGGGCACTGCTGGCCAAGCCCGGCAAAAGCCCCAGGTCTCTCTGTAGGGCATCAGGGCCTCACATTCATCAAATCCATATCACTCCAATTTAGAGGTAAGAATGTTTTGGGAGACTGTCAAAAGCCTTACAGAAGTCCAGGTAGATGCTGTCCGTAGCTCTTCCCTTGTCCACTGATGCAGTCACTCCATTGTGGAAGGCCACTAGCTTGGTGAGGCATGGGTTTGCCCTTGGTGAAGCCGTGTTGGCAGCGTCACTCCCATGCCTGGGAGTTTGCAGCACTGTGGTTGAGAATAGAGTGTCACTTCTCAAGACAGGTCTATCCAGTTCCATTTAACCCCTGTCCTGAAGCTCTTGGCTTTGCAAAGGGTGGGTGCACAGAAGAGAAGCCCTCAGGGAAGCTGAGTGTGGGCAGAGTTGCTGCAGCATCCCTGGGTTATTTATCCTTGGTGTTAACCTTAAAGGTGCAAGTGCTGCATTGGGGTGGGAGTGGGGAGGAAGAGCCCCTGGGTGCCTGCCCTCCCACCCCCCCACAGTAGCCGCAGTGAAGGGTGTGCTTTTTAATGTCAGTTATAATAAAATATTTTTACAGAGCCCAAAAAATTCAAAATAGTGCAAAACATCTCACTGTCATGCATCCATGGTAGCCGCCGCCGGCGGTGCCGCACGGGGTGGTACAGACACACAGGCATCGGTGACACATGTGCTACAGGAGCAGAATTGGTCGGTTCAATCACATGCCAAACAGGACGGTTTGGGGAGGGCACACGGGGCCAGGGGCACCACGGTCGGGGGATGCGGGGCTGAGCCTCAGCCCRGCCGCGCAGGAGCAGCGGTTAGAAAAGGGGTGTAAACATTGAACAGAAACGAGAGAGGAAAGCTAAACCCTTTGGTCCCAGGCAAACCCTATATAAAAAGGACCATGGGGGCCAGTCGGGGTACCCTGTTTTGGGATGGGGAGGGGGCTGAGAGAGGTATATTGACTTGTGGGGTCATCAGGCCTCTGTCTTCCCCRGTACTTAGGGCAAGCTGGCCAGCTGGGGTGGCCATCCCCGACACCACGCACCCTGGCCTCCCGGGCACTCGCACGAGACACGCACACCACTGATCACGCAGAAATGGCGGTTAATGGGAAATTGGAGGGGGGGGGTGTCCTCTGGGTTGGGGGTGGGAAGGGTCTTGCTTGCGCCAAGGAGGTCCCATGGGCGCTGCTGCACTGCACAGGGATGGCTGGTCCCCACTGGCCAGAGCAAAGGGAGACGGGTCCCTCTGCTCCAGTGCCCCCAGCCCTCGCCCCCAAGCCCTGGCATCCTGGGGGCGGCAGGGGGGCAGCCCACAGTGGCGGCAAAGCAGGGAAGACAGGATACGGGCCGGGGGCTGCTCCCTGCCGCTCCCGGCCCCGGTGATGCCGCTGCCAGCCAGGCAGGGGACCCTGTGTGGGGCATGCGGGGGCTGCGCCGGCCCACCCAACAGCCCCAATAGCCCTTCCGGGTGCAGGACGCGGCTGCCCCGTGTATGTACAGCTATTTACATATGTACAGGGTGCTCAGCGGGCGGGAGCCTCCCTGTCCCTCAGGGCGCCCGGCGATGCTCGAGGGATGGGGACAAGGAGCCATGGTGCTGTGCCAGCCACTTACCAACACTCCCGGGTGAGATGAGACACCCCCTC
This sequence comes from Oceanodroma leucorhoa, assembly GCA_030449065.1. Lineage (NCBI taxonomy): Eukaryota > Metazoa > Chordata > Aves > Procellariiformes > Oceanodroma > Oceanodroma leucorhoa. The sequence goes on along the minus strand of JASVER010000195.1, from coordinate 977,036 downwards.
ACACCCCTTTCCTTGTGTCGCTCGATGAGGTTTGGGGCTGGGTAGGACAGGGTAGGGTCAGGGATGGGCCATTGGGGTTCCTCCATCTCAGACAGGCTGGGAAGGGGCAGATCTGTCCCATCACCCAGTCTGGGGTCCAGCCCTTCCCTGCAGCCCCACCAGCCCCAGCACCTTCCCGTTGGGGTGGGATGGGGGCATGGCTGTGCTCTGCACCGCTGTCACCCAGCCAGTCTGGCCAAGGGATGGACGGGGGTGTCTGTCACTGCAGCCACATCCCCCCCCCTCACCCACACAAGGGCCGGGAAGGAGACTCCTCATGTGGCCGCTCTTATGGCTTTTACATGGCTGGAGGATGCTGTAGAAAAGGGGCCAGGAGTGGGGGGAGAGGGGTGGGAGGTGGAAGGCGTTTAACTGCTGCCCTCCTCGGCCGAGCGTGTGTCCGACTTGAGCTTGACGAACTCCTTGGCCACCTCATCGTTGTTGCGTTGGGAGAGGATGCGGAGGACGGTGAGGCCAGTGTCATCCATGTGTATGCGGCGGCCCAGGGGCAGCCAGCAGGCGCAGCCGGGTCGCTGCAGGATATCGCGGAGCTGCAGAACAGCGATGCCCACTGTCCGGTCCTCCCGGGCGAAGCAGTAATCCTTCACGCACACCTGCAGCTCATAGCACTCGGGGCCCGTCTCCGTCCCCAGCGTGCTGCGGGGGGCAAGGGACAGGCAGTGTTGGCACAGGGGGTCACACTCCAAGGTCCCCTGGCTCTGCGACAGCACCCTGTATGGGTGCTGCCTCCCCACTGCCCCTAAAAAAGCCTTTTCTTTTTTTTCCTTTTCCCCAGTTCCTGCTTTTACCAATGAGAAAACATCTAAAACATCCCCTGGGGGATAAGCAAACTCACTGGCAGACCCCAGGAGGAGCAGGTCCCCATGTCATGGGGACACATCCCCCAGCCCGGCCCCACATCCCCAGCCCCACAGTGCCACTCACAACTGGAAGCTCTCGTTGTACTTGGGGGCCCAGCTGTTGTTCTTGGATTTGGTGGCAAATTTCCTCTTCTTGTCACTGAGGTGGGGCCCGATGATGTTGACCTCGATGAAGGGCCGGAAGATGCCCGACGTCTGCCATTTGAGGTCGTTCGCAGCCACCACTGCAAGGAGGGGGGACATGAGGCTCACGGGGCGCTGTCACCTGCCAGACCCTGGCATCCCAGCCAGCAGAACCCACCTTTGACGGTGACTTTGTGTTCGCCAGTGCCAGGGTGGGTGAAGAGCTCCACGTGGATGGACACCTCCCCGACAGGGTCATCCACACCGGAGCCTGCGTGGCAAAGGGAGGAGATGTGAGTGCCCGTTCCTGCTGTGTCCTTGATGTCCCCTGCCCACCACCAAGCCCACTGGAGGAGGCAGGTCACCCGCCATGGGGCAGGAGGGGGTGGGCAGTAGGATTTGGCCCAATGTGGCCTCTGCCAAAGAGTTCTRGGGACAGCAGCATGGGTGCAGCAACTGTCAAGGACAGTTGGGGCTGGCACCAGGCTGGGCTGGGGCATGGCAGGACATCCCCAGCACCAGGCTGGCTCTCTGTCAACCCACCCCACATTGGCAGGGCCCAGTGAGCCCCCCCTTGCCCAGGTGGGATGGGGCAGGGGACAGTGGCCCAGCTACCCCTACTATGGGCGCAGGGGAGGGATGTCAGTGCTCCGTGCTTGGCTATGAGCACGGGCACGGCACCGGGCAGGAGGGACCCGATCTGGTCCTTGTGCCACAGGGCAGCGATGGCCCTGCCAGGGGCTTGGGGCTGACCTGCCCCCTCTTGTATCCCCTCCATCTCAGGGACCACATCAAGCCTTGGGGTCCCCGAGCCTGGGGAACTCGGGTGACCTGCGACCAACAGCCCAGCCCACCCCCTCTCCCCTCAAGAGCCCTGCATGCACCCATGAGTGAAGGAGGGGGTGCAAGGCAGAGGGACAGGCTCCATGGGTCAGATGGGGCCAAGGAAATCAAACCGAGCTCAGCAGAAAGCTCCCAGGGTGGAAATAACAGTGCGAAGGAGGACACAGCCCCATGTGTCACTGCATGGCCCCCAGCACGAGGGTGCCAGGCTGCGGGGGAGGCCGGTGATGGCACACTCTCCTCTCCATCCACCTTCATCCTCCGGCCCACCCCTGGCACCCCATCCCCCCAGGCACCCGCCACCCGGGCAGCGCCGCATGCTGAGCCGAAATGGAGGCGATGGTGGGCGAGGAGGGGGTGTCTGGGTACGGCAGGCCAAGCATAGGGTGCAGTCCCAGCCCCTCTGGCAGGGTGCAATGGAGGCCAAGCGGGGCCCATGGAGCTGGGCTCATTCCTCACRCCCCGGGGCAGGCGGACGCAGCTCGCCGGAGCAAGGCTAGTAATGGTCCTTCTGGCAGCAGGGTGGATGGGAAGGGGACATGGACATGGTCATGGTCTCCCCTGGGGGCACATGTCCCAAGGAGACAGCTCCTCGGCTTGCAGGGAAGTCGTGGCAAGTGCCCACCCCCAGGCAGCAGCACAGGGGACAACGTGGGGTGCCCAGAGCTTGCAAGCGAAGGCGGGCACCCCTATCCCCATGGGGCACAGCCCCCCTCCGTGATTTGGGGGGTGGTCAATACAGCTGAGCACAGTTCCTCCAAATTCAGCCCAAMGCAGCCCTGGGAGTGCGAGTCTGTGGGCGGAGGGCTCCAGCTCTGCCCACGCTAGGCGTCCCCAAGGCTGGCGGTGCTGGGACAGGGCTCCTGGCCACCCCGGCTCGCAGTGCCGGGACTGTTACTAGCCCAGGCCGGCGGCGGCAGGCAGGTGCAGGGGCGGGCGAGCAGCACACGTACCCTTCTCAGGATAAATTTCTTCACTAAGGGTAAACCTAATACCTTTCCCACCATGAACTAGTGGGAAGGAGAGAGAAAGAGACAGAGACACGGCACAGGGTAGACGAAGAGAGGAGGAAGGAGACGACGTGCGTGGGGGACAGGAACAGTGAAGAGGGGGGRGAAAACAAAGAGAGAAAGAGAGATCAGATCTCGCAGACAGATGGACAGCCGAGCATCCGGACAACACTGCAGCAACACGGGAGTGCCGGGCAGCACCCAGCTCTGAGCCCAGAGGGGATCCTGGGACCAGATTGCACCCAGGGGTGCTGGCACCCACTGGACCCAACCCCACGCCCCCAACATGGCTGGCACAGGAGGCACAGACAGGACAGACGTCCCTTGCAGGAGACGCAGACAGCAAACGCACGTCCCACTCCCCGAGGACGCAGACAAGCCTGGCTGGGGCACTGTGCAATGGCCCATGACCACCACCGAGCATCTCTGTCTCCTCCTCGAGCAGCCACGGGACAAAATAAAGAGCAGCATTTAGAGCCGAGGGGTAGTCCTGCCCCGGCGGGTGCCCAGCACCCTGCACCACATGGCTCTGGGACAGGGCAGCACCTGAGAGGCACCCRGCACCCTAGGCGGATCCCAAATCATGGGGTATGTGGGGTACCCAGCGTGCCCAGGACAGGCCCTGGCACAGCATCCGGATCCAGCCGATCCTGCGAGAGGTCGGAGCCCTGGCCAGGCTGGCACCGCGCGGCCGAGACTGGCAGCTCCAGAGGTTTCTGTGCTGGGTGACAAGGGCCATCCAGAGGGGACAAACACTATGACACGTGGCCAGAGGGTGACCTTCTCCCCCACCCACGGGCCTTATTTCAGTGCCAGCCCAGCCCTGGGGACACACTCTTCTTGCTGGTGGGGGACTTGGGGCTGCCTCTGGGCACCCATGGCCCCTCTTCATCTGCAAACCATGGGAAGAAAAAGCCCTTCCCTCCCCACCCATCCCTCCCACCCCTCCGCGAGCCTGGCTGGGACCAACCCCAGCAGGACGAAGGCAGGGTGGGGCCCTGGCCATGGGGCAGCCAAGTCCGTGTGTGGGGACAGGGGGCCCGGGGGGGGGGGGGGCAGGGCAGCACATCCTACCCTGCGAAGACTGGGTCTGCACAAAGGTTTTGATGAGGAGGTCAGTGGCCTGGGTGTAGAGGGACAGGGCATAGCGCAGCGACTGCAGGTCGGGGCTCTTCTCCAGGAATGTCTTCTTCAGCCCCACGCCACCAGCATGGAAGTATTGCTGGAGGGGGGAGACAGCCACAGGGTCCTCAGCAGCTCTGCTGGAGCCCCCCCAGTACCCCCCCCCGGCTCTGTGCCTCAGGGCTAGAGCCCTCAGGGGCACCCCTTTGTACCCCAGAGCACCCTCACCTTGATGGTGTCCAGCGCCAGCTCCACCACTGCACATTGCTTTGGGGTCAGGCTCTTGGCTTCCTCCCGCACCATGTGGTCCTGCAAGGGCACGAATCCTGCTCTCAGCATGGGACCAGGGCCCCGCTCCCCTTGCCCCAGCTGTGCCAGCAAACGAGCAACTGGTGGRGTCCTTGCAACAGTGCCGGTAACAGACTGCAAAGTGCCACCCGCCCTAGCACAGAGAGGAGCTCAGACCACCCGGCCCCCCCCAGCCCAGCCTCTCAGCCCTCACCTTCAGCTTGGAGAGCTGCCCCAGCTCCTTGGCTGCGTTGAAAATCATCTGCGTGCCCTGCAGAGAGCAAAGAGACAGGAACGGTCCCGGTGAGCGGCCGGGCTGGGGGTGCCATGGCCAGGCTGGGCACGTGGTGCCAGGAGCTTGCTGCAGCTCCCGGGGCTCCCCCGGCCCCCCATGCTCCAGGGGGCCGGAGGGTGCTCGTCAGAGAGCCCCAGGGGCCACCGGCCATGCCAGGCGTGGTGATGCGGGTGTGAGGAGCTGGTGCAGCCCCTGTCCCAGCCCCTGAGTTCTCAGCACAGGTATGTGGCTGGGGGCTTGGAGACCCCAGGGCAGGACATCACCCTGACATCAGGGACCTCACACCCTGCTCAGCACAAGCAGCTTGGCCCAAGGGTCCCATCCTGCTCCCTGTGGTGCCCAGGCACCCGCTTCTGYATCCAACAGAGCCCGGCACGGCACATCACTGGCACCGTGTGGACAATCGTACGACATCGGGCAGGGGGAGCAGAGTGAGTGCAGGGGGACAGCGGGCACAGGGAGGATGCGGCGCAGTCCCCCTGTACCCCGTGGCACTGGCAGCCAAGCCAAACACCCCCCTGCYAGCCAGACCCCTGCCCAGTCCCGGCCCCAGGGAGGTTCCCGGCCCCTTTGCACCCCAGGGAACACCGCGGATGGGAGTCCCCGGCTGCCTTCGCCTGCCCTGTGCCGTGCCACCCCCATGGGCAGGGGCCATGAAGGCATTCCATGGGGCCCGCTGGCACAGGTCCTGGGGATGCAGCCCCATGGCAGGGGCAGATCCCGCTCACCTCCTCGTCTAGCACCCGCTCACCGGGCTGAGCGCAAGCTCCCCTTCTCAAGCCCTCCAGTGTGCAACATGCAACTGGGTAAACTGGGACCCAGTGGGGCAGAGCCAGCGATTCCCACCTTCTTCCCCCTCCCAGCACCAGCAGCTCCAGTCCTTCCCAACAATGAGAAACCCCAGCATCTCTCCCACTAACTATTACCTTCTGCAGGGGTCTGGCCCCCCCATGTCCTCATTTTGTACCCCCCCATTAACCCTTTGTGGTCCCCCCCAAGTTCTGTCCCATTGATCCTTCCCTTGCTGTCCCCGACACCCCCAACCAGTGAACAGGCTGGGAGCTGGGGACACTGGTGTCACCCAAACAGAGCACAACGGGACACTATACTGAGCTGGGACCCCGCAACCCCACAGCGCACGGGACAAGGGACGGGGAGGAGGCGAGAGGAGGGACCAGCGCCAAGTGGGGAGCAGAAGAGCCATGTCCTTACTTCAGTGTGACTGGGCAGCTTCACCCTGCTCTGGAAGAGAACAGCAAGGGACAGTTACTGGTGGCTCCAGCCGTGGGTCCGGGCCCCCCACATCCCCCAGCCGTGCGGGCTGTGGCCCTGTACTCTCCTCTGGCTGCGCCCAATTCTCCGCTGGTGCCACTGGTTCGGCACCAGTTCACACCTGCAAAGGCTCAGCCCCGTGCACTTGCTGGTGAACCTGTGATGAGCGTGCCAGGTCTCTTCCTGAGTGGGGGCAGGCTTGCTCCCCACCTTGTTTGGGGCAGGTGGAGGAAAGCAGCTCACCCAGCACGCTCGGCAAACTGGGGCAGGACCCAGTGTCCCCTGCAAGAGGAGGGGAGAGCCGGGGGGAGCCGCAGGCGTTGCCCATATGGATTCCAGCACAGCTCTTCCTGAGAGCCGGGTTTTGGGAGCAGACAGCCTGGAGGGCTGTGCTGGGCCCCCAGCCCAGCGGTGGGGAGCACCCAGACAGAGGGAGAGCCCGTGTGCCTGGAAAAAGCCCTTTTGGCAGTTTTGCATCTCAGCGAGCCTTGCTGAGGCCCCCCAAGCATCAGGGGGAAGTGGGCTCAGAGGTCCGGGGGATCTCAGCAGTCCCATGGCCCCCAGCGTGCCCTGCACATCCCCAGCATGGCCCAGCATCCTGGGGGTCACCTCTTCCTGAGCCCCCAGCGGTGGGACGGGTTTGTGCCCAGGATCTCCCGTGTTTGGGCACCCTGTCCCCACGCCGTCCCAGCCAGGCACCTTGGAGGGGTGCTGAGTGCCATGGGGCAGCGTCCCCCATGCCTGCCCAGGGATGGGTAACACCCCACACACCCACCCACCCACGGGGGCTAAACACGACATGACACCCGCTCCCTACCCCAGGCAACACACAGGAACAGGTCGCTGCCTCCATCCTGCACACAGGCAGCACGTCCCAGACAACACGGCACACCTCAACACAACACGCCACGCAGGCAACTGCACATCCAGACAGCACGACAGAGGAAGCACGGACAAGCCTGGACCTCCACAGCAGGCGGGTGTGGGGCCACGAGTGTGGCCACGGGGCGATGACACACATGGAGCCCACGGCTATTTACCTTCTCTGTCCCCTTGCCATGTTTTCTCAAGAGCGTGCCCTGTAGAAGCAATGTCAGAGGTTGAGTGGGGGGGACAGCATGGGACGAGACACGGGGGGTGCAGGGCAAGGCTGGGCACGTGGGGTGGCCGCAAGCTGGCGGCAGAGACATCGCTGAGCTCCTAAAGGACAGCCGGGGCCAATGGGGGACTGGTCCCCACTGGGATACTGGGTTAGGGCGGGACTGGTCCCCAGAGGGATGCTGGGTCAGTGAGGGACTGGTGTCTTTGGGATGCTGAGCCAACTGGTCCCCACTGGAATGCAGGATGTTGCACTAATGGGGAACTGGTCCCCACACTGGGATGCTGGACTTATGGGTAGCTGGTCCCTGCTGGGATACAGGGATGCTGAGCCCATGGGGGACTGGTCCCCGCTGGCATATAGGGAGGCAGGAGCCAGCTGGCACTGCGTGGGCAGCCTCTGGTGCCCCCACATTCCCCTCCAGCTCTGGCAGATGCTCACGGCGCTGGAGGGCGGGGGGGGGGCAGCTGTACTTGGGTTTTGCACGCAGAGTTCTGGTCCATGCAGTGCTGGGCCTGGTGACAACCCCCCACTGACCCAGGCCCAGCAGTGGCAGAGAAACAGTCTAAAACAGGGCAGCAGTGCCACGTGGGRGGTTCCTAAGCAGCCTCTCAGGGGGGGCTGGGGCACATCTGAATCAGGAGTGGGTAGCRGGGGGGTCAGCTGGCAGGGGAGCCTGCGGGAGGGACAAGCAGCACAGCTAGGGCCAAGCGTGGCTGCCAGGAGGGAAACTGAGGCACAGGGTGATGGGTGAACCAGAGGACCTTGTACTCCATAGAGCTGACACCACCCCAGTCCCCCGGCAGCCTCAGCAAGGCTGGGACATGGCATCCCCATGAGGTCTGAGGGGAGGCTCAGCCCCAGGCTGCCCCCAGGGGCTCTCCAAATGCTGCTGTTGGAAACAAAAGGTGTTGGGGGACATGGGATGGGCGTTTGTCCCCGTAGGGATTGGCACCCAGTACCCAACCACGGGCACCCGCACCACTGCTCCCCCTTGCAAAGRTGCCTGCGGTCAAAGCAGGGGTGGGAGCAGGATTGGGGGTGGATATGGCCCTTCCCTTGCCCCATGGGGCATAAGCCCATGGCCACAGACTGAGCAGAAGAGGACAAAAGGAAACTGCTCAGTCAAAGCCATGCAAGGACCCAGCAGCAATGCCAAGAAAGGAACCCAGGAGTCTGGGCTCCCAGGGCCATATCCCGACCAGGGAAAAAGTCTTATAACTCATGCCAGCAACCTGCCCCACCGCTGAGCAACCGGGCCAGGGACCGTCGTGTCCCAGTGAGATGCTCCTCTCCGCAGGCAGGGAAAGCCTCTGCCCTCAGCCCCCACCATAACCACACCCCAGCCAGGGCCTCAAGGGGAAACTGAGGCACAAGGGGTCAGGAAGAGAAGCCCTGACTGCCAGGCACGCACCACTCCCCCTGCTCGTGTCTCCAGTGGCCTCTCTCACCCTCAACACGGAGCAAGAAGATGGGATCAGCCTGGGTTTGGCTGTCCCTGATTACATGGCACTGCCCCACCACCGTCCCCTCCCACCCCATCACTAACCCTTGCACCTCCCCACATCCAGGCACCGTGAATCTGTCCAGGACCTTTCCACCCCCCGAACGCGGCTGGGGCTGCGGGCAAGTGCCCGCCAGGAGCCGGTGCCAAGCGGGCAGCACGAGGATGGGGACCACAGAGGTGGACCAAGTCRGGAGCCGGAGGAGGGCGTGGGCAGGGCACGGGCAGCCACACAAGACAAAAACCGGCGAGGCCAGGACCGACACACAGCGGACAGACAGACAGACAGACAGGGAGCTGCCGTACTTACAATCATCTGCCATTGAAAGGCGAGCGGAGCAATTGGAGAGAACAACCGTGACATGAGTGTCGGCCCCCTCCTCCATCCTCCCCAGCCCCAGCTGCCCCACGGCTGGGTACCAGCCCCGGCCGCCCCCCCACCCCCGCCAGCCAGGAGGGACGGCAGAGCCAGGGGTGTCCCCCGTCTGACATGCCACAGCACTCGGTGTCGATGCCCTGCCACCGGCACCACAGGTCTCCACAGCCCCGAAGTGGCTCCATCCCAGCCTGCCCAGTCCTTCCCCGCTGTGGCAGGGGGCTCTGMCCCAGGGGGACTCAGCTCCAGGGAGCTGGCGGACCCCACTTGACATTTGGCTCTGACACGTAGCCCCATGCCACCAACCTGCCCAGCCACCCCCAGAGCCACCCTGGGTGGGTTGTCTCCTGCCATAGGGACCAGCCCCAGCACGGCCCCCTCCAAGGACTGCCTCCCCCCAGGAAAATCTCCCAACAGATCCACATGTCCATGCCACCTCCTCTGCCCTCAGCACAGGGCTTGCTGCCTCCAGAACATGGCATAGCCACACRTGGCCTGGAAGGGACAGAGATAGGGACTGGGATGGTGACTGGGACCCAGTGGCACCAGTGTTCCTGCTAGATTTGGCCATCTTTGGCCAAGGGTGTGTGAGCCTGGCTGGGAGCGATGCAGGGCTGACCTGAGCCGGGCTCTGGGCTGTGACAAGGTGCCAGTGAGGTGGCACCACTGAGGGCTGACAGGTCACCAATGCGCTGTCCCTTACAGACACAGCACGAGGAGYCCCACAGCCCCAGAAAGGTGACACAGCGGCCAGTGGCTCCAGGGACTCCAAGTAAGAGCCTGAGCCCAGCTTTGTGACAGTGACAAAAGCCACTGAGAGTGACAGGGAYAGACGTGTGGCTGGCTCAGTGCCCTTGGGGTCACCCTTCCCTGCCCGACCCCGAGGGAACAGCCACCCCAGGAAGCTTCGGGATGCATGGCCACGTGCGAGGAGGACAGACACACAGCGATGCGGTACGGAGCCTCGAAGCCTGTAGRCAACCTCCCTCTGAGGAGGGACCATTCCCTGGGCTTTGCTCTGCTCCCCTAGAGCCTGTTCAGCCCACGAACAAGGAAGAGTTCAGCCCTGCTGTGGGGACATGCCCCCCCAACCCCACGAAGCCAGTTCCTGCTCCCCAGGCAACCCCAGCCCCACAGCAAGGCCGACATGCGGTGGCTCCCCACGCTCCGAGAGCCTCCCGATTCACCTCCTGGCCCAGGGACTATGCCCACAGCCGGTGCTGGTGAGCATGGCATGGGATGCTGCCCCAGCTCAGGGGGAAGGATGGAGAGGAAAGGAYCAGTGCTCCCTCCTGGTGCCACGATGGAGATGGCAGGAAGGTCCTTTGGCAAAGCCATCCAAGAGGGTGCTGAGCAGCACCAGGCACCTGGGTCAAGGATGACCTTTCTCACCTCCATCCCCTCCCTGGCCATGAGCTGGGGGCAGGTTTGGGGCGGCTGCCAAAGTCCTCATCCCCTCAGCTGCCAGTGAGGACACCTGGCCAGCRATGTCCCACACTGGCCCCAATCAGCCACCTGCATCTCAGCTCCAGGGTCCCCTGTCCCTGGTCCCCCTCCCCATCACTCACCGTCTGGTCAGTGAGCGGGGGCAGGACGATGGTCTTCTCCATCGTGTTCATCACCAGCTTCCAGAGCTCTTTCAGCACCCGCTTCAGCACCGTCTTCTCGCAGATCTTGGCAAAGAGCGTCAGGCTGCAGAGAGGGGACGGGGCTGAAGTTCCTGGCACGGCACCCTTGATGCCACCCCCGGCCCGGTCACCCTGACCCTGCAGGTCCCCCACACTCCCAGGGCAGGTCAGCGGCATTGGGGAGAGTGGGGGTCCCTGTTGCCCCCCACACTCACTTGCTGTCCAGGAGGTCCATGATGGGCTGCAGGACGTTGTCAGCATCCTGCGCAACGCTGCTGCAGGTGCTGGCGGGGACGTTGCCGGTGCCCTTCACCTGGCCCAGGATGTCACCCATCTGCTTCACGCACTCCTCGATGTGTGGCTGGAAACTGGGGACCACAACACCCAGGCAGCTCAGCATCCCCCATGGCCGCGCCCAGGACCCACTTGGCCGAGCAGAGCCCCCAGCCTGGCCCCAGCCACAGCTCCTGAACCCCCAAACCTCTCCTTGGCCCACCGCCCATGCCCTCTCCCCTGGGTGTACCTGGTGGCAAAGATTCGGCTCAGCTCATCCAGGACATTGTTAAGTTTCACCTGCAGTTCTTTGAGGATATCACTGGCTTCTGTGTCCAGCTAGAGGAAGGACAGGTGGGAGAAGCCATCAGGGTCCCTGGCCCAGCCCTGGGGGGGGGGTTGTCTCTGCACCCCAAATGCACCCCTGGGCAGGGTGAAGCCCATCCGTCGTCCGAYGTTGTGGGAGAACAGGGTGCCATGGGGTGGGACAGCGTGATCTCATTCAGGAGTGAGGAACTAGGGTCTGCTCCCAGCACTGCGCAGCCAGGGAAGGGGCTGCCCCTGGGGAGAAGGGACTGATCCAGCCCCTCCACAGGGCTCCCTCCTGGAGACCCCCAATACACACCTCCTTCCCACCCATGGCTTCAAACATCTTCTCGAGCTGGACGCGGAGCTGCTGGATGTTGTTCATCAGGATGCAGGGCTGGAGGGGTGGGATGGAGACGGGGGTCAGCACCAACAAATGTGGCTGGAACAGCTGCCCACCGCCCCAGGTCCCTCCCTCCCACCCTGCGCTGGGGGACACAACAACAGTCATGGCACAGAGCCCTGCCTGGCAGCATTTCAGGGACTGCCATCGGATAGGAACCGAGGGCAGGACCAGCATCATGGGGACCAGTTCTGGAGCTGAGGTGAAGGCTGGGGTCACCATGTGGGGACAGGTGGCAAGCAGAAGGGAGATACATCACCACTTTCTCTTTCTCCTTGGAGCAGTATGAGGCAAAATCCTTGGAGATGATCTCAGCATACTGGAGTAGCACATTGCTGATGGTCTGCAGCCAAACAAGGGATGGGACCCACCCAGACAGCAGCAAAGAAGAGGAAGGAGGGAGAGAAGGAGACCATAAGTCCCACAGCAGTAAAACAACCCAATGTCTGGATACACCCCGGGACTCCTAGACCCTCTGGCCCCACAGATGCACCAGGAGCCACATGGGCACAGCCACTGGAAGCCAGATCCAGCACATCTGGTCTCCACAGGCAGCTCCAGCACAGCTGTGAGGGCATCAGCCATCAAGCCTGTATGCAACTCCCTCCCACACTGCAGCCAGCGAGTGGCATTTAATTAATCTAGACTAATTAACCAATTAACTCATTAATTAGCTAATCTCCTGTGCTAGCAAAGCTGGGAAAGCCACAGGGTCTGTTTGTGACACGTTGCTTGAGCATCGCTGTTAGAGGGGGTGCAATCTGTGCCCTATGCCGCTGCCTGCAGCTGGACGGGAGGCGGCAGAGAGAGCCCAGGAGCCCTGGGCCAGGCCTAGGACTTGGGTCCCAGGGGGGCTGCTGGSCCAGCAGCCCCCACACCAGCAGCTGCCCACCTTGGCAAACCTTCGCATGTAGTGCCCAACAATCTGGGGGTCAGGGCACTCAAGCTTCTTGATGATCTCGAAGCTCTGGTTGAGCTGGGAGAAGACATCCACCACGGAACAAGAGAAGAGTGCGTGCTCCGACGTCTGCTGGAACTGGGGGAGTGAGAGGCAGTGTCAGCAGGAGGCAGGGAGGGGAGATTTTGGTCCCGATGGGGACACATTGGGCATCGAAGAACAAGCCCCTCGCCCACCCCCGGCTGCGGCTCCTGTGCCCACTGACGGTCCTGTTCATACCCCATCCTTCTTGTCCCGCTCCAGCGCTCCATGCAGGAAATCCCGTGACACCTCTTCGTTCTCATCCAGCCACTGGATAACGAAGGGCTCGAACCAGCTGGAAGAGAGGCCCGTCCCTGGTGAGGCCAGCCAGCCCCTGGGGCACAAGCACCCCCTCCCTGCCCCCCGAGGGCTGCACTCACGCGGGGTACTCGGGCACGCGGCTCTTGAAGGAGGGCAGCTCGGTGACGTACTCGTTGTACAGCCACTTCACCTTGAAGTGCAGGTTCATGTAGTCTGCGCTCTTGCACAGGCGATGCTTGTCGTGCTCTGCGCGGGGAAGGCGAGTGCGCGCAGGGGTTGCTTCGMGCCCCAAACCTGGGGAGCGGCTGCCCCAAGGGCAGCTCCAGGGATGCCAGGGTAATGGGGTGAAGATGGAAATGCTTCTTGGGTGGGATTTGAGCTAGGCATCGTGTTGATGAGGGGGTGAAATGGGTTTGCCCAGGGAACAGGCGAGGTGGGAGCAGAGTGCGGCTCCTGCCTGGTTCCCCCACCTGGCTCGCACACTCACCCTCCATCGCGTACTTCATGTCCTGAGCAAAGAGGTTCCACATCACCTCGGCGCTGATTTTCCCCACGTTCAGTTCCTGGGGGAACCTGGGGTGGGGGAAAGCGCGGACACGGGGTGGACCAGCCCTCCYCTTGGAGATACACCCCACACACACCTCCCGCCTGCCTCAGTTTCCCCATCCATAGAATGGATGTTACAACCCACTTCCGAAGGACTAAAGCTACCATTGCCACCATGTGGGCATCCCCCGGGTGCGAAGCAGGTCCCGTTTCCCGGCATCTACTCACTGGTTCAGGCAGGGCGTGTAGGAGTTCTTGTCCTCCTCGATAATGGAGACTATCAGGGTGATGAGCTTGGACCAGAAGTCCAGGTTTTTGATGCTGGGGCCCTGCTCCTCGGGGGGCACCTCGCCTTTCTTATTCTGGAGTGATGGGGACACAGCAGAGGCTCCGGTCACCCCACCTGCGGGGCTCGATTTCATGGTGGGGCTAACGAGGAGGCAGCAGGGCTCTGGGAACACCCTGGAGGCCCCCACGCAGCCCCCCATTGTCTGACCCCGGTCTCAACCCCGCAGCAGTGGGGCTCAAACCCTGCCCAAGGCTTGGGGCTCATTCTGCATGGGGCCGAGCACTCCGGAGAGGGAGCAGGAGCATCGAACGMAGGAGAAACGCAGGGGATGGGGAAGGTCAGTGGGGGGCAGCAAGGTCCCCCCGCAGCGCCCGGTGCATCCCCAGCTCTCCCCACCCCACGTACCGGGTCCGTCTGGTACTCGCGACTGTACAGCTCGTGGCAGTTGTTGAAGATGTACTCGTAGGTGGAGTTGAGGCAGGCTTTCACGCAGTCCTTCACCACCTGGCTGGCTCGTGGCGGGCTCTGCAGCTCCTGGACCTGGGTGTGCGGGGAGGGAGCGGCGCTGGAGGCAGACCCGCAGCCCCCGCCAGCCACCCCGGAGCTACCACGGGGCCAGCGTGACCCCAACGTTGCAAAGAGCCGGGGCCAGCGAGGGTCAGGCTCCACACCAGAGGGATGGGGCGAGTGGGGCCCCAGCAATACCTTCATCCGAAAGAAGGTGATGCTGGTCAGCAAATCCACTGTGGACTTGAGATCCTGCAGCCGTTCGGGACTGCTGGCAGGGAAGTTGTTCTGCCAAAGGGGWAGAAAAGAGCGGAGTCGCACACAAAACTCTCAGGGGTGAGTGGAGGGGGAGAAAACAGCCGCCTGTTATTTCAGACCTTATTAGACAGGTGGGGAAACTGAAGCCTGCAGGGCAGGCACCTTACCCGGTACATGGAGAGGTCGATCCGCAGCGAGTTGTGCAGCTGGTCGAGGAGTTTGACGAACCGCTCCTTCTGCGGAGAAACGCCCCGGAGCCAGGTAAACGGAGGCAAGGCGGCAGGGACCGTCCCCCCTCCCCGCTGCCCCTGGCTTTCTCTGCCTCCAGCCCGTCCCATGCCGCCCCCGGCTCATCCCCCTCCTTCCTGCTGTCCTGCTGTCCTTCCTTCCCTCCTTCCTTCATCAGAGCCCTGCGGACGGGCACGGGATGCCCGCGGAGAAGAGCGTGTCCTCGCTGGTGGCTGGGGCTCGCTGGCAGCCGCCAAGAGCTCCCGGGGCACACGTGGCCGTGCCAGGTGCGGTACAGGATCGAGAGGTGACACCACACATCACCTTTGCTCTCGCTGGCGGTCGGTGCCGGAGGGGGGACGGGCTGCTCCATCTGCCCTGCCCACTTGAACACCTCCGAACCTGGGCTCAGGGCAGGAGCAGGGAGAGGGTGGGCAGGATCATGCCCCTGGGCCACGTGGCCCCTGGATTGAAGCTTTCAAAGAGCTCAGGAAAAAAGGGCAAGGAAAGAGCAGGTGGGCTCTTGCAGCGGTCGCCCATCTTTGGGGTCGAGCTGCTTCAAGCCAAGGCCGGGATGGCCCCCAGGAGCTGGACACCTCCATGGGCTCCTTGCTCGCCCAACTGGGCTGCATCAAGGGATGTGGGCAGGGAACCACCCCAGGTAAATGGTCTCCATTGGGGCTGAGTGGCTTTAATTCAGCTCAGCCCAGCTCCCGTCCAGGGAGCGCGGGGCAGGAGGATACAAATCCCACACTGGGCTGCGGATCGGGCATCAGAGCTGAGGGCAAAGCACCCAATCTGCCCCAAAACAGTGTCGGGAGGCATTTCACTTTGCATCTCTGCTGGTGGGGGGGGGCTTTGGACAACCCCGTGGGCCTCCCACAAGAGCCCTGGGTTCCCCCCACAGCACCGGCTGTACAGGGTCAGGGCTGCCCCGCAGGGCTCCGGAGAGCCCAGAGCAGCTCCCCAAGTCCTGGGTGGGGAGGACAGGGGGACGGGACGGGGCAGTGAGTCCTGCGCCCGCCTGACCGCGGCTCGGCCAAGCCCGCAGCCTGCACTGGCGACCGCAAACCTTCGGCGCGCTCGCCCGCCGGAGACGGCAAAGCCAGGCTCTGGGCCGAGACCGTGCGTCCCCGCCACGGAACGGCTGCAGCGCTTTAAAACTGGACACGATGGGTTAAAGCGACACGGCCGGGCACTTTAGGACCCAACCTTAGGCTCTCTAAAAAAAGAGAAAGAAACAAGTTTTTAAAACCCTCCATGTTAGAGAAAAGGTGCTTTTTTTTCGTACGGTTTTCTCCTCCTTCGTGACCGGAGGCACAGCTCGCTCGGCTCGGGAACTAGGAGGTGAGCCAAAGCAGCCGCTGTCCGGAGCTGCGCTCAGCCCTGGCTGCGTCCCTGGCTACCCAGCACTTTGCCTGACCCAGAGCTGGGCACTGATCCTGGCTCGATCCGTGTCCGTCCAGAGCAACCATCCGCTGCCTCTGGATGACACGGGGGGAGCCGGGGCGAGAGCTCAGCCCCTCCTCGCCCACGTCCCCAAGGGCGCACCCGGCCCCGGCACAAACTCACCCCGCTCGCTGCAAATGAGGCACCCAGCGGGCTCGCACGGGTGCTGGCACAGCCAGGTGAGTTTGCAGCAGTCCCGGGGTGCGCCCAAAGCGCACAGGGCCGTGCAAAACTCCCGGCGAGCTGCAGGGATGGCTCCTTGCCACCTGCTTGTGATTTTGCCACCAAGGTTTCCCCCTCCTGCCACGTTGCCACCCAGCATCCCAGCCCGCTYGGACTCCAGTCACGGTTTTACCATAATAATTTGGGGAGCAAATTTAGACCTTCTCTCAGGAAGGCGGTGGCTCTTTTCCTTCCTGAAGAACGGGAGCAAGATGAATTTCGGGGCAAGCAGGGGCTGACCGCACTGCTGCCCGGCTGCAGTTTGGAGCGGGGTGTTTTGCACGGCCCTTTTTGCCCCCTGAGCCCCCCGCCCCCTCCCAAGAGAAGAGAGAGAAGAAGGAAGGAGTGTTTACGCACCATCGGACTTACCCCGAAATTGGAAGCGGCAAAGCGGTCAGAGGCCGAGACGTTGGTGGAGGCCGTGGTGTGGGCATAGTAGGCGTTGATGTTGGCTAGCAGGGTACTCATCACCGCCGGCACCCCGGGGCACATGTATTTGGAGGAAAGGCAGGCAAAATGCCTGCAGAGGGAGGAGGAAGGTGAGGGTGCACGGCCATAGGAGGGGCTGCCTGTCGGAAGGGGCACGGGGTTTGGGGTGCACACACGGAGAAGGGGAGGGAGGTGTGCCAYGGGTGCCGGGCGAGCTAGGGGAGCACGTCTGCACCCGTAGCGGGGAGGCGGGTGCAGATGACAGCAGGGGAGGAAGATGCCAACAGCGACCCCCCCACCCAGGGCTGGCACAGCCCCTTTGAGCAGGGTGGGGGGCGAGGGACTTACGTCATGGCCTGGTAGATGGACTCCACCCCGTAGCGCATGGCAAACTCGTCCACGATCTCCTGCGCCGTCTCGTCAAAGTACACCTTCCAGGCGTCGTCCCCCTTGGCGTCGGGGATCTTCACCACCCCGTTGTTTTGCAAATCCGTCACAAAGTGGAACAGGTTCTGGAGGTACAAATGAGTCCCGTCAGGTCCCCGGGGCTGGTGGTGGCACGGTGGCATCGCTGGGGTGGGGGCCATGCCCCCTGCGCCTGCCTGGGCTGCTCACCTCGTGCAGGCAGGTGTACTGTACGTGGTAGGGAGCCACCTTCTCCTCGCCTTTGATCTCCACGCTGATGTGCAGCCGGATGGCTCCCGACACGGCCGACTTGTCTGTCCGCTTGTCTGCGGGGGTACAGGGAGGGGGACGAGACGTGAGGCTTCCCCAGAGCAACTCTGCTCACTCCTGGCTCCAAAAAGGGGCGGACAGCTCCGGCACAGAGGGGCTCCTGGGGCTGGGGCCAGGGGGACACAGCACCGAGTGCAGCCAGGCCAGGGTACAATGCAACCAAGGCATTGCAGAGAGGGATTCGGCCATATCTCCAGGCACTACAGAGATGTGGCCTCTCCATGCCTCCGTTTCCCCTCTGCAGAGGGCCAGTGCTCCAGATCTCCTGGGCAAAGGGTTTTGAGAAYGAGCTTGGAAAAGCACTTGATCCCAATGGCTATTGATATTAAGTGTTTTTCACAGCAGACCCTATACTAATATGCTGAAATAGCCTTCACGTCAGGGCTGGCAGCACGTCCCCCCAGGAGCGCAGGGCCGGGGGTCGCAGCCCAAGCAGACCGTGCCGGGGCAGCYGGTTACCGAGGTTGTACCAGACGTCCATCTCCCCGCTCAGGGTCCGGACCTCGATGATTGTCTGGCCCAGGAAGTCGTCGGACTCCCTCTTGAAGCGTTGCTTGACGCGGGACTTGATGTCGTCATCTTCGTCCCAGACGCGGACCTTGATGCGGTCAGAGGAGTTATGGCACTCGCTGGGGAGGCAAAAAGGGACAAACCCCGGGATGAGCAGGGAAACCCTTCCCGCCTCTCCACAGCCTCTCCTTCCCTAAACAAAAAGGACCATCCCAGCACCGGGCAGGAACTGGGGAAGAGAGCACATGTGGGGGCACCAACCCTCCCCGGTGGGCTCGGCAGGGCTCTGCACCATGCCCAGGCAGCCCCAACACAGCCTGGATCAGCCCCTATCGCTGGGAGCCAAACCCTCCATGGCACAAAACAAGCATTCCCAGTGACCCCAGCAGCCCCCCTCCACCCTCAACTGGGGCAGGATGAGGCTCCCCACCACCCTGCAAGGACAGTCCAGCATGACCACGAGTGGCCAGGAAGGGGGACGGAGGGGCCAGGGGTGAACTTACAAATGGAAATTCTCCTCCCAGACCGGGTTGAGATTGCCGTAGATAGTTTTAGTCCTTTTTTTTGTCTTTCCAACCTGGACAGTGACATACGGATCACTGGAACCCGTCTTATCCTTTGCTTGCAGGCCCTGGGCACAAACGACTGCAGCACAGCATGGCACAGCACAGCACGCACGCCCATCCACACGAGGCACGTGCATGGCACACACGGCGGAGAGAACAGACAGAGAGAGGAGTCAGTGCCACAGCCACGCCGAGATCCCCTCAGCAGGCACCTTGTGTCCCCCGGCAGAGCCCCAGGGACCGAAGCTGCTTTGCAGGATGAGGGCCAGGAGGGGGATTGGAGCACGCAGCATCCGTGTGCAAGGGGACAGCCACATGGTCCCCCACGGCACGCGGTGCCAGGCGCAACCGGTGCCTACCTGTGATGCTGATCTTGGCCGACCATTTGGAGGTGCCGTCCAGGACACTCTGCTTCACTGCCTTCATCTGCTGCGTGTGCGTGGTCTTGGTGACCCCAAACACCTCCTGGATCAGCTCAAATATCTCCGGCTTGTTGCGCTCCCGGATCTTCATGCGGTCCTTGAGCACCATGATGATATTCTGGGTCCGGTCCTCCGCTCCATGCTTGGAGCTCTTCTCCGCCGCCCCTGGGAGAGAACAGCCATGGGTGAGACGGGGGGGCAGGCGGCATCCAGGAGAGAGCCRAGAGCTCCCCAAGCCCACCATGCATGAATGAATTCAAACCTGGAGGGGTCTACACCCTGCCTGGGACAGATCCGCCCTGCTCATCACTTCCCCCATGCACAAGGCAGGAGTCCAGCTCCCCCTGGACTGCTCCCTCCTCCCTTTCCAAAGTGAGAAGGGATGAGGCCGCAGGCAACGGCTCCTTACTCTGCAGGCAGTCGGCGTTGAGCAGGTCCTGGCACTTCTCGTGACACTTGACGCCACACTCGGCGCAGCGCATGCCCTGCCGGGCGATGCCCCAGAGCAGCCCCTCGCACTCGTAGCAGTARGTAGGGGTGGTGGCCGTCCACACCTCAAAGTTGTGGGGCGTCGTGCAGGAGATGGGGTACACTAAGGCTTGCAGGGTCTTCTTGTAAACATGGTTTTTCTGTGCAAGGACAGAAGAGAGGGGGAGAAAAGCTCAGGCAACGTAGGGCAGCTGAGCCGTGCAGCAGGGTGTGGAGACCCCATCCACAGGTGCTGGGCCACAGGCAATGCCACCCCTGGGTGCGGACAAGCAGGGCCGAGGACAAACACCACCACCCCCAGGTGCAGCCGTGAGCATCCTGGCTGCTTTGGCATCGCCGGAGGAGGATGCTGGTGTGGAGCAGACCCCGCATCTCCATTGCTGACTCGACTGGCTGGGGCTCAGCCCTCCCACCGTGACCACCCCACACCCCAGCCAACCCCAGCACCTACCAGCTCCTCATTGTTCAAGGTGCTCGAGGCCAGCGCGGACGTGATTCCCGCTTTCCTGGACTGGACCAGGGACTGTGGGAAAGAAACACAGTTCCCAGAGCTGGCAGAGCACAGTGTGTCCTTCCCGCACTCCTTTGGGGTCCCAGTGGCTGTAAAACACCTGGGACGGACCCCCACCCCAGACAGGGGTGGGTGCTGGCTGCATGGGCTGACAGTGGGGACAGCCCAGCTCCCAGTGATGCCAGCGCTGCAAAGCATCACCCCGCTGTGCAGTGGGACTGGAACCAGTTCAGCAGCCCGCGGCATTCCCAGTTCAGCCCCAACGGGGCAGAGCCTCTCAATGTGTGTCTGAGACTCCGGGGAGACCAGGGTGGGGGGCACTTACCATTGCCTGTGGGCAGCCAGGGCCAGCCAGGAGGRAATAAAAGGCCATTAGTGTGAGCCACCTCACAGCAGAGCAAGTCCTGACCCCTTCCCTGCTGGAGCAAGTGGGAATCGGGGCAACACCCACCCCTCACCCAGCACCGGGCCAGTCCCTGGGGGGGTTTCCTACCCCAAGCTACAGCACTGGCTGCAGCCTGCCAAATCCCAGCAGGGAAACTGGCTGAGCCCCACACTCTGCCCACCCCATCACCACCCACAACCCAACACCCCGAAACCCCAACACCGACACAGCACAGTGCAGAAGCATCAGCAGCTGCCCAAGCGGGCTGAGGGGTGGAGGGCACTGGGGTGAGGGCAGCGGGGGGGGCAGCAGGATGGGAGAGGGCAGGTGGGTTGGGGACAGGATGGAAGCACCCTAGGGAGGGCACAAAGTGGAGGCGGCGATGTGTAAAAATAGGGGGAAGGAGGTGAAGGGCACCTAATTCTGGGTGCAAAGGGCATCTGGTTTCCAAAATTCACCAGAGGGGTGACAGCAGAGTGACCCTGTGCATTACAGCCCAGGGGCTGGATGGGACCCCAGCACGGGGACTGGGCTGTAGTAGCGCAGTGTGACAACGGTGGGGACAGGAACATAGGGTCTGTGCAGCTCAGAAAAGCCAGCGCTACCCCTCCTCTGGTACATGGGTCCATCTGCCTGGCACCAGTGCGGTCCGAGCTGCGGGGAGCCTACGGCAGGTGGGACAGGAAGGGACTGGGGACGCAGCACCGGTAAAAAAATGGGAAACCAGACACAGCCCTGGGAAGCCTTGGGCTGATGCTTGGTGTAGGGACAGGACCCTGGAGCTTCGTTAAAGAGAAGCACCCTCGGGTGGAGAGAGCCCAGCTGTGCCATCCTCACAGCTCCCCACTGCAAGGTTCAGGGCCAGGAGACCCCCGAAACAGCCTGGGACACCCCCGCCCCCCGCCGGCAGGGCTGCAGGAGGCTGGGCAGGGCTAGCCGGCAGCACCCAAGGGTGCTCCCTCTTTAACCCCTCGGACCACGCTCACCAGATCGCTGACTAGAGGGAGAGATTTGCGTCCAGGCTTAATGTCGGGCATGCTGTTAATGCAGCGCAGAAACCTTACTGCCGCTCCCCTGCCGCCAGGGATGGCCAAGCCAGGCCAGAGAAAAGAAAACAGAAAACACAAGCCATGTTAGAGGCAGCTGGGGAGCAGGGCACGGGCGCCCGGCAAGCGCCGGCTGGGGCGGGCGGACGGCGCAGTCCAGCGAGGCGCAGCGGGAGCGAAGCCGGCAGCTGTGTGGTGCAAGGCGTTAGGAGGAACCTCACCAAATCGCTAACTAGGGGGATGGGTTTTCGCTTGCGTATGTCCGGCATGCTGTCTATAATGATCAGCCCACCACCAGGCCTGCAAGAGAGAGGAGAGTCAGTGGGGAAGGGGAAGCTGAGGCAGGAAGGGKTCCCCTGCTGTTGCCCCGTGTTCGCTCGGGACTTGGCGGACAGGACTGTAGAGCAACGCCCRGGTGGCCTGGGACCCACCTGTGGGACCCCCATCCCCACCACCGCCCCAGCCGGGGCAAGGATCACCAGACTAAAAACTGGGGGGGAAGGCGATTCTGGCAGAAAACTGTGATTTTTCCCACATGAAGATGTTTCGCTTCAGTGGTGTGACAGCAAAACGCAGGAAAAAAATAGCCCGTTTGGCTTAGTTAGCTTTAGCTTTGCAGTGCAGAGCGGGAGAGCTGGGGTTTCCCTCTGGGACACAAAAGGTGAGCACCAAGCGTTCTGCTGCGAGTGAAACCGAGCCAGCGCGGCTCGGGCAGAAATGCCGCTTCGCAGCCTCCAGCCCTGTCCACAAGAAAAACCCGGCGTGATCTGGTGGATTTTCAAGGAAACCTGCCAGGTTCTGCCTGGGTCAGCGGCAGGGACRCCTGTGAGGGAGAGACAGGGGTGAGACCCACGGCCCGTCCGGGTGAGAGGTTCAGGGTTCCCCATGGCACCCCTCGAGCCCCACGTGGCAGGACAGAAGTGGGAGCTGCCACCCCAGCTCAGTCCCATCCCAACCCACTCACCTCCTCGCTCTCCCCCTCAGCAGCGGCTCTCGGGGACACGGAGCGGTGGCATCTCTGCTGGCTCCTCCGAAAGCACCGAGCCACCAGCATTCATCTGGCCCCCGGCATGCCCACAGCTCGGCAACGCTTCCCCATGCCAACCCCTCAACAAGCTCGTTAATCACATCCTAATGAGGAGGGGAGAGCAGCCCGCGAGGCCCCAGGGGGACAGAAAGTACCGGCTTCCCCACATACTCACCCGCCTTTGAACCACAGGGATTTAGCTTCTCCATCGCCTTCCCCGCGGGCCTGCAAGACAAGGGCAACCGTCACGGGCGCAGCACCGGGCCCCCGGCGCGCGTGGCAGCCCTCCCCGGGGCCCGGCGCCGCTGGCAGCTGAGCACCCAGCCGGCACCCGCAGCACTGGGGAAGCATGGAAAGGGTTTACGGGGTGGGTGGAGAAAAGCGTGTTCCTAAAACGATGGGGCTCTTTCCAGCAAAGAGTTTGCACTGGTAATAAAATATCTTCAAGAGGCTGAGCTGGGCAAGCGGTGGGCAGGCTTCAGCAGAGGGGCTCGGRCTGGCAAAGCAATGAGGGTGGCTGCACCGTGCAAAAATTCAGGGTTTGGGGGAACTGGAGAAGCATCATTGGAAAGGCTCAGCAGGTCCACACGGACCCGCAGCCAGTTGGAGAGACGTGCGGGGAAAAGCCAGAGCACACTGGGGATGGGGTGTGTGCAGGGACCGTCCCACAGAGCCACCTCCCTTGCAGGGAGGGGATTATTTTGGGGGAGAAGGGAAGAGCGAGCCAATTATACCTCCCTCATGGGGCAATCCCTGCACACACACACACACACACACACACACGGGGAAGGCACACACGTTGCTGGGTCGTTCCCGTTGGACATGCTTACCTGCAGGCAGGCTACACCCCTTCCCTGCAGGAAGGGAAGATGCGGGCGCAAGGGCCATGGTGGTGGACAACTGAAAAGAGAAGCGGTGGGGAGGGGGATCGAAACCCCGGGGGGCGAATCCAGAGCCAAAACAAAAAGAAAAGATGGAGGATGGAGTCTAAAAACAGAACAAAAAATTGTCAACTCAATACAGGGGAGAGGGCGGAGGGGCTCGCACCAGCATACCGCATGCAGCACACACCGGGGGAAGGTCCTCAGCACTCCCTGCCCCTCATGGGGGTCCCACTTGGTGTGAATGGGGTTGCGGGGCCAGCACTGTTGGGGCCCCCCAGGTCCCCACTGCCCTCAGGGTGTGGGATGTCCTTGGGATCGGGGAGCGGACATGTCTGGAAGACGCCCGGGCGCGGGAAGGGCCGGGCATGTGGCCGGCGCTGGGAGCCGGCGGCTGGCAGCCGCGGGATTGCTCACCTCCTGCAGCTGCATGCAGACCTTGTTGAAGGCTCTCAGCCAGTTGGCTTTGGCTCGTGCTTTGGGGTCCTGCACCTCCACCTCTGCCTGCTCCCTGCAAGCACACACACCTTGCTCACCTCCCAGCACGGCACTGGGGAGAGGGGAATCAGCCCCCACACCCCGGGCAGGACTGAGGCTGGAATTTAGGGATCCTGATGGGCGTTGAGCCAGTGTGGCCATGGCAAACCCCCCTTCTTGCTACCAGGAAGGACTCTAAAAAGGTAGCAAGTCCCGCTGCAAAGGGCAGCACAGTCAAGGCAGAGCAATGGGGAGAAGCCAGGAGTTCCCCCTCCCTTGGGAGACTCTGCCCTGGGCACCCGTGTGACACAGAGGGATCCCTCCAGGAGCAAAGGGTCAGGGGACCGCTAGTGACACAAGCACGTGGATTAAACACCCTTCACCCCTCAGCTCCCCAGCAGGACATCCTCTGGCCCCTTCCCACCACGGTGGGACCTCCTGGGGTTAAGAGCTCCCAACATCCCAGTGACTCCGAGCCCAGGGGAACCTGCCAGCCTGGACATGCTGGTTGTTGCGGTTTTTTTCTCCTCTCTTGCAAATCGAGACACGGAGGAAAAGAAAATAAATCCTCCAAACATCCCAGCCTCCTGGAGAGCCTGGTGTGATGTGATACTGGAGACGGGTGCTCAGAACCGGGCTGGGATAAGGCCGTGGGGAGCTCAGGAGACGAACCTGCCCAAACCAGCCCTGTGGGGCCTTGCCTGTGCTAATCTGCGGTCCTCAGCGCTAATCGAGGGTCCACAGCACTAATCTGGGGTCCCCAGTGCCCAGCGTGGGACCCCCCAAGCTCCCTGCCCAGAGAACAGGCACCACAGGCAGACATGAACTAAGGGCACCTTCACCAGCACTCTAGCCAGCCCTTGGACATAAATATGTATTTTTTTAGAAAAAGGTCATTACACATTCTTTTAAACTAGAGATTTCCCAGCTCTGGTCTATAATTTAAACTAAATAAAAGACCAAAAAAGCCCATCACACTTCCCCTCTGCGCAGAGCGGTGGCACTCACCGAACCATGGAAAAATGGATGTGTTCAATAATTAAAGGCAGAGACTAATATACGAATTTTTCACATGCTGTACCAGGGACCTGGCCACCAAATAATTCATCTATAGAGCCCAGGAGGCCACGGATGAGCTTTTACCAGTGGCCTACGGAGAGGATTGACTCCTGTGAAGGAAATTTCCCCCTCTGACCGTGCCGAGCTCCAGGGTACCCCCTCCATCCAGGGAGCCAATAGCTCGGGCCAGAGGAGAGGAATCGCAGCCCCGAGCCCCCACTTCCTCCATACCCAGGTTTGTTCCAGGTTATAAACCTGCACCCCCAGTAGCCCTGGCAGGATCTCAAACACCATGACCTCTGCCCCTGCTTAGTGTGTCACTGGTGGCTGCGCCAGGGCAGCGTGCCCGAAGGGACTGACCCTCGCCTGGGTGGCACAAGGTGGGTTTCCCCCACCTCGATGTCTCAGGCACCTGGAAAAGCCCCAGACAGCGCAGAAGGTCCCTTGGCACCAGTAGCACCAGCAACAGCCCCGGGCCACCTCCAGAGCGTCCTCAGCGTCACCAGGCACAGTGCCATCCCAAGGACGCTACAGGTCAACATCTCCCTCCTACCTCTCAGCCGGTTCCGGGGGCTCGGGCTCGGGGACCGCCTCTTCTAGGGGAGCTTCGTCCACTCCCCGCTGGGCTTGAAGGGCCTCTGGGGTTTCCTGGGGGGCAGAGGTGTCCTCCTTCCTCTCCTCTTTCCTCTCCTCCTTCCTCTCCTGCTGCTGCGGCTTCAGCTGTGGGACCAGCTGGGGTTGCTGCGGTTGCTGCTGCTGCTGTGGGACCTGTTGCTGCTGCTGTCCCGGGGGTTTCTGCGGTGGGGGGTAGGCATCGTGCTCAGGGGTTTTGTAGGTGCCCTGCTCCCGCAGGTCCTCCTCCTCCTCCTCCTTGGGGTAGCCTTCCTCATTCTCGCTGTAGTCCTCATTGAACTCTTCCTCCTCCTCTTCCTCCTCCTCCAGATAGAGGTCATCATCCTCCTCCTCCCAGCGGGGCGAGTCCTTGTGGTAGCTGACGGAGCTGTGGCAGGAGTGGTAGGAGTCGCCGTCCCGCTCATCCAGCTCGGAGTCCCGCAGGCTCTCGTTCTCGAAGTCCTCGCTCAGCTGGGAGCTGCCCTGGCTCAGCTCGGCCGACGAGGCGTAGCGGCTGCTCCCTGTGGGGCTGCGGGGCCGAGGGGAGACAAGGACAGGGCTCCCGTGGGTCCGTGCCGCGGCCCTGCCTGCCCCGTGCCRCCCCAGCCAGAGCCCCGGGGTCCCTGCGCCACGGGTGGGAGGATGTGCAGCTCCCCCCGGGGCACAGCCCTCGGTGAGCACCGGGCTCCTCGTCCTGGGAGTCGAAGGCACAGACCATGGAGACTCCGTGGGCTGGGACTAGCCCCCCAGGCTGGGGCACTCTCAGGGGTCTGACCTTCCTGTCCGTGCCCGGGCTGAGCATGGGGACGTGGGGGACAGTGTCCGTCCCCTCGGCTCACCCCTGCCAGGCGTGGGGGCAGAGCACAGCCAGGCAGCACCCCTAGCCAGATCCTGCCTCCTGCTTCTGCCAGACACCCCGTCCTGCCCCCAGCCCGCATATCTGTCACCCAACCTCTACCCTGACATCCCAGCGCTCCCTGTAGACCTCCCGGGCACTCCCTCTCCAAGGACACTYCCTTAACCCCATCACTCCCCTTAACCACATCATCCCTACCTGGGGGTCCCCGATCCACTCTTCCTGCCAGGCCAGACCCCTTCCCACCGCCCCATCTGCCCCACTGGCCCCCGGCCCTTCCTGCATCCCCCTCTCACAGCCGCCTGCACCTGGGGGAGCAGCGGCGCAGAGGGGGTCCCTGCATCCCAGGAGGCTGCCGGGGACGGGGCGGGCGCGGGGCTCCGTGGGGAGAGGCTCACATAAGCAAACATGCAGACAGGACAGGGACATGCCTAGGAAGAGGCCGACACCACGTCTCCAGCACCGGCAGCCAGGGCTCAGGGGTGGGCAAGGGGGAAGGGGACAAGGGGACGGGGTGGGCAGAGCCCTGGGCCCAGAGTGGCTGGGCCAGCAGTGGGGAGCCAGGGGACATCGCTGGGAGGAGGGTGCTGGGCGATGCCCAGGCTGGKCCCAGCAGGGAGGGGTACTGGCATCATCCAGGTACCTTGGGAAGGGGGACTTGGGGCAGAGGGGTGCAGGAGACATGGCTCATGCCTGGAAACCCCTCACCTCCCTGGCCTGATCCTGGCCAGAGCTGGGAGAGGGGCCCTTGGCACATCGTGAGGGTCCCAAATCACTGCGTGAGGCTTTTGCTCGGCCAGGTGCTCCCTGGGAGGTGACCAGAAACGGAAGGTGGCATTTGAGTCCCCAAGGCCCCAGCTTCAATACCCGCTGGCATGACGGGGAACAGGCAGCATTGCTGCCAGCCGGTCGCTGTGCTGGTGAGCGGGACCAGGGTGCTGGGGCATCGCCCCCGTGAACTGGGGCGCAGCAGCAAGAGGGGAACGCCACAGGGCCAAGAGACGCCTGGAGCATCCCAACRCTGCTCCTCTGCAAGGCGGTCCGGGGCGGGGAGAGGGGGACGCCGCGGTGGCACGAGGCCGCCCTTGCCGGGACTGGTGTTGGCCTCACCACGGCTGCAAGGACCGACCACAGCACTCTGCGACGGCACACGGCACGCGACAAGGTAGCGACCCACCTATCCGATAGGTCTAGGGACCGCCTGCTCTCAAGGGAAGGCTGGCGGCTGGTCCGCCTGCTCGACTCGGAAGCGGACTCAGCGTCGCTGCGTCCGTTTGCGGCAGAGTCTACGCTACCATAGCGTCTGCCGGGGAGGAGAGGAAGATGATCAGCGAGGTTCCGGGCACCGCGCCGCCGCCACCCGCCGCGCCCCGGCATCCCTTGCYGCCGTGGGGATGCCGGCAGGGAGGCTCCGTCCTGGTGGACAGGGCTGGCACCTTGGGCTAGATGCTGGCGAGGAACTGGGCCGTGCTGCGACTGCGGGGACAAAGCGCTGGGCAGGCGTCCCTGCCTGCGGCTCTGCCTACAGCCACGTCTGCGTCCCCAGCCAGGCCACAGCCYGCTAGCTCGGCTCCCAGCAAGGACAGCCGGGGCTTGGGGGTCCTGAAGCCCAGYGAGGACAGAGGATAGTGACCCAAAAGAGCTTGAAAACTTTCCAGTGAGAAGGAAAGGCTTGGGGCCGGCACCATCTCCCTCTTCCTCGCCTCAGCATCCTTCCCACTGTCACCCACCGCCCTGGGAGCGCCGTCCCTGGCGTCACCCCGGGGACCCGCTGGCCTCTGCCACCTGTAGGGGGGGATTAAGAGAGCAGGTCCTGGGGGGAGCTGGCTGCACCGACGCTACCTGATGGGACGCTGGTCTGAGTAGTCCATCTCGTAGCTCTGCATGGAGTCGGTGTAGGAGTCGCGGGAGCTCTGCTGCTGGTGCCTCATGGGRTACTGGTGGACGGAGGCGTTGGGCTGGGAGGTGGTGTAGTACGGCGGCGGGATGCTATTGCTGGTCTCGCTGCGGTAATCGCTGTCCCGATCATCCACCGTGCTGTCGGGGTCATCGTCTGCAAGGGGCCGCACTGAGTGGGACACGGGACGGCCCCGCGACTGTTGTGGCCAGGGATGCCCCAAATCTGCCCCATGCCCGGCACAGCCCCGCTCCTGCCACCACCGTGTCCCCACCACTGGGGGACCATGCTGGGGAGACAGACCCAGCAAGGGGTGAGGGGCAAGCTGCACGTGTTCCCCTCTGCAGAAAGGGGTTTTGGGGGATGAGGGGAGGGCGGAGGGGGGAAACGGGATATGGAGAAGGGGGGAAGAGGAGGACAGGGTGCCGGGACCCTCCCTCTGCCCCACTGATGTCCCGCCACAGAGGCAAAGCCCGAGCTGCTCATTGCTACCAGGGCACCCCGAGGGCACAGAGCCTCATGGTGACGGTCCCCCCAGCCTGTGGGGACAGCCCAGGACAGGGCACTCGGTGCCTCCGTCCTCACCCAGCACAGAGCCACAGCGCGAGGCCGCAGGTTGGACCTGAGCTCCGGGTCCTCTGAGCCCCGGGCCAGGCTACGGCATGGCAAAGGAGGATGTGCTGGGGACCGCCAGGCTGGGAGAGGAGGAGGGGACAGGATACTTACTCTGCTGTTCTCCCCAGCCAAAATAATTCCAGTTGCCTAGAAAAAAAAAGGGGCAGAGACAATTAGGATGGAGGCAGGTCCAGGGCAGCAGCAGGAGCTGGATGGGAGGAACCAGCATCTCCCAGGCACGGTGGCACCGAGCTGGGCTGGGGACAGTGCTATGGCTAGGCAYGGTGGCACTGAACTGCACAGGGGACAGGGCCTGGGACTAGGCACAGAGGCACTGAGCTGCRCTTGGGACAGTGCTGGGCTGTGCATGGCCCTGGCCTGATTACAGAAGGGGAAACTGAGGCACAGATTGGGACAAACCGAGCTGCCACCCCAAATCCCCCAGATCCCTCTGCCAGTGCCCCCACCGAGCAGCCCCCTCGCCAGCCTTGCTGCCCCTCGCCCAGGCTCCCCAGGGGACTGTCCTTACCAGCCCCATTGCCATGGCCCCCCCATACCCCTCTCCCCTACGGCTCAGCCCCACGGGAGGGCTTGCACACTGTGGGGCAGGGAGACAGCAAAGAAACACTGGCAGACACGGGAGGGAGGATGGGAACGGRGACAGGGTGTGGGGTGAGGTTGAGCCCCACTGGGGTTGGGGTCCAGCGCCCCAAGGCAGGCACGGACCCCGCTCCTGCGCATCCCCGGTGCAGGGAGCTGGGGGGACGGGGCAGTGGCGGGGTCCCGCAGCGGGGCAGGGACAGGGCAGCACTTACAGCACTGGGAGCTGTGAACGGGCARAGGCTTTTCCTGCTCCTCCTGGAAGGCATACTGGGGAGAGACAGGCCGGTGAGGGCTGCTCCCTGCCCAGCCCTCGCCCCGGGCCTGACCCTGCACTGACTTACATCGTCCTGGTCCCGCATGGCATTGAGCTGCTCCAGCTTCTTGGCCCAATACCTGGCCTCCTCCTCGGGGATATCTGCAAGGGCAAAGACCCCGATTGGTACACAGACACCCCCCCAAAACAGCCCCTCAGCTTTTGGGGCTACASGATCAGATCCCCAGCCCCAACCCCGAGCCCCATGAGCATCCCTGGGGCTGGGGGCAAGGAAGGATGCACTCCAGTCCTGGGGTGCCYGGGGACGGTACCCACCCAGCGGCAGCTCGAAGCGGGTGTCAAGGAGGATACGGTGGAAAGTGGGATCCTTGGTGCCCGAAATCTCGTTGTCGGTCATGATGACCTGGGAGTCGAGCGTGAGCCATTCCCCAGGGCCCTCCTGYGGGACAGAAATGGGGGTGAGGAGAGCTGCCAGGGACCCCCTTTCCCCGGCCCCACAACCCCCGCACGCAGGGTCCAGCCCTGAGCAGGGTCCTCTCCAAGCAGGGATGGGGAAAGCTCTGCCCTCCCCGAAGGACAGCCGGGGGGTGGCTACGTGTCCCTTAGGGCGGGGGGATGGACGTGCCTGGCTCCCTACCTCATTGGACTGCCGGATGGTCCGGAGGGGGATCCACACTGTCCCCACCATGGTGTCCCAGATGAGCCCCTTGTTCCACACCTCCACTGTCAGGCCCARGTCGAGCCGGTTGATCTCGCTGGGGGGGGGAGAGAGGTGTCAGGTCACCCGCCTCCCAGGCAGCCCCCCAGGGCCACCCCAGCCTCTGCCTCATCCCTCGGCCCCAGGACTCGGGTGAGCCCCCCAGGGCTGGGGTCAGGGGGAGCACCGGCAGTGGGGGACCTCCCCTGGATGGGGGGGTAGAGGGGACCAGCAGCGGTGAGGGACCCCGGGGTGGTCCCTGGACACTCACAACATGAAGTCCTGCTCCCAGGAGGGCAGGTTGCCCCGCACCGCGATGGTTGTGCTCTTGACATTTTGCACCTTCAGTGTCACGTAGGTGTTAAACTTCTCTGTGGGAGCAAGCGGAGGGTGAAGTGGCCCCCAGTGCCCCCCTTAACCCCCAGACACCCCCCACTGCCACCCTCCTGTGGGTTCCCCCCACACTGCCCCCAGCACCCCAGCCCCAGTCGACCAGGCAGGGTGGACCCTACCACTTGGCCACGAGCCCCTCMGTCTTGTCCAGGGCACCCCCATCTCTGTGTGTGCTCCCCCCCCACTTGCCAAATGATGCCTCCAGAGCTGAGGCTGAACCTGGGGTCCCCTTGCCACCCCCCAGCCCTTCCTCTGATCCTGCCACATCCAACTAGCCCAAGAGCTGAATTCCGAGCCCCGGACCCCCCAGGGTGGGCAGGCAGGTGGGGGGCTGCTTACCTTGGGGCCCATCGAACTTGGCCTTTTTAACTGCGGGGACAGAGAAGGAGGGAAGAGATTCAGCCTGAGAGCCCCGTGCGGGGGGCTGGGGTCCCCCACCAGGGTGCCGRGGGCGGGGAGGACCCCAAGCCTGGCCGCCACGCCCCCACCCGACCGCGGGGGAAGGCAGTGGGATCCCTCCTGCTGGTGTAAATCAGGAGTCCCCAATGCCAAGCACGAAGGAGGGGATCAGGCATGTGCTGGAGGTGGGCACCGGCGGGGAGCAAAGGCCCCCCCTCAAAAACGATGCCACTTTGGGACGACTTGAAACATTGCAACCCCAAATGACCAGCCTCCATCTGTTGAGGGGGCGTTTAACCCCCCCCGCCTCCCGGCTTCTGAAGTTGGATCCATTTGGAGAAACAGATGATGTTACCATACACATCCCAGGGGGAAAGGGGGGGCTGGGGGGAACCTTCCCCCAGCTCCAGTCCCCGCCGTGGGGGAGGGGAAGGGTTAAGGTTCTCACCATCTCCCAAACCGCTGACCCAGGTTTTGTACAGAAAATACGGGGGGGGGGAGGGGGCTGTAACCCTCCCACACCCCACGGCAGCCCCAGGGGTGGTGGAGATGCCTCCCCCACTGCACTGCAGCAGGGAGCCCCAAAACGCCCCCCACTGCACCCCAGCCCTATCCCCCTCCTGGGAGCACCGAGGGGCTGGTTCCCACCCTGCCCGTTGGGGACCCCTCCCAACTGATCGCATGCCGGGGGGGGGGGGGGGTTGCATCTGGGCCGGATCCTGCTCAGCACCACGGGAACAAACGACCCCAATTCTGGCTGATCCCTCCCAGCTTTACACCAGTGCTTCGAGCAGGGGTGCAGGGGGGATTGGCACCCAGGTTTTGCCCGCAATGGGGAGGCAAACGGGCAGCTGGGCAGAGCCAGGTACCAACGCCACCGATGGCAGGGGGTGGCGGGGACGAGGGGCGTCCTCGGGGCTCACAGGAGAGGACCAGGCGGGGAAGGAATGACACAGCACCCGGAGAACGGTTAAATGACGCGGGTGCCAGCGGGTGGAGGACCAACGTGACCGAGGAGGGATGAAAATAGCCCAGGCGATATCAAAGGTAATTTGATTTCAGAGACGTGCCACTCGCCAGCCGCTTATCGCCCGCCGCCAGCGCTGGAGGGGCCATGGGGGCTGCCGCCGGCTCCGCGTGCCTGGCGGGGTTCGGAGGAGACAACGTGGCACGTACCCCCTGCCCGGCCCCGGGGTACCTCTGGGGAAACTGAGGCAGGGGGGGATCGTTGGCTCAGCCTCGGCACACCGCTCAGAAAATAACTGGGGATCCTTCGGCTCGGCCGCCTGCCCCGTGCCGCCGAGAGGGTCACGCGTTGGGCGGCTCTTTGCAGCGACTTTGCCCGAAGGAAGGTCACCAGCCACGTCACCGGCAGCCGTGTTCCCGGGGAATCACAGAACTCCGGGAGCTGCGGCTTCACTCAGGGATGGGGGGGTTCACGCGTGGGGGGTTGGATCGAGGCCAGGCACGAGGCTCTGGGATCCCAAAGATCCCCTCGCGTCACCGGTTTGGGAGCCCGGGGGACTGCGTGGGGACGGCCGGCATCACTGTGTATTATAATATGAGATTATATACATTTTTATATATTATATATAATGTATTATTTTATATATATTATATATATGTGATATGTGATTATTATATTATAATACATTATTTGGTACCAGGACCTGCCCGTGGCGCGTGCTCGGAGCTGCACAGGGACCCCCGGGAGCCCACCCTTGCCCTGGACCCAGACGCACCCGCCGGGGCCGACCGCTCTCCACCAGCCGCTGCCTCCGAAACGGGAGAGCAGAGGAAGGAAAAGCTCCAAAAATACCCGAGCTGACAGGAACAAACAATTACCCAGGGAACACGTGGCTCTCCTGGCTGTCATCTACTGCCGGGGAGAAGTCCTGCTGCCACCATCTGCGGCTGACGGCCCCGAGTGGGCCGTGCTGCCCTCCCGCCCACCAACGGGTCCCCAAAGCTGGCGCAGGGGTGGCACGTCCCAGGGTGCCACCCTTGGACTAAATTCAACCTGAGCCCCCAGACAAGGAGCTGGGGACAGCGGGACCCCCACGGGAGCTGGGTACCCCCACCACAGGCTGGAACACCCAAGGTGCTTCCCAAGTTGGGGTAATCAGCCTCCTCTTGGGGGGGGGGGGGGGTTGGCCAGTTGGGGAAACTGAGGCAGGAGGCAGCTGGCGGGGATTGGACTGGCAACGGCGTAAAAACAAGGCTGGGCTGTAGGCATCCCGCAACAGGCCTGTCTGTCTGTCCATCCACCCATCCCTCTATCCATCCATCCCTCTGTCCATTCATTTACCTGTCTCTCCACCCACCCATCCCTCTGTCCATCCATCCATTCACCTGTCTGTCCATCCACCCCCTTCCTCCATCTGTCCGCCTGTCTGTCCATCCATCCATCAATCCATCCGTCCTTCCATCCACGAATCCATCCATCCATCCATCCATCCATCCACCCAGCGCCTCCCTCCGTCCATCCACCCCTCCGTCCATCCATCCACCCACCCCTCTGTCTACCTGCTCAAGTCTCCCCACCCCTCCATCCATCTGTCCATCCGTCTCTCCATCTGTCTCTCCGGATGCCCATCCACCCGCCCGTCCATCTGTCCGTCTGCCTCGCACCACTTCAGACACCCCCCTCCCGGCCACGCGCCCCTGTCCCCGCTCACCCCACACCTCCCAGGGCCACTTCAGTGCCCGTCACCCAGGGGCATCCCCCCGGCACGAAGCCCTTGGGGGCTGCACGTGGCCCCGGCCCCCCGGGAGGGGCAGGGGAAGGCTGGGGGAGGCTCTGAGGTGACACCTCCACCCCTGGCACCCCAAAAATAGGGTGACAAAAATAGCTGC
Organism: Oceanodroma leucorhoa; assembly: GCA_030449065.1. Classification (NCBI taxonomy): domain Eukaryota; kingdom Metazoa; phylum Chordata; class Aves; order Procellariiformes; genus Oceanodroma; species Oceanodroma leucorhoa. The sequence continues at coordinate 943,096 of JASVER010000195.1, read as the reverse complement.
CCCAGCGAGCGGTGACGGGGCGGCGGGGGAAGCCCGAACCCGCCGGGAGCTGTTTCTCACCATCTGCCCCCGGCTTCACTGAGGGTGTCACCACGTGTGACAGTCCCTTAAACGGGAGTAAAGACACGCCCCTCCCCCCCCACCAGAGGGGGGGACCCCAAATCTGGGGCTGGCTGGTGTCCAGCGGGGGGGCACACAGAGGCACGCCGGCTTTGGCACAGCTCCCTGTGTACCGTTGTGGCACTGCCACGGGAGAGGGGGCTGTGACAGCACCCAAGGGACAAGGACACGGCAGGGGGGTGGGAGGGGGCACAGCCCCCCCATGCCGCAGAGCTCAGGCAGCTGTGGGGGAGCCCCCATTTTCCTCCTGATTTCCCTCGCGGAGGGGACACTGGTGGGGGAATCCCAGACACCCTGTGCCCCACCTTGTCCCCAACCGCCACTGCCACCTCCATCCCGCCACCCCCGGGACCCACAGGTGCCACCCCCTCCCCATTGGGGTGCCGCAGGGCCTGGGGAGGGGGGAAGGGACCCCGCAAAATTCTCCCCCCCCAGACTGAGCACTCAATCCGGATTAACCACCAGCGAGGCCGAGCCCGAGACTGCAGGATCCATCTGCGCACCGAGTTGGGCAGGTCTCAGCATGCTGGGGTGTGGGGATCCCCCACCTGCACGCACCCCCCAGTTCCTCCCAGTATGGGGTGACCAGCACCCTTAACTGGGCCCCCACCAGCATAAGACCACCACGCTCCTACCCTGACCCCTGCCAGCATCACCGTGCCTGAGGGGGGGCAACGCCTGCAGGGGCACAGGGTGCTGGCGGGGGGTGGGGGGGTGTGTTTGGGG
>JASVER010000195.1:918761-941430 GCA_030449065.1 Oceanodroma leucorhoa | reverse complement strand
GTGTCCCCTTCCCCCCCGGTACCTCCGACGCAGAGCAGCGACATGGTCCCGGTGGCGGCGCCGGTGCCGCGGGGAGCGCTCGCCGCCGCCGCCGCTACCGCCGCCGCCCCGGTTGACTAGCGGGCGGCCATCTTGCTTCAGCACCGGGGACAGCTCCTGACGTCAGCCCCGCCGCCCCCGCCTTAAAGGAGCCGCCCCACCCAAGACACACCCCCCCCACCCCCCCTCCACCGCACCCAGGGGTGGGGAGGGCGAGTCGGTTTTAGGTGGGGGGTGGGTGCAGCCCCCAGGGGGGGCTGCCTTGAACGTATGGACGCCGAGGGGGGTCCTGCCCGTACGGCCCCGGGGTGGTCTGTCACGTCCGCATTGCCCGGGGGAAGGGGGGTGGGGGCGGCCCTGCCCCCATGGAGGGGGGGTTGTGCTCTCCTACCTATATCGGTCCGGGGGGCGGGGGGGGAACCTGTCCTGCCCACATTGCGCTGGGGGGGGCTGTCTGGCTTGTACAACCCTGGGGGTCCGTCGTGCCCTCGTTGCCCCTTGGAGGGGGGAGGGGGTGGTCGTGTGGCTTGTACAGCCCTGGGGGGCTCTGTCCTGCCTGCACAGCCCCAGAAGGGGGGGTGATTTCAGGGTGCAGCGTTTACCCCATCCCGGGGGCAGGCATGGAGGGGGCTCGCAGCCCCTGGGGGTAGGAGGCAGCGATGAGCCATGCTGTGCCTGTTCAGAGAGGGGTCTAAGCAGGTGGGGGTAAATTGTCGTCGTCCCTCCCCAAGAGGGTCCCCTCTTTCCTCTCCACCTCCAAATGTCACATCCCAAAGTGATGCTCAGATCTGGGCACAGCGATCCTGGCTCAGGGGCTGGAAAAGCTGCCATGATCACAGGGAGGATCCAGCACCCCAGCTCCAGATGCTGACCCCCACGGGAGGGGTCCCACACGGGGGTTAAAGCAGAGCCCCCAACTCCATCAGCTGGGGACATGAGCTCAGTCAAGGTTTCATCCTCAGCCTGTCCCCGTCTGCCTCCCTTCTTGCTGTGGAGCCGGTTGATGGATTCACTCTTCCATCCTACTGCTCCCAGTGCCTCTGTAGCGTAAGCAAGGGCGGCACCATGGCACTCCTGTGGGATCATCACGTCTTGCAGGGACAAGCAGAAGGTGGGGTCAGGGACACCAGGGGACAAATGATGCCAAAGGAAACTGAGGCACAGGGCAATGAGGGGATCAGATCCTGGCCTGGTCTGATCTCGTAAACTGGCCCCTGATGACTAATGCATGGTCCCAGCAGGGCAGCAGGACCTGACCCCCCCCAAGGGGCAGTTGTGGGCCTGGAGCGGGTCAGTCCTCTGCCAGCGGGGGACTGGGCTCACTGGTGGCAGCAGCAGGAGGCACGAAGGATGAACATCCGTGTGTCACATGCACACACGTGCACACCCACCCCAGTGGGCGTGCGTGGAGCCCAAGCACACACAGCCGTGCCCGCGCACATCCATGTGTGCACACACATCCGCAGCAGCACATGCGTGTGCACACCCACCCCCTCAGCCACGCACGTGTACCCACACACACGTGCACACGGCCACCCACGCCGAGGTGGCAGCGCCGGCTGGGCCACCCACAGCCGGCAGCGGGGAGGCCCACGGAGCCAGGCTGGGAGCAGCACGGCTGCCAGCTCCCTCCCTCCCCTCCAGGGCTGGGGCCCCAGGCACAGGCAGGGGGCGATGGGGGGACACCCCAGGAGGTGACGTGGGGGGTTGCAGAGGTGGGCAGAGCCCTGCCTGCCAGGGAAACCGAGGCACAGAGAGCTGGGCTTTGCACCGCCGGATCCATGATGAGGCAGAGGAGACGGGATCGTCCTGGGCAATGCGGGGATGCCAAGGCAGTGCTGCCCCAGAACCCCCCGCCCGGAGCAGCTGGCTCAGCCCCATCCCCTTCCCCGCCACGTCTGCTCCCCTGGTGCTCTGCTTCCCGGCAGCTCTACCCCAGGGACAGCAGAGCTGGCCCACGCCAAGGCGGATGCCAACGCCTGGCATGGCAGCCAGCACCGCAGCTACCTCCCCCTGCCCGCTCTGGGGGGGACTGGGCCCCCTTCTGCCTCCCATCGGCATGTAAAAAGCAATTCCAAACTGCTGTCAAGTCGGGGTGATGCCTGTGAGGATGGACCAGCTCTGCTAAACCTGGCTGGCTTCACAGTACCCCCTCAGCCCTGGCAGCACCCCATTTCCCACGGTGCCCACTCCCACGACCACCATCCTGGCAGGGCTGCAGTGCTCTGCAGAAGGTGCAGCATCCCCCCAGGTCCTGCCAGGGCCCTTCCCCACAGCCAGGGACGTGCCAGGCCCTTCCCAACTCCACCAAGGTCTCTCCAGCCCCCGATGTATTTTTGGGTGCTGTCTTGTATCATCTCCTTCCTGCTTCTGCCAGCGTTGCAGCCCCAGGGCAGGAGAGCCCTGCTTCGAGCAGGACGCGTCTCCTCAGCTCGCAGTCAGCACATCGCCTGCATGTACCAACACACGCCTGTGCCACACCACACAAATGCACACAAATGCACACGCGTGCTTGTGCACACACGTATTGGTGCATGCACACACGTATTGGTGCATGCACGCATGCACACAGGCATGCACACGCAGGCATGCACACATTACCCCATGCATGCAGGCACACACTGCTTTAAAACCATCCTTTTCAAGCCAAACAGCAATTCTTAAACAGGCAGATTTTCCTCGCTCAGCGCAGTCCATCTGCCCCCACCTCTACCAAGGGGCCTGCACCCACTGCTGCCTGATGTCACCCTCCAGCACCCGAAGTACCTTCCTTCCATCTCTGGCACCCAACACTGAGCTGCTCCCATGGCTCACCTTTGGGTTTATTTTCTGCCCCAAGCCCTCATCTGGATAAAAGCAAGTCTCATCAGAAGAGGAAATGTTCATGAAAAGCTCCTGAGTTCTTTTCCAAAAAAAGCCTGGCTTTTGATCAAAAATAAGGATAAAAAATTTGTATTCAGAAAAAAAAGAAATCAGACAGCAATCTCCAGGCCTTGAAATTAATTATTTCCAGGAGCTGAATTCCTGCAACCTGCCTCTCATGCTGTTTCCCTCCCTACACAGTCATTTCCCCCACCCCCAAATCACTCGGCGCTTGGCCGCAGCGGTGCCCAAACCCCTGGCGCAGGCGGTGCCCGGCGCTGGCAGACCCCAGCCAGCAGGATGCTCCCATCCCCAAAAGCTTCTTGTCTAAATATCCCCAAATGTCATCAAATCCCCAGCTCAGCATAAAACCAGCTTCTCCTGTGACTCCTGGGCCTTCAAAGCCAAAAAAACCCAAACCTCCTCCATCCTCCCATCCTCCCAGCAAAACCCCGGCTCTCACCTGTCTGTACCAGCATCACCGATGGGTTACTGGGCTCCAGGGATGCCCCGGGCAGCTGCTGCATCTCCTGGCAGAGCCGTGGAGAGGAGCCTGGAGGATCCGAGCTCCACCAGCGCATCGGCAGGGTTGGAAAACCAGCAGGCAGCAGGCAGGAGGGTGGGCAGGGGGCAAGGGGGAAGGCAGGGCACCCAGTGGGGACTGGGGTTTGTCCCAGTTGGCAGCACCCAGGAAGGACCCAGCTGCAGCTGAGGATTAACGAAGCCATAACCAGCGGTTTAAGCACACACAGAGGAGGTGATCAGCCCGCAACCCCCAAACCCCGAGCCAAACTGTAATTACTGAGAGGATGGATACTAAATCCATCTAAATTGATGGTGACATGGACAATTGACAGCCCTGAGCGCTGGCTGGAGGTCGGGGTTCCCCGTGGCAAAGTCCAGGAAAGCCCATCCCTGGGTGGGGAGCGGGGGACAGGCTCAGAGGGAAGGGGGCAGGCACGACCCCAGCCGGGATCCTTTGGGGATCCCTGCGGTGCACGTGCCACCAGTGGGGCCCGAAGGATGTCACCCAGCAGGAGCCTCCAACACCCTCGGGGCCGGGTCACGCTGGGACCAAGCCAGGGCAACAGGGCCGGGGCTCCCCGGTCAGGACCTGCAATTGCTTTTCCGCCGATGACGGGATCCTGTCACCGCACTGGGGGCAGAGATCAGCCCCCACAGCCCCGCTGGTCCCCAGCCCCCCCCCAGGTGCCTCAGATAAGTCTCCCACGCACCCCCCCTTCGTCCCTCAGTATCTACAGAAGTGAGAGCCAGAGGGGGGCAGCCCCCCCCAGCTGAGCACGCTGTGCTTGGTGCACGTGTGTTGGGGGGCCAGCGCTGGAAGGGGTGGCGTGGGAGTCCATCAGTCAGGCAGGGACGTGTCTGTGCGTCTGTCTGGTTTCGAGGGTCCCTGGCGCGGGGGCTTGTGGGTTGTAGGTGGTACCTGCAGCAGCCCCTTCCCTGGGAAGACAAAGCCAACGTAACCCCCAAAGCCTCGGAGACCCCATGCATCCCTTTGCCTTCCCACCCCCTGGGGTCCCTCAGTCCCCCCGCCGCGGGTGCTGTCCCGCAGGCGTGCGGGGCCGGCCGCTGGCACAGCCTCTGCAGGGCAGTGACCACCCACGAGCCCAACGAGAGCAGCCGACCCGCCTCCCTCGGGGGCAGCCGAGAAAGCTCCCGGACGGGGATTTATTCCTCGCCTTCATCCAGCTGCTTTTCCCCAAGTGGGGGCTGCTCTGGGCACTTTTTGGGGAAGAAGGGCCTGCAATGGCACCAGGAGCGGGGCATCACGCCGGGGACCTCCTGGAGTAGCCGGGTGAGGATGGAGGCACCGGACACGGCGGCGGCACCAGCGGCCGAGAGCTCGGTGAAGTGGCAGCTGTGCTACGATGTGAGGGCAAAGACGTGGTGGATGGTGAGTGGGGACAGCCGGGTTGGGGGGTCAGGGTCGGATCTCGGCCACTTGGTTTTGGAGGGGGGAGGCCAATCGTGGTGAAGAAGCGGGACTTTGAGCCAAGGACGCGGGGGTTGTGCCGCAGCCCTGGCTGGGACCGAGGGGGAGGGGGTTGGGGCACAATTCGCTCGCTGATGCTCGTTTGATCGGGTGGTTTCCCTGCGTCGGGGGTTTGGCTTTCTATTTCTTCCTGCTGATCTTGGCTTTGCTCCGGGTCCCGGCCAGGCTGGGGGCCGTACTGGGTTGTCCTCGTCCTGGCTCACCCCAGGTGCTTTGCTCCCGTGAATGTTTTTTGGAGAAAACCTTGCTGCCGGCAGGGAACAGCATCTCCCTACTTGGCCGTGAAGGTCTCTGCTGGTGTGTGAGCCTCTGCCAGACCCTGTCCTTGGGACAGTGCCTGTGAGAGGACCTGGGTGTCTGTCCATCCCCCAGCACCCGCCCTGGCTCAAGGCAGGGGTTGGGGATCACCTTAAGCTGGACTAAAGGCTGGTTTGGGCACAGCCCCAGGTTGGTTTGGGGAAGGAGAGGAATCCCTCCACAGCTTCGCAGCAAGAGGTTGAGCCAGGGGGCTGTGGGTGCCCAGGGAGCAGCCAAGGTTTCCCTCTGGGTGTTTCCAGCAGCTCCCAAGCACCCATCTCCCTTTGCAAGGGACCCTAAAGCTCTCCCGGGCTGGTACAGGGAATTTCTGGGAAGCAGATGGGCCGAGCGGATTCCTGCCGGGAAGCACCAGCCGTTGCCACTGCGGCAGCTCAGACTTGCAAGGGAAGCCCGAAAGCCCTGGCCGTGAGAAGCACAGGGGCAGGGACAAACCCCGGGGACACTCGGGTGTCCCCGTCCCCAAGCAGGGATAGCACCCGGAGTCGTGCCAGCTCCACCGGGGCTCAGGCACAGAGGGCAGGGGCAGAGCGGGAGGCCAGATCCTGCCCTGCACGGCCCTGCTGGGGGTGGCTGCAGTTCCCAGGGCAAGAAGCTGGGCCAGTATCAAAGGGCTGTAGGTGGAGGGCACCGGCTTTTCGGCCCCCCCGGCACCCCCCTGTGCCACGGCGGGAACGCGGTGCCCCTTCGCTCGGGAGCACCCACGCTGCCCCGGCGGCCCCGCGGCCCTGCCTGCCGCCGTGAACAGAGCCAGGGCTTCAGAGCGAGAAAACTGGGCCTTTGAGGCGGCCCCCGCAGCCCCGCGCTGCCTCCGGCCATGGCCACCAGCGTGGGGGAGCCGGGTCGCGCCGGGACACGGGGGCAGCGGGTGACGCTTGGCGGGCCGGAAGAGGGGCTGGCGGGAGCCCAGGGGCTCTGGGGGGGTGTCGGGGTGGCCCCGCTGCTGGGTGCCCCGTGGTGCACCCGCGTGTGCCAGCTCTCGCACAGGCGGGCGGTGCCGCTCGCCGCGGCGCTTGCAGGGTTTGGGAGGGTTGGGGGGGCGGTGGGTGCGCAGGGAGGTGAGCAAACACAAATGGGACCCAAAATCCCAAATAAGACTGGTCCTTTCAGCTCCCTCAGCCCACATTTCCCACCAAGGTGACAAGCACATCAGCCGCCTGCTTTTAACCCCCAAAATATTTTGGGAATCTGCCTTCTGCGCCTGCACCCCTGGGAGATGCTGGCAGCCCTCAGGACTGTCTGTCCTCATCCTGGGAGCAGCAGCACTTGGAAAAAACACTGTTTTGCTGAATCAGGGCTAGGCGGAGATCCTTTCATCGAGGATGAAAGATGTGGGATGCTGCAGCTTCTCCCCAGCTCCCATTTGGTGATCTCTGGCTGGGAAAGTGCCCTGGCAAAGGTTGGAGCATCCCAGGAGCTGGTCTATGGTCAACACACTCTCCCAGCACCAATTCTGCCCCACGGCCGCTCACCACTGCGCCCGTCCTGCCTGGCTGGGTGGCACCAGCCAGTTGCGAGCGCCCTGAGACAGGCGGGTTGTCTCCCTGCCGTGCTGCACCCCGGCTTGTCGCATTTTGCGTTACCCCATATAAAACAGGAGCAAAGGTTGGAGCTGATGCAGGATGCACGCGGCACCCAGCTTTGCATCAGCCTCTCCCAGCACGCCCAGCTCCCAGCGCGCATCCATCAGCCGGTGAAGGGCGCGTGATAGATTGACCAATGGAGAAAAAAATTAATCAGGCTGGAGATAGCTATGAATTACGTGGCTAAAAATACCTCTGTGGCGTCTCCTGCCGAGACGTCCCCGAGCAAAGCACCAAGGAGCCCGAATCTCTGCTGACACCCCATCGATCACCCCCCCTTTTTGCGGGGCTGGAGCGAGCATCTGCACACGACTGTTTCACGGGCTCGGCTGGCTTCGGCGCAGCCGATTTACTGCCGAGCCCCGGCAGGCATGCGGCGGGCCGATCAGTCAATGCTAGCGCACAAGTCCCTGAGTCAGCAGGTATCGAGCGCAGGGTGAGGCCATCCATCTCGGGGAAGCTCGGCTGCCTCGGGAGAAAGGGAGGAAACCTGCTCGCCAGTGTGGTGCGTAAAAAGGCTCCATTGGGAACTGCTGCAGCGGTGGTTTGCAGACCCGTCCTTCACCGCTACAGTGGCGGCAAGATGCCTGGCACTGCCCAGGGCTGGTGCGGCCACCCGCGGCACTGGTCCCTGGTAGCGTGTCGGCCCCTCTGTGGCACCATCCCTTCAGTAACAAAGTGCGCCGGGACGGTCGCTGGTGGGTAAAACCGGGATCCTGCACCCCTCGCCGCAGCCTGTGCCCGGGGAGTCGGGGGTGGCTGGGGGGGAGGAAKTGAAGGGGCATCCAGACAACATCGCAGCATCCAACATCATCGAACCCTTCCCTGGCAGCGTGGTTCCATAGGTCTTATACAAGAAAAGGCTTTTTTTCCCCCAGTTCTTCCCAGGATGATGCTGCTCCGGGTCCCCCCCCTGGAGCCAAGGCCCCCCTGACCGCCTCGGGGTCCAGAGCAAGGGAGTCCCAGCCCACCAGCACCTCCCCAAAGAGAGGACCAAGGTGCCCGGGGCTACCCCAGTTCGCAGGTGGCTTCCCCATGGCACCCAGARCCGGGGCACTTCCCGCCCCGCGGTGGCCGGAGGCCACGGGCGATAGGCTCCCCGCGGTCCCCGCGGGCCGGGGCTCGCCCGTGGGCTAGCACTAGATGGCAGCAGAAGAGCGCACACGGCCACGGCCACGCTCAGCCCCGGCACCGGGCGGCAGCGGAGCTGCGTCCCACGGGGCTCCGGGGCACCCCGGGGGCCGCCGGCGGGGACAGCCCGGGCAGAGCCGGGGACACCCCGGTGGCCGTCCCCGCGGCCCGCGCGGTGCCGTGGCCCACGCGGCCGGCCCTGCCGTGGGACGCTCTGCTGTGGCCCCCCCCCCGAGGGGGGTTGCGGAGGCTGGGGGGGCCGTGGGGCGGGGGGGTGTCAAGGTTTGGGGGCGACTGTGGGTCCGAGGGCGGGGGTGTGGGGGCGTTTGGGGCCTTCGGGAGGCGAGGGCGGGGTGCGGGGGGACATGGGGACCCTGGTCTGGTGGCACTCAGTGTATTCTGGCACACTGTCACCTCCTCCCTTGGGTGCCACAGCGTTGGGGGGGGTGGCCCCTCCCGCCCCAACACACACACGTGCTTGTGCAGAGGCACACACACGTGTGCATGTGCACATGTACACCACACACATGCAAACACGTGCAAATACACATGCGTGCACACACATGCACGCTCCCATGCATGCGCACGCCCCCCCGTGCACACACACACCCATGCGTGCACGCCCAGAAGCACATGTGTGCACACATGGGGGCATGCACACGCTTGCAAACATGCTCACGCATACATATGCATGTGCACGTATGCACACCYGTGCACATATGCACACCAACACATGTGCATGGACACAGGCACACACAAATGCACGTACACACACTCACGATCCCGTGCACACACGCACCGATGTGCTCAGGCACAGCCGGGCACAGGCGGGCGCCTGCACACACCTGTGTGCCCTCCCGTGCACATACGTACTTGTGCACATTTGCAGAGGCACGTGCATGCACACACCATGCATACACATCCGTGTAGGCACTTACACACGCATACACACACGTGCACAGCCCTTCCCAAGGTTGCTTGTTAAAAAGTACCCGGGTAGGTAAATAGGGGGCAAGGCTGGGGGCGGCTGGCCGGGGGGCYGGGGCGGCCGCGCTGGGGGGGCTCAGCCCAGCTGCTAATGACCCACGGCCAGTGCCAGCTCTTTAATCCGTGCAGAGGTTCAGGACAAACTGTACCAGCGATTATATAAACCGACTCGCCTCTATTTATTTAATTCCCTTTTATTTATTTACTGCTCAGCCAATTGAAGGCAGGGGAGTGGTGCATCCCCCGGCCCTCTCCCGGCCCGCCGCGGTCCCGGCTGCCCGCCAGCCGGCATGAAGGGCTGCCGTGGGCCCYGGCACTCCGCGTGTCCCCCTGCCACAGGCCTGCGTGTGCACCTGTGCTCCTCAGCCTGTGCATGGTGTGCCCCGTGGCGTGTGCTGGGGGACGTGGCAATGCACATCTGCACACACAGGCAAACATGCGTGCATGCACACTGCAGTGCGTGCACACGTGTGAGTTCACACGTACAGGCATGTGCACGTGCCCACGTGGACACACGTGCACTTWCATCCACTTGTGCAAGCGCATCCATGCACAAACACACCCGTGTTTGCACGCCGGCACCACGCAGGGGCGGTCGGCTCTGCCAGCTCCTGCCCCCCGACCCAGGGGGTGACATGAGGACATGAGGCCCCGGCCGTGTCCCCAGAGGGACAACAGCCCGACAGGACCCAGGCTGGCAATGGGGGGGGGCAGTTCCTGTGGGGAAGACACAGGATGTGCTCGGGGTCCCCCATGTCCCCCTGGCATGGCGGTGGCAMGCTGAGCTGGCAGGCTCCCACCCTGACACCTTTCTCCCTCGGGGTAGACATGGAGGGCCTCGGGGAGCAGCTGAAGGGATGCAGAGTGGGGGATGCTGGACCCCGCACCCTCCTCCCGCCAGCTGCCCCCTCCCCACGGCATCGCCCGCCCTTCCCCCGCCGTTACATAAAGGCACGATTACAGGAAATCAAGGGGCAAAATGTCTCACTCGAATTAATAACTGACTTCCTGCGGTTGCAGATTCACCTTCTGCGCTTGTTTATACCCCCACCCCCTGCCCACTTTGGTTAATGCTCGCCGGTGCCGTTTGCCATTAACCGGCTCCAGCACCATAGGGAGGGCAACACTGGGGCCCAGTTACCCCAGTGTAGCCCAGGCAGGGATGTGGTGGGAGCCCTGTCCCCATCCATCCTGGTCCCACTCGGGTAGGAGTGGGGGACCTGGGGTCCCGTCCGCTCTGCCACCGCCTGCCCGGTGCCCTTGGCCGTGGYACCCCAACGAGCTCCTGTGCAGGGGACAGGGCTGGGGACATGGGGAGGGCTCCAAGCCGAGAACGGTGGGGCATGGCCAAGGTTCCCTCCTGTCCTCGTGATGGGGACATGGTCCCTCCACACCCTCCCCACCTCCCTGCACCCTGCCCAGATGGGGCCAGCCCATCCCGGCCAACCCAGTATGGCCCGGTGACCTCCCCATMGCCAGCATTGCCCGTCCCCACATCTGCACACACACCCCCCTCAGCAGCCTCCCAGTGCTCCCCGCGTTCCCATTCTGTAAGTGGGAGCAGGGCCGGCTCGCCGGGAGCTGGGGCCGGGCGCCGGGGAGCCGGGGCCAAGCCATTGTGCTGCGCCGACGACTCGCGCGGGAGAGCTGGTGCTCCCGGATGAACCCGGCTGGCGCAGCCATTTCCTGGTGCGTTTCTTCTATATTCCGAAAAAAAACCAAACAAAATTCTTCTTAAACCAGTTAAGGTTGCTAAGAGACAACAATGTGCTTTACATGGTGCCTTATTGACAAAGCCCAGCTCTTAATAAGCTCAGAAATGAACGGCAAGCGGCTTGGAAAGCCTACACTGCGGGGCTGGGAGCCGAGTGCGGCAGCCTCCTTCCTCCCTGCAAAACACCCTTAACTCTGCCCCTGGCAGCCCCGGGGAATGGCCCTTCTCCCCCAGGGCCGGGTTGGTGCCGGGGCTGGTACCCCACTATCACCCCCATCAGTTCCCCCGGAAGCCACAGGCACCCATGGGGTCCAGCCACGCATCGCYGGCACCAATAGTGTTTTGGAGCCGCCTGCTTGGCACGAGTACAGCGCCGAAAGCCGCCTCCGCACCCGTCTGCCAAACACCCACCGGCCTGGCCTGGCTGACTCCGCGCTGCCCGTCCCCGGCRTGGCGGGGTGCTGGGTGCCATGAGCCCAGCTATGGGCGATAAATCAATCATCGGTGTAAGAGCAAACCGTTTCCACGCGGGGCCAGACTTGGTGTCTGCGCCATCGTCGGCAAAGTTGCGGCAGGGAGAAGGGTCAGGCTGGGCTCTTTGGCGCAGGGCGCAAGGCGGGTGCTGAGCGCGCTGGGGCTTGGGCGAGGGCCCTGCCGGCAGCGTGTGCAGGCAGGAGCGGGCAGGGAGCGGGTGCCAGGCAGGGCTGGCAGCCAGCTGGCATGGCAGGGCGGCCGCAGGGCGTTTGCGAGCGGCGGGCACCACCCTATAGCCGGCGGGGGATGACGGGGGGACGGCTGAGTGGTCCCTTCTGCCACTCACCCGTCATGCCCAACACGCCACCCCCAGCCTGCCACCGTGCCGGGTGTCCCCAGGGTAGCGGCTCCTTCCTGGCCATCGGGAACCCCGGTGGGGACGGCATGGGGGACACCGGATGGCTGAGATGGGGGGACAAGGCATGGGTAGGAGGTGATGAAGGCGGTGAGGCCAGGATGCTGGTCAGGAGGAGCTGGTTGGGGGGGCACAGCACAAAGTTTGGGGCACCTTGGGCTGAGGCCAGGCACTCTCAGTGCTCCAGTGTCTGGCTCCACCGCCCCTCCTTTGCCGCAGCTCACAGAGGAGCTCAGCACCCTCATTTCTCCCTCCAGCAGTGATGTGGGTGCTCCAGCCCCTGCAGTGGGGTGAACCAGGCCTCAAGCATCCCCATATCCCCCAGCTCCGGGTGTTGGCTCAGTGCCCGAAACAGTGCCAAACCCAGCCTCGGCCCCGCCACGGCTCCAGCCCCTGGGGAACGGGGATGCTACGGGCTCCTGGCTGCTCCCAAAACTGTCCAGGAGGAAAAACCGGTGCAGGAGCACACGTGTGAGGAAGAGGAGGATTGGGGGGGGGCGGGGGTAGCACCCCAGTTGCACAGGCCTCGGGCACTGGGACGCCCGTCAGCGCACGGAGCCTGGGAACGGCGATGGCTGAGTTGACTTTGGCTGGGGTGCGCGGCTCCCGCTCCCGCTTTGCCCTGCCGACGGCGGCTTCTCCCAGCGGCAGCCCCCATGGCCTGGAGGGGGGCCAGCACCCCCAGTCCCCCCCAGCAGGCACTGCCCCTCGGCATCCCTGGGCACAGGGGGGTGACGGATACCGGCAGCGGGAGGGGAGATGCCACCCCACAGCATCTCACACGCACCCTCTCCGGGAGGGCTCGAGTACCACTTCTCCCAGCACCGGGGGCAGGTGGGGGCCGGGGCCGGATCCGCGCCTGCCTTGGCCACGTCCCCAGCTTTTCGGCTTAGCGCTCAAATCAGCTTGCGAGGTGCCGGCTGCTTAGCACCCAAATCCCCAGCCAGGGCTAAAAATAACCCCCCGGGCTCGGCGGGTGGCAGCTGGCACCGCTCAGCACCGCCTTGGCACCGCCGCAGAGGGGCCCTGGAAATGCCACCGCCGGGGGGGGTGGGGACGGGGACCAGGAGGCAGGAGCTGGCCCCATCGCTCAGCCGGGTGCCCTCACCCCACACGGGGCACCTCGAGGCTCTTGTCCCCGGGGAGAAGGGAGGTGGTGGAGGGGGGGCGGGTGGCCCAGCAGTGCCACCAGTTCCTCCCACTGGCACAACCGGGAGCGGTGCCAGGCACTGCCGGCCTCGCGAGCAGGGCCGGGGATTTTCATCCGCTGGCAGGATCTCTGTGGTAAACCTGGGAGGGTGTTTCAGGAGGAGGGTTTAATGTCCTCGTCCTCCCCCTGTGACACCGGCGCTGCTCTCACACCGCCCCTGCTCACCCTTGTCCCTGGCACAGCCCCCAGGGAAGGTGTTTGGGGCGTGCTGGTGCTGGGACCCCTTGGCTGTGGGGAGGAGCAGGGGGGTCACCACTGCCACATCGGAGGTGGAAAGCTGAATTCAGGAAGCCTCAGCCCGTGTCCCTGCAGCCACCRGGGCCAGCGGCAAGAGCTGTCACCCGCCCTCACGCTGGCAGCGGGGCAGCGGCTTCACACCTGCGGGGACGGGGACGACGTGCCCCAAGCTCCGCTCCGGCAGCGCCTGTGCCTGGCAGCTCCCGGCTGCCTCGGCCGCGCCGCGCCGCGCCTGCCTGCAGCACGCTCAGAACATTGCCGGAGCCGTCACCAGTTTAAAAATAGCGTCTCAGCAGAGTGCAACCGCGTTCCCTAAAAGCCATGTGGTTCGAGTTAGAGGATTAATTGGAAATGCTTATTTTGATTTGCAAAGTGATTGGATTTTTCCAGGGCATTTTGAAAGGAAAAAAGTCTGAATTTAATTATCACTATTCCAAAAAGCACCATGGGACCGAGTGTTTGAGGCCGTCTCATGTTTGCTTCACACCCCTCTCCAAAATGCAGGCAGGCGGCGGGGACGCGGTGGGGAYGCGGCGGGGATGCCTCGCTGCGCCCCACACCCGCTGTCAGGCCGGTCCCCGGCTCCCGGCGGAGGGCGAGGGGCCGGGGCCATGCGTCACGCCGGCCGCTGCCGGTCCCGAGGGAGCAAGCACCACCGGCGCCTGCCGGCCAGCCCGCGACGTGCGGCACCGTGTGCCCCGGCACGGCTCAGGCGGGACGAGAGCTCAGAGGGAACCATGTCAGCACAGGCCGGGCCCGGTTTTGGAAGGGTTTTCTTTCACCAAGACGCTTTGTTTTTACCAAAACGGATTTTCAGCAGTAATTGCCTTTTTTTTTTTTTTTCTCAGGGAAAACATCATTTTCAATTACATTTCTCTGGGTTTCCATTGAAAAATGAAAAGCAAATGCTCTTGCACGCTGGCAAAACGTGGAAAAATGTCTAGGAATATTTTTGTCCAAATGAAAACAGTTTCAGTTCTTTTTCGAGATCTCTTTTTTCCTGAAAAGAAACAACAGTTGCCTTCCCAGTTATTCTAGTTGGACTGGTTTCGAGACAGACTTCCCAGTTCAGAGGCTGGAGCTGGGTTTATGGTGCTATGGGGCAGGCGGTGCGGGGCTCCCCAGCAGCCCCAAGCCAGCGCCGCCGCCGCGCTTTTCACCGCCGGTAGAAAGACGGTGCAGGAGCAGGRTGAGACCTGCCCGCAGCCGGCACAGCCCTGCACCGGGGTGTTGGCAGGTCTGGGGTGCACGGGGCTGGAGACCCCCAGCCCCACGGCCAGGGATGCTCCATGCAGGAGGCTGGGGCTGGCGGGGTCCTCCCCATGGGGGATGTGACCCGAACCCCACATTTATGGGACAATTTGGGACCCAGGCGTTGCACCGTGCTCCCCGAAACCCTGCTCCCATCTCAGGGTCGGACAGGGGTGCAGTGTGGGGGTGCGCAGGGATGACTCCGTCAGCCGACAGGGTATCGGGGTGGGGAATCGCYGTCCCAGCCCCGCTTTTTGCAAACGGTTCGATTTCCCTGTGCATTTGTGCCCTTTGCACAGGAAGCGGCAGCCGGGGGCCGAGGGGAGGTAACAGACGGATCCGGTGTATCCGGGGCTCTTCTGCAACCACAGCGGGGGATGAGCCCGCGCGGAGGGCTGGGATGCAGGACGCAGCTTCGCACGGTGCCCGGCCGCAGCAAAGCACCCGCAGGGGCCTGCTCCCAGCCAAAGAAACCCTGAATTCAGGGTGCCTCCATCCCTCCAAAACACCCTTTATTTGGAGGCTCTTTTGCTTCCAAGCCCCCCCAGGCAGGTCTGGGCCTCGGAGGCGGGTCGGGATAGAGGGGGACACATGGATGCAGGRTGGCCCCACGGCAAGGAGGCTGTGGCTGTGGGAGCCGCTGGCTCTGCACACACCAAAGTCCTGCCAGGTCGGAGGAAGGCGAATACAAAAATCAACGTTAAACATTATCACTGGGCTGAGATTTGGCTCAGCCTCCCGGCCCATGACGCTGCCTTCCCCCTCCTCCCCGCTCCGGGCGTACAGCCAGGATGCCCGGGCAGGTGGGGAGTGCCAGYGCAGGCATTTTGGTGAGCCGCTGTGGGTCTCGTCCCAGTTTCCCTGCCTGTATACTGGGGCTGGGCACCTTCCCCACTGCCCCGCCGATGCTCAACCTCAGCGATGCTCCTGTAATGGTGCCTGCCCATGCAGCACCCCGCGTCCCATGGGCAAAGTGCCGAGCTGGGAGCGGGGTGCCAGACTCCATGTCTCTGCCATGGCGACAGCCCTCACCCCAAAAGGCACAAAAATGTCGGTTTAAAAAGATTCAGGATCCAGCAGGAAAATTCCACCCCTCGGGTTTGATCTGCTCCCGCTGCCGTCGACAGCTAAAAGCCAGCACGGAGCCATGCCTCAGTTTCCCCACTCGTAACACGGGAGGAGGTGGCAATTCTGTGGCTCCACAGGAATGGGGCAGCAGGGACAGATTCTGCCCTCGGCCCCAGCAGGCAGCCTGGGGTGGGGACCACAGAGCCCCTTCTTAACCCCAAAACAGCTGGAGGTTTGGGCTCAACCCCAAGGCAGCGCGTTTGGGAGCAGCAGGCGGGAGGCTTCGGCCCCGCTCCCGTAGGAGGGAGCCGGGAGCTGCCGGGGAGGGAGAAGAAACGGCCCCAGCGCTGACAGCCGGCAGAAGGATGTTTGCTGGCGCGGTCACGTGGCTCCCACCACATATTTACACACCGGAGCAAGCCAGCCCCGGTGACAAACACGGTGCCACTTGGGTAAACACAGACCCTCCGAGGAGATGCATCCGCGGCCACCATAGGAAGAGACGGAAGAAACTAAAAAATGTAAAGAAAAGGAAAAAAAAAGCAAAAAAGAGGGGAAAAAGAGAAAAAAAAGCAGGGAAAAAGCAAAAAAGTCAAAAAAAAAAAAAGGCCAAATAAAGGCCAAAAAAGGCAAAAAAAGCAAAAAAAGCCAAGCAATTGCCTTAAAAAAATATTTTTTCCCCTCGCTTGCCGCAAAGCGGGCTGGGAGAAACGCCGGGAGCCCAACGCCCTGTTTTCCGTGCTTCCTATAAAAAAAAAAAAAGCAACAACCAGCAGCCCAAAGCAGGGATACAAAGTCCACTTGTCACCCGCCGGTTGCACCCTCCCACCCCGCGGCAGCAGCTGGGTGCTCGCGCGGGGCTGCCGGTGCACAATAGCGGCTGTTGTTGCCGGAGCTGGGAGCTGGCTGGGTTTCAGGGCCGGGCAGAGCATGTGCCGGCGGCCAAGGGCTGGCGTCGCTGGTGTTAACTCTCCAGGCCCTGCTCCGAGCCCCCCCGTGTGCAAAACAGGGAGGGAACCGACCGCCAAATCCCCCCTCCCGGGCATGGTGTGAATTKGGGAAACTGAGGCAGGGGTGCCTTCGCCTGGGCAAGGTGTTAAAGGAGATGGGCTCCTCCCTCCGCAGCCTGTGAACGCGCCGCCCCCAGCCCCTCTTCCTGCAATAATTTCGGGTTTACGAGCCAAGTCTAGACCAGGACCGTGAAACGTCGTCCCCCCCGCGCCCCCTTCCCAGGGCTATCCACGGCCCCCACCCGCCTGCCCCCTCCGCCCCGCAGAGAGGTGCCTGGCCCCCGGCACCGCTCGCCGATGCCACGTGGCCGAAGGGCACCCACCGCCGCTGGGGTGCTGCCGAAACGCAGCGTGATGGTGCTTCCTCCAGGGTGATGCCCACGCCTCGGGGGGTCACCCGTGATGGCAGCCCGCCCAGGCAGGCAGCACCCACGTGTCCCCCGGGTGCCACCGCGTCCCCCTCGTGCCACCGCGTCCCCCTCTGGCAGGTAGCACAGCATCCCTCAGCGCCTGCTCCACGTGCCTGGGCTGGCTGGCGCCCAGGATACCGGCCGGCCCGCAGGCCGGGACACCGCGGTGCGGGCGCTACGCCGGCACTGGGCATTCCCTGCCACCACCCCAGCCCCCCGCTCGCCACCCCGGGATGCTGCAGCRGGGATGACGCCTGCGAAACACCGGCCAGGCCGGTGCTCTCCCATCTGCCGGTGCAGCTTGATGCCCTGTGCCCAACGCTTTGGGCAGCGTGCCCCCCGCCGAGCCCCGGGGCCGGCGAGCGCGGCGGCAGGCGGGTGCTGCCGCCTCCGCGCCCGGCGAGCACGGCCCCAGCGCCAGCGGCTCACACAACTGCCGCAACCACAAAAGCCATTTTTTCCTCCCCGCTCGGCCGAGCTGCCCGGTCCCGCTAATAAAAAAAATAATAAGGACATGGAAAATTCTATAATATCCCTTTCCAGCTTCTTGGATTTGGCTTTCGCTAATTCGAAGCAGACCCTGGAGGGGGGCGGGGGGAGTCAAATCAAACCAGAATCACGGCACGGAAAGCCAGTTTTCACAAAAAAAACCCAAGCCAGCAACCCCAACATTTGAATGCAGCAGGGAAGAAAAAAAAAGTTTAATGTGTGCTTAAAAACAAACGAGCAGTGGTATCATTTTTAATTAGGAGCCTATTTTCAAAGCCCTTATTACTTACAGTACGCTCAGCATCCGAGTAATTTTCCTCTCTCGTAAAATCGTGGCAGGGGAAGGGGGAAAGCGAGCCCTTTGTGCGGCYGGAGAGCTTTGCGAGGCGAATATTCACGCCAATTTGTCTGCAGTAATTGGTTTAGCTATAGACGTAGGCTGGCAATTGATTATGTGAGTTGCTAAACTTTTCCCGGAGAAGGGACCCTTCGCCCGATATTACTTTTGCATATGCCTCCGGTTTGCGTTGCTTCGGGACGCGTCTCTGTGCACCGGCACAACTGGAAGCTCGTTCTGGAAAACTAATATAATTCTTTGCCGTTCCCTTCAAACTTTCTTCTTGCAAATTCCAGCCCAGTTTTCTCCTCTGGCAAACAAAACCCTCGGAGAAACCATTTCCTACTGCGGCAAACGCCTCGTCCAAAGGGCCGCCGGAGGGGCCGGGGCCGGCGCTGGGCTCCCGCTGCGGCGCGGCGGGTGCAAGGGCTGTGCCGGGAGAGTGAATCCCCACGCCTGGCCCCTGTGTCAAACTGGAGCAACTGGGTGATGGTGATTTTCCATCACTGCTGCCGGGGTGTTTGGCCCCCAGTATTGCTCTGGAGCCCTGGTCCCTGGTATTACGTGCACCGAGAGAACGGGGGCTCGGGGCCGGGCACGGCCTCCCCGCTGCGGCGGGCGGCGAGGCGGAGGCGCTGGAGCCGGCGGCGGGAGCAGGTAGCTCGTTACCTCCCCGCGCTTCTGTTTGGCAGCTGATTAAAATTCCCCTGTGATTCCTCCCCCTCCCGCCTGGGCTCCAAAATGCCACCGCCGGCCGCTTTTGTCCTCCCCAGGCCCCAGCAGCTCCCAGGGACCGAACCCCCAGGGGAGAGGGGTGCCGGCTGGGTACCAGGGCGCAGAGCCCCGACGTGCTTATCGCACCCACCGCCAGCCACTTTCACTTTCTGCTCCCCAAAGCCAGTGCRAGGTTTCTCTGCTCCTCCGCCCTCCCCCTGAGCAAAGCCATATTTGGGGTGATTTTTGTCCTCCCCCCTCCCTTGGGTGCTGCTCCCGTCGGCACACGGGCGTTTTGGGGGCCCCCGGCATCGGGGCGCTGCTGGGTGCAGCGCGGCAACGGCACCTGCCCGCGGCGTGCCGGTGCAGAGCCACACCGTCACGCCGAGGAAACCATCGGGGTCATGGCACCGAGATGCTCCTGTTCCCAAAGCCGAGGGGCCAAGGGGCGTCCGCGGCGGTTTGACGGCTCTGCCGAGCGGCACGGGGACGACGGCAGGAGCCCCCGTCCACCAGGTCCGTCTGCAGGGAGGGGAAAAAAAAACAAATCTGGATGCGCTCGTGTCAAACAAAGAGACGGGGCCATATTTCTCCCCATTCCTCCCACTCCAGAAATCTCCCCAAATGCCCCAACACTGACATGACAAACCAGCCCTAGGAGAGTGGCCACCCTTGATTTATTTCTTTTTGCGGAAAAAAAAAAAAAAAATAAGTGAGGAAACATTTCCTGGTTGCATTTGGGGTTTGGTGTTTTGGTTTTTTTTTTTTAACGAGTGAAATTTCGGCGTTTGCAAGAGTTCCCGGCACCTCCATCCACACGTGTCTGCAAAATCCCCGACAGGGCTTTGCCCTGCCCAAGCCCCCCGGGTCGGGGAGCGCAGCGGCACCGCGGCCCTGCCGGTGGATTTGAAGCCGTTTGGCAGCAGCGAGGCTGGCGCACCCGCGGAAAAGGCAAAAACCCCTCCCTTTTGATATAAAAAAACAAGTTTTAGGGTCAGTTTGGGGGAGACTGGCCCCAGTGAGGTCAGGCTTCCCGGTGCAGAACAGCGCAGGAGCCAGGGAAAGGGTTGCAAAGGGGGTTTCTCACCGGCTGCGGCTCTTCGAGGGCTGGTTTCCAACAAATCCAGAGGGAAGAGGTGATGTTTGAGCTGATGGAAAAAATACAGAGGAGGGAAAAAATTGGGGGTTTATATTTATTTTTTTTTACCTCTAACCTGCAGCCAAAAAAACAAAAAAAAAAAGAGCCACAGCAAAAATCCTAAAAAACCTTTAAATTCCTGCAGAATAATTCACTGAAATCTGCTAGCAATTTTTAAACTGAAATCCCCCCCCTTGTCAGCAACAATTTCACCAGTTAAAAACCTGCTTTATAAAGAAAGAGAAAAGAAAAAAAAAAAAAAAATCTTTTTTCATTGCACGTTTTGGCTTTGAATTGAGCCGGGCCAGACCTCTGCCTGTTTGGGCCCCAGGCCAAGAGCCATATGCAGGAATAAAGTAAATAAATTCTGGTCAAAACCAGAATATTCTCCTTAAAAGTTACTTTAAAAGCAAAGAAAGGCAGCAACAAAACTGTCCCAACGTGGGTTATTTCCCTTTCTCTCCCTCTTTCTGGCGAGAGACGCGGCTCGGCGGTGCCGGCAGTCCCAAGTGCTGTGCCCAACAGAATGGGACCTTTGAAAAAACCCTGCAAAAAATGTTAGAAATGAGCCCAAGAAAAAGGCTAATGAGGCTGGGGGATATTTTCCCGTGGCGACGGGGGGGTTACCCAGCCCTGCGCTGCTCCATGGGTATCTGCACCCCTTTGGCTGAGCCCAAAAGTTGGCATCGAGGCGTCTTAGCAGCACAAATCAACCATGAAATGCCCTTTAGAAATAAAATCCAGCTTTGAGGAGGGGGCAAGCACAGTTGTCTCGGCCGCCGGGGCCGTGCCAGGGCTCGGGGGGTGGCCGGCCGACGCTGCTTGGGTTGGTACCGGGCAGGGGCTCTTGCCCACGGGTCCCTGCCCAGGTGGGGGGCACGGGGTGGTGGGGAACAGCCTGAGCCTGCCAGCGTGGGATTTCACTGGCTTCTTGCAGCACCAAATTTCACTGGGGGGGGCAAATTTCCACTTGTTCCCAGCACTGATTTTATAGATGGGCAGTCGGGAGCCTGCAAACAGGCTGGGATATAAACCCGAGGAATGAAACAAAGGGCCTGATCCAGCCTCTCCGTCTCCGCGCCAAAATAGGAGTAACTCAGCTTCAACCCCCAGGGTTCAACCCTTGCAAAAACCCATTAGGAGAAACAAAACCAGACCCCAAATTCCCCCCCCTGCCCTTTTTTTTTTTATTTGAGACAGCAGGGATGACCTGCACGGGAAAATTAAATTGGGTTTGGATTTCCCCCTGCCCCCCGCTCCTCAGAATGCTCTTTACAGGCAGCCTGGAAACAAACAAAAAAAAAGGATTATTGTATTTTTAGTGTTTTTCTGCCTGGGGTTTACACTAGGAATTGGGGTTGAGGCTGGGGTGGCTGCAGGGAACCAGGGCTGGCTGGGACGAGTGGGGACGGGCTGGCAGCGGGGTCCGGCGGCTGCTCCCCAGCCCTGTGGCCAGCACAGCCCGCCTGCACCCCACAGCCCGCCTGCACCCCTGGGGCTGAGTAAACCCCCCCCTGCAGCAGGGTTGCCAGGATGAGGGCCGTGGCCGGCCGGGATGCCTTTGGCTTTGCCTCCGGCCCCGACGGCGGCAGGGACCTACAGGTGCCACTCGCCGCGCCAAGATTATTTCAACCCTGGGTCATTGCTCTTACGGTCCGTGCAGGATCGTGCCCCTCGCTGAGACAGGAGACATGGGATTAATGCGGGGGGACACAACGTGTGCCCATGGGCTGTTGGAAACCCATGGGGGTGTCTGAGACAAGGCCGGCAGCCCTTCAGCCCCGGCTTTGAATCATTCAGGAAGTACTTTAACAGCATTACAAAAATAAATAACTAAGGCAGAACCCCCTTCCCCACCGTCCCACATCCCAGGCCCTCGCAGAAATGAAAATAAAAACCCAGCCTTGTTTTTTCTCCAAGCCCCCCATCATCCCATCAGCCCCCTTCTTCCTCCTCGCCAGCCCGGCGCTGGGCTCGGCAGCCTGGCACCGCCAGCCTGGCACCGCCGGGCGAGCTCCCACGGCACCGGGATTGAAGCCGAACATCCGCGTCCTCCCCAAAACGCGAGGAGCCGGGGGAGCCGAGGAATCGCCGCAGCAAAATAAAGCGCTGGCAGGAGGGAGGGGAGCTGCCAGGCGGGCACCGACGGCAGCCTTGGAAGCGGTTAAAAATTGGCAAATTCTCCCCGGGTTTTATTTTTGCGCCGTATCTCACCCGGTGTCGGGCAGAAAATGAAAACTGTATTCTGCGAGCAAAGTTACCGCCGAGTTTACATTCCTTGAGGCTTATGGAGCTGGGACGAGGCGAGTGAACTGCTCATTTCAGCCAGGAGCCTTTTTTTCGGCTTTAAAACAGGGAAGTGGATTTTTTTGGGGGGAGCAGATGGTGATTAAAAAAAAAAAAAAAGTTCTAGAGCTTGTAAATATAAAGAATTTTTTTTTTTTTGATAGAAAGCTGGAACAAAATTAGATCTCATTTCCATAAGGCCGATCGCCGTACTTCGGTGTCTGACAAACAACTTGAACGGCAGTAAAATATACCCTGTGAATGCACAAATTATGCCGTGTAACGTCCAGCATCTTGGTATGCGCACAGTGGGTTTAGCAGGCAAAGGGGATATGGGGATGGATAAAATAAACCTCTAGTGTATACAAAATCCCTGTTAAAATCGAGCTGATCCCTTGTAAAAATGATCAGGGCTCACCGAGTCCCCGAAAAAAAAATAAAAAAAGAGGGAGAAAACTATGAAATAAAAACTAGGGGAATGTAAGTGTAGCTTGCTTTAATTTTATTTTAAAAATACATAATAAATTATTTAGCATATTATTTATCACACTGAAATCATTTGAGCACAAGACAGACGCAGATTATGTTCCTGTTTGTTCAAGACTACGGAGCGTGCTTAAAAATCCAGCCGTACAGTGCATGCTTTGCCCCTTAATAAACTGAAAAAAAAATCTAATTTTTGTGGCCTTCCTATAGAAAAATATGGTTATTTGAAAGGATTAAAAGATTAAAGGATTACTCGATAACAAGGGTTAAAAATACAGGTCCAGACACAAAAGGGGTCGATGGAAATGAAGGGAAACGCTCTCCCCAAAGCGCCCTTCTCCTCCCTCGGACCAAACCCGGCTCCCGGGTCGCTGCCAACTTTCCGAGCGGGACCGGGGGGGGGTGGGGGGGGGACAAACCCCCAACACCCCCCTCCCCGGTGCCGGAGCCGCTGCACCGTCTGCAAAGCGGCCTGTGGCTTTAAGAGAGACGCGGGGGG
>JASVER010000195.1:873068-912564 GCA_030449065.1 Oceanodroma leucorhoa | reverse complement strand
CCTTTTCTTTTTCCCTTTTCTTTTTCCTTTTTCTTTTTCCTTTTTCTTTTTCCTTTTTCTTTTTCCTTTTTCTTTCCCTCCTCTTCCACCCCAACTCCATCCTTCCCAGGGGTCCCACCACCTCCCCACCATCCCAGTTTCCAGCCGGCGCTGGGTTGGCAGAGCCTGTTGTTGCCAGCTAACAGCGCTGGTCTGATGTGGGAAGCCGTGCGGTCGCTGGCTGGCCGGGCCGGGGCTGGCAGGAGCCGTTCTGCTCACAAACCCGTGCTGTTCCCAGCGCTTCGCCCAGCCGATGGGGGGGAGCTGTTTTTTCCTCCACGGATCCCAGCCTCCACCCCGCCGCCTTCGCGCGGGGAAGGCTCCGGTTTCCCCCCCTTTGCCCTGGCGTAGCCTCAGCTCCAATCCAGCCCGGCTCAGATGGGATCAGACGTCGTCTGCACCTACCGGATCCGGCCCCCCCACCGCTCCCCCCGCCGCCAGCCGAGCCGTTCCCATCCCACCCGCGCGGCGGGGAGGCTCGCCCGGGCTCGGGAGCCGCGGATGGTGATGTGGATACATTGGAACGTGCGCGGGAGCCGCCCTGCCTCTGCCTTCGCGCATCTCCCCGCCGCTACCGCCGCCACCGGCCCCTTGAGCCCGGCATGGCCACTCGGACCCCGGCTACCGCTCGGGCAGCCGCCCTTCCCAGCCGGAGCTGGTCCAAGCTGGGGCTTGGCAGCACAGTGGCACCAAAATAGCCCTGGCAAAGGCATCGTCCGTGACACGCTCTCGGCCAGGGCCTCGGCCGAGTCTCCCATCAGGCAAGAAGGGTGACTTTGTGCCCTCCTCAGCTCTCTGTCCCTGCTTGGGGACTTCCTCCCACTCCCCCGGCTCACCTCTGTCCCCCCTCAGGGTCAGGCCGGGAAGTCAAGAGGGAGCTGCCCGGATTAACAGGGAAGCGGCACCGGCACCGACGCCACGCACGAGGCCTCACCCTGCCCACGGGGAAGCGGGGGGGGCCTCCGGCTGCCAGGACTTCAAAATAACCCCGGCGCTAAGCACCCGCCGCTGGCCCCGCACGTGTGTCCCTTGGGAGCTGCTGCTGAGGAGCCGGCGGTGTTTCCAGAGCCGTAACAGTTATCTCCGGCTCCTGGATCTCCAACGGGCTTGGGGTGGGGGGTGAATTTGGGATGCTCCCAGGGGGAGATGTGCAAATTTTATGACCGGTGATGCTCCTGCAAACCTCTGGCTCGCAGCTGGCAGTCRCCCCGGCGCTCCCTGAGACCCCCCACCCTGGTCCCCGTAGGCTGGGAGCGAGGTGAGATGGGAGCCGCCTTTAAAGGCAGCCGGCACGGTGGGAGCCGGGGTCCAGCCAGAGACCCTCTCCCCTCTCCTGCACCCCATGGGTCTGCTGGGGCCCGGGAGAGGGGAGAGGGTCTCTGGTTGGACCCTGGCAGGACACCCGGCTCCCACYGCTTTGCTCAGGTGCATCCTTGGAGACTGGTTTTAGTGCAGAGGCGATGCGCCCGCACTGCCCGACCAAGAGCGGGTGGCCAGGCACGAACCCCTGCGCGTGCCGTAGCCGGCGGCACCCGGTCCCAGGGGCATCGGGGAGCAGCCCGGCCAAGCTGGCCTGGCACAAACCTCTGTACCGGCGAACGCCATCAGCACCCGGGCAAACAGGCACGCCGCGGTGCCCAGGGGATGGAGCCGGGCTGTAAGAGGCGTTGCGGCCACGTGGCCCGGTCGCAGACATGTCTCCCGGGTGCCGAGGAGGATCTCGCCTCTCCCCAGCCACCATGGGTCGGCTCTGCACATCCCCGGCTGCTACCACTGGCTCTGGCACGTGGCCATAGCGGGGAGCTGCCTGCCGGACACATCTCACCGGGACATCCTTTGGCAAACCTCCTTCCCGAAAGCGCCGCGGCTTTTCAGCAAGAGAGGGGAGTGCCGGTGCTCATCCCCTCCACCAGTAGCTCCGGCGAACTGGTTTCCAGCCGGGAGCTCAGATCGGCTGCCAAAGGAGGGGAGCAGCAAGCCGGGCATGGCGGGGGGAGAGAGGGAAGGTTGCAACACACTTTCAATTCTCCCATCTGCTGAGTATTGTTTGGGAAAAACAATGAGGCCGTTCTTTAAATGCAACCTTCGGGAGATCCTCGCTTTCCCCACGAGGCGCCCACTGCGCCGTGCCCGCCTGCCCCGGCTAGCCCTTGCCTGCCGCTCGCGCCGGCAGCGCTGCCGAGGACCCCGCTGCTTCTGCCCGATCTGATCTTAAATCCTCGCCTGGGAAAAATAGATCCTGTTTTAAGTGCGGTTTATGAAGCCAGATCGGAGGGCTGGGATGGGCGCGCGGGGTGGCGGGCAGGATAAGGCCTGCTGCACAAGAGACGCCGTCGGGTGAGCRCCGAGCGGCCGGGTGGCCGGTGCTCGCGCTGCGCCACTCTCCACCGCATCACCTTGAACTTGGCTGGGGCCTCGCGCAATAAATCAGCCGCCCTCTTCCAGCGTGCCGAGGCGCCCACCAATAATTCACCTTCCCGGCAGCTCTGCCCCTGCCTGTGCTTCCCTCCCTGCCTGTGCTTCCCTCCCTGCCTGCGGTTCCCTCCCTGCCTGCGGTTCCCTCCGTACTGGGGCAGGGATTGAACCCGCCGCGTGCCCAGCGCTGCAAGCGTGTGCGCGCTTTTGCAGCTCGCTGAACAAAGCCCAGCTGCCGCGGCCCAGCTCGCTGCCCGGCTATCTTGAAGCGAGTGGGGAATAGCTCTCTTTGGTGCTTTTTTATTCCCCCGAGCCCGGGCGGGCCGGGGATGGATGCTGGGAGCCGTAGCCTGAGCCCGATTTGACCCGGCGGTTTTTCCCCTCTTGCAGGGGTGGCTGCAGTGTGGCCGGTGCGGCAGGGTGTGGACGGGGCAGTGCCGGCGTGGCGAGGCTCGGCAGGCAGAGGAGCCGTGCCGAGGGCCAGCCGAGCCGGCCGTGCTCCTCTTGGTGAGGTACAGCAAAGTGCGTGAAAGGCGGCTCCCCTGGGAGCCCCGGGCAGCCCCAGCGCGGAGAGCTCGGGGGGAAAACTGCCACGGTGGCGGGGAGAGATTCGTCCTGGCCCAGGGCTGCACGCGGTGGGGAGGACCTGGAGGTGGGTTTGGCACCCAGAGGGAAAGRGGGGAACAGTGTTCCCTGCCTTTGGGGGTGATGGAGGCTCTCTGGGGCTGGCCGGGAATGGCYCCGGGGACAGGGACAGCTTGCCCTGCCAGCTTTCCTTGCCCAGCGCTGCCTGCGCCAGCCTTCCCTGTGCCTGGTCCCCAGACACTTCCCCGCAGCCTGAGGGGTGCCCATCGTCCCCCCCATCACTCCCAGCATGGCTGCACCTGTCCTAGGGACAAGCTGAGCTCTGGGTGGCAGGGATGGGGACGGTGGTGGCGATGGGGAGCGTCCCTGGGGTCCCTTGCTGGAGGGGAAGAAGGAGAGCTGGAGGGGGGAGGCAAAATATCTCCCTGCGAGGCTGGCTCGCTGCCTGCCGCCCCCGGCCATGCTGTGGCTCTTCCTGCGCAAGGATGGCGGTGCCGGCACTGAGCACCGCCGAGGGGGCTGAGTGCTTGCAGGAGGGGGCTGGGGAGGCTCCCGTCCCCCCCAGCCCCRAGCCAGGGGGTGCAGGCAGGGCCTCGGGGTGGCAGGGGTGTGATCTGGTCCTCGGGGACCCGCAGGGTGGGGATTTCTCCTGCAGCACCTCGGGGTGTGCCGGGCAGGTCGGGGCAGGGCGGTGAAGGCGATGGGGAGCAGCCAGGGCATCGATGGGTGCTCAGCCCTGCGGGGTCGGGCCAGCACCGCGTGGCATCACCGGTGATGTCCCTACGGCACGGCTGGGGGCTGGCTGCTCGGGGGGGCCAGAGGTGCCCAGTGCCAAACCCTCRTGCGTTTTGGGTACCAAAGCACCTTTCGAGGCTTTGGATGCACCAAATCTGCACTGGCAAGAGCCTGAGCTCAGCCTCCCTCCCTGCCCTGGCCAGCTGGGCACCCTGGGACAGTGTCACCCTCGGGGAGGGGACGCAGACCCCCAGGATGTGCCAGTTGCAGGGTGGGGATGCACAGGGTCCCCACGGGCATCCCGGGGCCTGGCTCGCACCCGGGCCGGCGGCTGAGCTCGCCATCCGTCACATCGGCCCTGGGCAGGCATCCCCCGCGGCCGCGCCGCGCTGTGCCAGCTTGGCCGGGACCCAACGCCCTGCGCCGACCGCCAAGGCCCGGCGCTTCCCAAGTCCTGGAGAGGAGCTGGGAAAGGATCCCGCGGCCCAGGTGCGGCAGCGCTCACGCGCCGGGGGACCCACGGGCCAGCCCCTGCCAAGGATTGATTTCTCGGTTAATTCGCCGCTGCTTTAAAAGCGCATTAATCCTCCCTTCCCCGGCCAGCAGCCAGCTCTAATCAGCATTTTGGGCAAAATCCCCAGGTCTGGGCTTCGGGCTGCTCGTTGTGGGCATCGCCCTCCTGGCCACCGCCACCGCTCCAGGAGGGGCCGCAGCACCCTTAGGCAGCGCTGCTTGGCACGGGAATGCCAGGATCTGGCCCTCCTGCTGACCCCTCTTCCCCGGGAGTTTGTTCGAGTCTGTGGCCAGGTGGATTTTTTGAAAAACTGGGGGTTTTATCTTGGTTTTTAAGACGGCTTTTGCTCTCCTTGCGAAGGGCCCCTGCATTCCCTTCGTGGGGAAACGGTATTTGACCGGCTGTTGTCCAAAAAAAACCCCCAACATGTTTCTGATCACGAAAAACCAAGAAATATTTTTGCTTTCAAAGGAAAAAAAAAAAACCCAGAGAGAGAAATGTTGATTTTCCACCCAGACATTTCCCCTTTCCCCGAACCAGCCCCGAAACGAGAGGCGCCGCCGCTCCCTCCTCGCCCAAGAACGCCATCCGGGGGGTACAGTCCCGCCGGGGACACGGTGGATGGCACCCAGGACTCATCCGGGCACCAGCGGCGAGGGTGATGGCAGTGCCAAGTGTGCACCCCGCGCTCTGCTCAGGCCCTGCTTTGCCGGCTGCTCCCACCTTGCGCCAGGCGCGGTGGGCTGCCGGGGAGGATGGAGAGTGCYGGTGACCTGCCGGCTCTCCCCGGGGAACCACCCATCCCGCCGTTTGCTGCAAAGCTCCCCGCTGCCTGCCCGCCAGCCCACCTCGCCCCGGTACAATGGGTGGTGGGGCCGCTTCGTCCCACGGTGGGAGCTGTGATGTGCCGGATCCTGCACCCCCCCTCCCACCACCCCCTGGCTCCTGCCCGGCGATTCGGGAAAGCGAGACGGCGCAGGCTGTAATGTGACCCCCGACGCGCTGCGCTGCAAAATCTCCTTTAGTAACCTGTGCGCCAGGACAGGCGAGCGGCGCGGCGTGAATACCAATGAAGCGGCGCTGGCGAAAAGTGCAGAGTAAAGGGTTTTTGATGGAAATGGCATTGCATGAGAAAGAGAGCGAGCGCGAGCGTGTGCGAGTGCGCGCCCGGAGCCTGCGCCTGCCCGCCGGCCGACGCCGCGTGCATGGGCGCGCCGGGGCGCACGCATGGGTGCGCACGTGCGGCCCGGGAGGTTGGGGGCCGCGCGCGACGGTGCGGCGGGGTGCCGGGGTCGTGCCGCCCCAGCGAGCATGAGGGAGGTGGGATGGGTGTGAGCGAGCGGAGGGAGCTGCGAAGCRCCGGTTGAGGGGGCACGTGGCCAGGGTGGGGGGCTGCCACGGGCAGCACGTCCGCAGGGGCCGAGACGCTTCCCGTGGCACAGCTCAGCTCCGGCCGCCGTCTGGCTGCAGGGAACCGCTCCTCTCCCCCGGCGAAGCGCGCCGCTGATCAAAGGCGCGGGCGGGGAGGGAGCGGGCCTGTGCGAGCAGCGCCCCTGGCCGCGCGCCACCCCACCTTCCCGCTCCGCTCCCCCGGGAGTTTGTTAAACAAATTTCTCTAATTGCACAAGCCGAGGAGTTTGTTGGAGAAAAAAGCCGGGGAAATTCCCCTCCTCTGGGCCACCCCTTCCCCGCTTCCCCCAGGGCAGCCGGCGGAGAGCGAGCAGGTCCCTCCCCACGCTCCCCCCGGCTCTGCAGGAGGCTGCGACCCCGACGCCTGGGGGGTGCAGCTGCGGGGTGTCCTCAGGTCACCCCTGCCCGCGTGGGGACGTCCCCCGCTCGAGCTCCTCGGAGCCGGGTCGCCCACGTCCCCTCTCGTCCAGCCCCCAGGGTCGGACCCTGTCACCTAAGGCGGTGACACCCCGCACTGCCRTCAGCCCTTGCTGGCTGGCGTTCTCCATCGCTTGGCTGAGCCCCCCCTGGAAACAGCCTTTGCGAGCTGCCCGTGGGCAGCCCCTGACACCGAATCCCATCGGATTAGCGAGCGTATGGGATAAAAGCCTCGGCTTGGCGGCGGCTCTTTACCGGGTGGGGGCTGTGGCGGCAGCCCTGCCAAGAAGGGAGGATGCGTGGCCAGGCGCCTGCCCCGGCTCCCACTGAGGTCATGGCTATAGATAGCCCGGGAGGGCGCAGGGCCGAGGGCAGGATCCGTGCGTGCCCTCACCGGCTCTACCGGGAGCCCCGTGGGCACCCGCTGCCGTGGGGGGGAGGCGCTGCCGGGGCTCTGGGGGTTGCTGGCCGGGGGGGCTGGCTGGGCCAGCCACCAGCCATCACCAGGTGACAAACTGGTGCTGCAGGATGTGACCCTGCACCTGCAGGGACACCTTGCCACCGGCGTGCCCGGCCCCACCGCGTCCCCTCTCCATCCTCAGCGGTGAGCGGGGTCCCGCAGCCTGGGGCTCTGGGGCCAGCGCAGCGACCGGGGGCGGCTTTTGCTGTTGTTTCCCCCCAGGTTTCCTTCCTCAGCTGCTCTCAAGCAAAAGCCAGGCTGGGGCATCCCCACATGGGTGCACCCACATGGGTGCAAAGCTGCTGGGTTGGGGAACGGGGGGGCCAGGGTTCACCCCCTCCAGCTGCCCAGTCCCGGTGCAGCTCAGCTACCCCCCAAAGGTGGGCGCGTGCCCAGGGTGCCCCCACCAGCCCCACGGGGCCCTGGAGCGCTGGGGTGGCTGGGGAAGGCGTTGTTGATGAGGGCACTAAAAATAGAGTGGGACTGGGATCTTAATGGGACTTTGTGGGAAACCTGGAAACATTTTCTCATCCCCGTAAATGAGTCCAGATGCATTAGCGATGACTGCATCGCATCCTGAGGTACCGCCGGAGGGAACCGGGACGCGCTCGCCAGCCTCCTCGCCTTGTGGTGGGGAATTGGTTGGAGAGCGGAGTCGCCGGCAGCAGCGCCGGGGCCAAGCCGCGGCCTCGCTGTGTCCCATGTGGGGATGGGGACAGGAGCCGGATGGTCGGAGCTCACCCGGCATCACCGCGGTGAGGACCCTGCCCTCTCAGCCGGTCCCCATCCCCGGGGTTTCTGTGCCTGGCGCCCATGGGTGCGCACGTGGGCGCTTGCGGCTCTACGTGCGGCGGGGAGCGTGCAAGCGTGCATGGGCTGGTAACGGCGCCGCGGCCCCCAAACCTTGGGGCTTTCCGAAGCCCCCCAGGACCTGGGGCAGGCAGTGGGGGGGCTGAGGTGACACGGGAGGCCACCGGTCCCAGGGCCAGTGCTGCTGGCAGCGCTGCACCCCACTGGCACCCCGGTGCACCCCGTTGTGGCATCAAGCTGGCAGGATCCGGCCTGACGTGGGGTTTCCTTCTGCTCCGCCGTGGAGCCGGTGGCTGGGCTATTGGCTCCTGGAGCGCCCGGCCTCGCTCGGGGACCTTGGACTCCCCCAGGGGATGGCTCCGGGCCAGCCCGGGCAAGTAGCCCAGGGCGGGTGGCTGGTGGACTCCACGTCACGAGGCAGGTTGGCACGGCCGTCTCCGCGGTATGACAGTGTCACTTAGCGGTTACAGCGGTGGCCCAGGAGGCAAGGACAGTCCCGCCCCGTGCCTCAGTTTACCTCCAGGTGCGGAACAGCACCCAGCATGGGAGAGGGGTGCTCGCCCCCTGCCCCAACCCCAGGTGCTGACTTGTCAGGCTGGGGACAAGGGGACCGGCCACAGCCACCAGCCTCCGCGCCGGGCACCACTGGAGCCCAACGTCCCGAACAGAGTCCCTTTGTCCGGGCCGGCCCCCGCTCCTGCCGCTTGGGAGGCATCCAAAACCCTCCCGAAATAGGACCCGGCCGGGCTCAGCCTTTGAATCTCCCCAGGAAGGCTCTGCTGAGCTGCCGAAAGCGGATGAAACCCCCCCGTTAAAGCAGTCCCATCCTTCAGCTCTCGGGGTGCAGGATCCTGCCATGCTCGGGGCAGTGCTGACCCTTTGGGGACACCCTCATCTCCCTTTGCTCTCCGGGAGAGCGTGACGCCATCCTGTGCCTCAGTTTCCCCATCCCTAGGTGGAGGGTCCTGGCAGGGTGTCCCCAACCCCTGAGAGAGCCCGTAATATGCCGGAGCGGAGGCTGAACCGCTGCCACGTCCGTGGCACARCAAAGGCGATGTGGCTGCGGGGGGGCTGTGAACTCTTCACCGCCGGGGCCCCGGGGGCAGCCGATCCTCCCGCAAGGTCGCCGGCTCCTCGGTGAAAGGCCGGGACTATTTTTAACCGGTGACTTGCTCCAACCCGCCGGGGATTGGATTTGCAGCGGGGTGAGCACCGTGAGCCCATCATGGCGCTCCCCATCACAGGGTGCAGAGTCACCCCCGGTGCTGCCCCCCCTCTTGGCAGGCACCCCCCCCGGGGAGGGAGTTGGGGACCCCTCTCTGCACCCCCACACCTTTAATAGTGCATGATGGAGGAGGGGAGTTAATCCCCCTCGGAAAGGCCAGGACAGAGCAGGCAGGGCTAAAAATATGTTGGGAGGGAAATAAAACCTCCTGCGTCAGGGGCTAAAGCCGGGCTCAGAGCCCCGGGCTCGGCCCGGGGGGGCTGGGGGGGCCCTGCCTGATCCCAGCTTCCTTGGTGCTGGGGGGGGATGCTGAGCCGGGGCTGCCTGCTGCCTGCCCTCCCCGGGGTGAACACGGTGCTGCCGACCCCGGGGCGTTTCTCCTGCCTCAGTTTCCCTCTGCGCTCCTGGGGGTGCAAGATGCCACTGTCCCTGCGTCGCATCCCGGCAGCTCCCAGGCTGGGACCCCCGGGGCCCAGGGTGGGCAAAGCGCTGGGTCTTGGGCACCGCTCCAGCCCAGCCACCCCCATAGCCGCAGTCCCCGCCATGTGCCGGGAGCGGGGCTGGGGGGAGCAGGCCACCCCCGGGGCCCCGCGCTGACGCAGGGCCGGGTGGAGGAGCTGGCAGCGCCGGGGCCTGTTGGCAAAGCTTTTTTTTTTTCCAGTTCCATAAAACATTTCCCTTCCTCGGAGCCCCAGGGGGGTTTCGGCTGGGAAGCCACGTGGCCCCGGCACTGCCGGCCACGGGATGCTTCCCGGGGCGGGGGGACATCTCCTTGGCCACGGGCCAGGTCCCCTCCGTGCTCCCCCTGTGCTGCGTGCAGGGCTCCTCCCGGACCCCAGCAGCCGCCGTCGCATCCTGCCTCTGCTGCAGGCTGGCCTGGCGGGTGCCGTGCCTCAGTTTCCCCATCTTTGGAAAGGCAGCGCCGCACCCGGGGGGCAGGTGGGGTCACCCCAGGGAAGTGGCTGAGCTGTCGGCTCCCGCACTCTGAGAGGGACGGGCAGAGACGGCACCTGGGGAAACTGAGGCACCTGGGGGGATCCAAGCGTCTCTGCAGGAAGGCAGCGAGTGGCCCCGGGCGCTCCCACCGCCACGTCTCCCTCCCCAGCGCCCTCCCGGCTCCTCCCCCCGCCGGTGCTGGCTGTGCCGCCGTTAGGTACCATCCCCGGGGCATCCTTACCCCTTCCCCGCGCCCTGGGCACACCGCTCCCCGATYTGGGGTGTATTTAGCAAAGCCAGGGACCAGCAACGCCGATTGTTGCTGGAGGTGAGAGTGCATACGGGCAGACCAGAAGCAGGGTGATGGGCACAGGGTTGGGGCACGTACCGTGCCGCCGGAGAAGCCCCCCCCGGCCCCGACTTCAGCCCACCTGGGCCACCTCCGGCTGCCGGCTGCCGGCGGTGCTGCCTCCCCGGGGAAGGCTGTGCCGGCTGGCGCGGGCCCAGGCAGCGCTGGCACCTGAGCCCGGGGCTGCGAAGAGAGCTGCTTTTCTTCCTGCTGTTTTGAAAAGCAACTGGCAGGTTTGCTGCCTGCCGCGGCCTCCCGTGACCTGCGGCGGCAGCCTCGGTGCGCTCCCCGCGCCCCCGCTTGCAGCCGCACCACCTGCGAGGGCGAGCGCCGGCATCGCCTCCCGCCCCGGCACGTAGGCGCAGGCAGGCGGGCACCGGCCCGGCGCGGGGTGCTTGCGGTGCCCGCGGGGCGGCAGGGACCTGCCTGCTCTGGGATGGCTCAAAGGACCCGGTGGGGCGTTTTTGGGCAGCGCCAGGCGCGGGGGAGCGCAGGGCAGCTCGGTGAGGGGTCCAGGGCCACCGTGGTCCCAGGCACGTGGTGAGCACCAGGTGCTTTATTAGCCCATCCACCGCGTCCCGGTCTGGTCCTGAGCGGGGCTGAGCATCGAGGCAGTAAAGGAAGCGTGAGAGCCCCTTTCTGGCCTTGCATCCGTCCTGGCTGACCCTCCCAACAGGGTGGCCGCATCCAGAGCACGCTGTGGGTACGGTCCAGCCCGTACGCAGCCTTGAGCCATGCACAGATGTTGGCTGGAGGATGCTGTCGGCTCTGGGAAAAAAAATCCCCGGGGTCTGGGAAGAGGAGCTGCGGGAGGTTGCACCGTGTCCTGCCTTCACCTCCGCCCGCGCCGGCGGTGCCAGCCGAGCTGCCCCGGGCACCGGGGCTCCGTGTCCCGGCGTGGGCTGCAAGAGGGGTTTTGCAAGCACGGGGCTGGGTCGTCCCCACCCCAGCTCAGCTGCCGCTGCCGGGAGCTGGGGGGGAGCGTGGCCGCCACAGCCTGTTCTGCCCCACGGGCAGCTCCGGCGCGGGGTCGGGTGTGCGCGGGCGAGGCCAGCACAGCTCGTACCGTCCCCGGCTGCTTTCCCAGGAGCTTCAGCTGCCGCCACTCTCCCTCCTGCTGCCCTGCGCCCGGTGTGCCTCGGTTTCCCCCCTCCCAGCACACCAGTGCCGCTCACCAGCGCCGGGGAAGCCTCGTTAGGATTTGCTGAGCAGGCCGGGAAGCCTGGCCGCGCCATGCCGGCGAGCAGCAAAAATTATGAATAAGCTCTTGTTAATAAATACTTTATGATGAATCCAAATAGATTTCCTCCTCTGGAGCAATTATTGTAAAATGGGCTCTAATACGGTGCAGGGCTGGCCCCGGGAAGGGCTGGGTGCTTTTCAGGGCCTAAGTGCCTCCTTCCATCCCCTCTAATGAGCACTTCCCAATCATTTGCATCTGTCTCAGCAACAGGTCTCATTACCAGGTTAACTTATTACCCAGAGCTGCTTCGGCGAACAGTTAAGAAGTGGCTACCGGCAGCTTTGCTGGGGCTGCACGAGAGCGTTTTGTCCGTGCCGAGGGCACCCGCGGGCTCCGGCGAGGGGAAACCGAGGCTGGGGCGAGGAGCAAGTCCCCGTCRTGCCCCTTTCGGGTACTGGGATTTCGGGATTTTCAGGATTACCGAAATCACTCCGGCTGCATCCCCCCGCCCCCTGCCGCCGCCACACCAAGGCTTCCCGTGGGGGCACGGCGCCCGGTGCCGAACTTGCCAGCCCCTGCCCGGGCTCGCGCGGCCGCGGGGAGTGGGACCTGGCAGGAGCGGCGGCCGTGGGGAGCCGGCAGCAGTTTGGAGGTGTGTGGCTGGCTGGCGGGGAGGCTGAGCATCCTTTCAGAAAATAAACCCTGTGTGGTCCCTGCAGGGCCGGGATGCGGTGAGGTCACCCCGCATCGCTCCCTGCCCGCGGTGGGGATGGCATCCCGTTCCTCCCCAGCACCGGGGCCGGGGTCATGCTGGTGGGGAGCAAAACCCGCTGCTGAGGTGACTGACCTCTCCCGCCCCGTCCTCCTCCTCCCCCCCCGCCTCCCTCCCCTCCCCCGTGAAAACTGCTCCGGAATTTCCTGAGGAAACGTTTTTTCATTGGAAAATTCAGGCTGTTTCGCCGAGCCTGACCTGTTTGGACGAGGCGCTCGAGCGGAGGATGCTCAGAGGCCCGGCCAGCCCGTGCCACGGTGCCTGGCCACGGCGCCCATGCCTGGCGCTGTGTCCCTGTGTGGCACAGAGCATCCCTCACCGTCCCCAGGGTGGAAGGCACCCACCACAGCCGAGCAGCCGGGGTGCAGAGCCCCAGCACCAGCC
Source organism: Oceanodroma leucorhoa (assembly GCA_030449065.1). Lineage (NCBI taxonomy): Eukaryota > Metazoa > Chordata > Aves > Procellariiformes > Oceanodroma > Oceanodroma leucorhoa. The sequence continues at coordinate 900,330 of JASVER010000195.1, read as the reverse complement.
GAGCCGGTGAGGATGGGCAGGAGCGTGGGGAGAGGCAGCGCCTCGGCTGTGCCCCCCCCCCAGCTCCCTGGCACTGCTAAAACCTGGGCTGCCGGACGAGTTAGTCCTGGCACGGCGTGCTCGGCTCCACACAGGGCATCGCTCCTTTCCCTCCCCGCTCCATGGCAGGACTGACACCAGGATGGAGCTGGGCTTGACCCGTGCCTCAGTTTCCCCTCGCAGCATCTGGCGTAGAAAGTCAGCGCTCCACCAGTCCCTGGAATGGGGGTGCGAGGGGGGCCCTGTGCCGGGGCCGGCAGCACCCCGGCGCAGGCGTGCTCCTCCCCAGGTCGCGGGGCTTTACAAGCCCGGGCTGGATGAGGCCCAAGCGCAGGCTCTGCTGCCAGATTCCCATCCGGAAATGCCCCGGGAGCAGCCTCGTCTGGGGTATTGCAGCACGTCTCTGCTTCCCAGCCCCGCAAAGGAAAAACAGCAGGAGAAACACTTAACCAGCCCTTTGCCGGCGCTCCGTGCTGCCGGCTGGGGTGGGAGGGCCAGCGGAGATCGGGCACGGGGACAGACAGAAAAGCGCATCCCTGCCTTTGCTTTCCGAAACGGAGCTGGACATGAAGCTGGCCGGTGTCGGCCGGGGTGGTGTGCCCAGGGCTCACTGGCTGCACGGTGCCGGCGGCATGGCAGGGATGCAGGGCACGGGGACAGTCCCCAAGTCCTCTAGCTTGTCCCCTTGGCACCCAGCTGCAGCCACCCATCTGACCGGCTGTCCTGGTGTCCCCCCCCCCAGCCGCCCTTGCTTGGCCCTGCTAAAGCAGCTTAACTCCGCGCGGCATCTCAGCGCAGGATAAGCCGGGCGGGAGGGAAAGTTGGCGAGGGGCTGATCGGCTTTCGGTGCAGCTCCCGTCCCGCCGTAATCCGGGGGTGGGGCCCCATGACGGCTTCAGGGGCACCGAGGGCCGTAGGGGCTTCTGCACGCAGCGGGTTTTTAGGGGGCCCCACACGTGTGTCCAAGTGGGATCTGAACATCCTCGGCACCGTGGTGAGGGGGGGCAAAGCCGGCGTCTGCTCAGGGCCCAGAAACTGGGGCTCGCACTTGCTGCCCTGGGGCAGGGCACCGAGCATCTCCTGGCCTTCGCAGCGAGGGCGAGCGGCACCCAAGGATGCTGCCTCCCTCAACAGGGATAACCTGGTTCTTGCCCGACATCCCTGCAGCGGTGCCCAGGGTGGCACTGCCCAGCGGGAGGGCAGGGATGGCGACAATGGTGCAGTCCCCCCCCCCAGGCCCTGCGGCCAGCCCTGCCGCCGGCTGCCTGGGGAGGRTGGCGGGGCCAGGGGATGGCAGCAATTTGTACGGCTCGTCTGAATAACCGGCCACCAAGGAAGATCAGCCGCCCACCGCCCCGGCCAAGTATTGTTTTTGGAACTCGCTGCTGCTTTTTTCGGCTCCTGTCTTACTTTTCTTTGACCTTCTTCCCTGATTTAAGACACATGCCCAGCCCTTGCCCAGCTGCACTGAATTAGCGGCTGCTGCTGGGGAGGGAACCAGACCCTGCGGCCGTGCGGGGCTGCAGCCGCCCCGGGAACAGCCGGAGGGGACGGGTCCCCCRGGCAGGGATGGGTTCCCCTGGCACGATGAGTCCCGCAGGCAGGGATGAGTCCCCAGGGTCAGGATGAGTCCCCTGGCAGGGTTGGGTCCTCACGGGTGGGATGGGTTCCCCAGCAAGGGTAGGTCCCCTGTCCCTTGTTGGGACATGGTGGGGGGGACACCCGTGGGGTCACAGCTCTGGTGAAGCTGGGTCCGGAGCAGGGGCTGTCGGCTCCCAAGGACGGCGGGGTCTGTGTCGGAGTGATGGGTCTGGGCTGGCAAATATTGGAGTCTGTGCTTGGGGAGACTTTTGGGGGGTTAGTGGGGCTGTGCTGGTGGTTGGTGCTGATGGTTATTGGCATCTGTCCCAGGTTCGGGGGACGGGAGGGTCTGTGCTGGGATGTCTGTGCCAGGTCACAGCAAGGTCTGTGCAGGGGACGCTGGTCCAGGGGACACCAGGGGCTGCTCTGGGGGACCTGCGCTGGCTGTTAGCAGGGTTTGTGCCAGGGGAGCGGGTCTGGGGTTTCGTAGGGGCTGTGCAGGGGCTGGTTTGGGGTTAATGGGGTCTGTGCTGGATGTGGGGCTGAGTGGGAGTTAGCGGGATCCATATGGGACCGGTCCCTGCCAGGACCCTGCTTCAGGGGACACTGTTCCCTCCAAGCAGGGTCACTTTGGGACAGGGCTGCTTCGGCCAGGGAATGGCATCACTGCCCTGGGATGAGTGTGGCCAGCCGCCATCTCCGCAGCTGCTCGCCCCATCCCACTGCCGGGGCTCGGTCCTCCCCCAGCTCCTGCCTGCGGCCGCCTCCTGGAACCCTCCCCGGAGCAGCACCTGCCCTTGGCACCCTCCCCGCTGGGAGAGTAACCCAAACCCGAGCATGACCCTGCGAACCGGGGCCACGGCACGAAGGTGGCGGCTCCCACCAGCCACCCCCCACCCGGCCCTGGCAGCCTCCGGTGGGACTTGAGCGCGGAGCTGGGCTCCTTCCTCCGCATCGTCACCTGTCCTGAGGGACCCCGAGGGCCAAATCCTGCCCTCAGGGACCAGCTTGCTGCCGCCCTGGCCACGCACAGGGATGCTTGGCCCTCTCGCTGCCATTTTCCAAGCCGTGCTGATCACCTCCGGGAGGGCTCCCGACACCTCTCCATCCCCCGGGGGGGGGGGGKGGGCCTCCCCCCGCCAGGAAGCACTGATTTTCCGAACTGGGAAAAAAAAAATTGGATGCGTGAAGGAGGAGTGGAGGAGGGGGATGCATTTTCCTTGTTTTCTTTTGGGGCCGGACTCATCCAGCAGCGCTCGCCAAATGGAAAAAGGCAGTCAGAGCACGCCTTGTGCACTGGGCCAGGCGCCAGCTGCCGGGCTGGCCGCAACTGGGGCAAACTGGGGGAGTTTCCCGCTGGTCCGGAGGGAGCGGAGAGGTTCAAGGCACCCGCAGCCCGTGCAAGAGCACCCGGGATGCTGGGGGTGTGGGGGACCCGTCCCTTGGGTGCTGCGGTCAGGCAGTGCCTGACACCGGCACGGTGGCTCCGGCGGGCACGATGTCAGGCGGGATTTCTGCGCCTGTCGGGAGCGGATCCCGGCACGCGTGGGTGGGGAGGGGAGAGGGTCCGGGTGCCGCCAAGGCGGCGTGCCTTGCGCAAGTGTCTGCCCCTCCACGGCACCGCCGGCTCCGGTACGCCCCAGCCACCCCCGGCAGGTTATTGACCTGGGAGCGTTGCAGCCGGTGGGATTTATGGGGGGCTGCCGGGACGGGGGGGATCCCGCTGCGTGGGGAGGGGCTCCCTGTCCCTGGCGGGCACGCGCCTCTGCCACAGCTCTTCCTCCTGGTTGCGCTGGGATGCAGCCCGGTGGGGATGTCCCCGGCGGGTCCCCGCGGGTTCCCCAGCCGTCCCCGGATGGGTCTGGGTGCGGGCTCGGCCAGGAGTGACCGCCTGTCCCTCTGCTCCCGCAGGATGAATTCCACCCCTTCATCGAGGCGCTGCTCCCCCACGTCCGGGCCTTCGCCTACACCTGGTTCAACCTGCAGGCCCGCAAGCGCAAATACTTCAAGAAACACGAGAAGAGGATGACAAAGGATGAGGAGAGGGCGGTGAAGGATGAGCTGCTGAGCGAGAAGCCAGAGGTGAAGCAGAAATGGGCCTCGCGCCTCCTGGCCAAGCTGCGCAAGGACATCCGGCCCGAGTGCCGCGAGGACTTCGTGCTCTCCATCACAGGCAAGAAGCCCTCGTGCTGCGTCCTCTCCAACCCCGACCAGAAGGGGAAGATGCGCCGCATCGACTGCCTGCGGCAGGCAGACAAGGTGTGGCGGCTGGACCTGGTCATGGTCATCCTCTTCAAAGGGATCCCGCTGGAGAGCACCGACGGCGAGCGCCTGGTCAAGTCGGGCCAGTGTACCAACCCCATCCTCTGTGTCCAGCCCCACCACATCAGCGTCTCCGTCAAGGAGCTCGACCTCTACCTGGCTTACTTCGTCCGCGAGAGAGGTGGGTGCTCGTCTGTCTTTGGGCGGACCCAGGATTCCCCCACCAGAGCCGGCTCCCTGGGGGGTTTGTTCCAGCTTTCCCRTCCCCCCTGATGTCCGTCGCATCCCCAGCTCTGGCTCGGGGACACGTTTCCCGTTCCAGACCTTGCAAAGAGGAGCCCAGTGCTCCCCTCCCCCCAAACTGCTGCCTGAGCGGGTGCCCCCCACCCTGCCCACGCGACCCCACTTCCCAGCCGGGATGGATCCTGGCTGCCCCGGGAGGCGCGTGCCAGGGAGGGGAGGAGGCAAGTGGTCCCTGAGGATGCTCCTGATTCTGGGTGTCCCTGGAGGGGGGTCTTGGGCAGGTTGACCCCACAGCCCGTGCCTGCCTGAGGTGGCTGCCTGTGCCCGGCTGCCCAGTGAGGAGCGGGTGGGCGGCGTGGGCAGGGAAGGGACGGCCTGTTCCCAGCGTGTCCCCCGAAGGCTGGAGCTGGGAGTGGTCCAGCAGTGCCAGTTTGCCTTGGGCTGTGGTCCCGGTCCCTCACCCAGTGGGTGACTGAGGTGGGGACAGGAGCAGCCGAGGCTGGCTGGGGAGGGGGCAACAATAATGCCAGCAAGGGCAAATCCCAGCAGCTCCTGCTGTGCACCGAGGGGATGCTGCTCCCCTGCCCTTCACCTGCCCGGGGGTCCCAYGGACCCACTGGGAGGACTGGGCTGGTTTCACTACAGCAAGGAGGGAGGGTGAGACCTGCTCTAAAAGCCTTGACGATCGAAAGGGGGAAACTGAGGCACAGTGGGCAGGGCAGACGGCAGTTTCCAGTCTCAGAGGATTAGGTCCCTCAGCCATCATCCTCGCTGCCCACTCACGCCACCTCCCCGCGTGTCAGGAAGGGGAAGCTCGTAGTAGCTCAGGACAGATCTTATTTTATCCGGGCAGTTTTGCCGTCCCCGGCTGATGACGTGCTGGCACAGACACCCTCTGGGCAGCTGGGGTCCCCCACAAACCCTGACATCCCCCAGCACCCCCAGGCAGGTGAGGAGCCCAGGGAGATGCTGCGTGATCCCCATGGGTGAGGGCAGGGCTCAGTTTCGCAGAGATGATGCAGAGCCAGCAGGGTCTGTGACATGCAGCCCCGAGGGGTGGGTGAGGGGCTCATGGCCCCCCCATGGCCAGGCCAGGCTGCCCAGGTGTGCAGGGACCAGGACATCGGTCCTCTCCTGGCAGCAACCCCCTGCGCACACCCGCAGCACTGGGTGATGCCCCCCCAAGCTGTGCCCCCCGGCCCCGTGAGCCTGTCCCCATCGGACCACAGCGGGGGGAGCGTGGGGCTGGTGCCTCCTTGCCCAGCACTGGCCAGGGACAGGTAGTGACACCACGGAGGGCACCGCGATGCCGGCAATCCCAACAAAGGGGGTGCCAGCGCCAGGAATCGTGGTGGGCACAGGCAGCCGGAGACGGCTCTGCCCCTGCCTGGCCAGCGGCAGGATATGCTGGGTGTCACTGGGGAAACTGAGGCACGGTGGGCATGCGACCCCCCCGCTCCCCAGAGAGCCGTATGTCCCCGGCAGGGTACTAGGGGGAACCGCCAAGCCCTCATGGCTTTGGGGAAAAGCAGGGCACAGCCTCTGCCAGGGAATAGCCAGGGCCGGATCCTGCCCCAGGACCCCGGTGGGACCCCGGGCAGGTGGGGGGCATGGGCGATCAGCAGGGGGGGGCGTGTGTGCAGTTGCTCACGTGTGTGCAGCCAGGACCTGCCTGCCCGGCTGCGTCTCCCAGCGTGTGTGCACGTGTGGTGCCGGCACCGTACGCCCGTGCCCACGCCTGTGGCTYGCCCGCTCAGAGGCAGGATGGGACCCAACAGAGCCTGGTTCTGCCCTTTTCCAGCGGTGCACTGGGAACAGTGGGTGCTGTGCTGGGGGCAGGGGGGGCCCGGGTGCTGGCTGGGGTGGGGGCGTGGGTGCCCCGTGCAGGATGGGGCAGCACCTGCTGGGCCGGGTAGCGGGGTGTCATGTACTGGGCTGAGACATGGCCACGCTGGGCTGAACTGGGATGGGGTACTCGGCTTAACTGGGGTGCTGCATGCCGTGCTGGGGGCACCCCATACTGGCTGGGATGGGGACGCGGTATACTGTGCTGGACTGGGGGCACCCTGCACTAGCTTGGCTGGAGGTATAGTGTCACACTGGGCTGGGGGGTACCCTGTACTGGGCTGGACTGGGAGCATCCCCACCCTGGACTGGGAGCCCTACGGTGGCCGCGCTGACAGGAGGGACCAGAACCCCCATGGCAGCCGTGATGGGGTTCCCTATACTGCTTGGCGTGCCGCATTGGGGTGCCTGTGTCGGCGGGTTCCCTGGCCACACCGCAGCCGGCGGGTGTCCCTGGGGAGGTGGCTGCCCCTCTGCCACCCCCCACCCCTCCCACCGGCGACCTTGACCCCGGCGTCTGGGTCCCCAGCAGCCGCAGTCACCTGACTGTCTAATTGGGAACACAGCGGCTGTAAATACTCTCTGATAAGGCCTGGCAGCCGCTCACTTTCCCTGTTAAGGTCGCTCTGTGCCCCGGTTAAGGGGGACCGCGGCGGGCCAGCGGCATCAGCTGCGCCAGGGGTGGGACCCCCCGGGGTGCTGCAGGGTGCTGGGTGCTGCAGTGGGGTGGGTGCTCGGCGTTGCCCCGGCGCCCAGCCCGCAGTGGGTGCTTTCTGTGGGTCTGTGGCTAGCGAGGGGTTATCTGGCCTGCCGCATCGGTGGGGAAACTGAGGCAAGAAGGGACGTTGGGGCAGCCACGGCACCCACGGGACCCTGCGCTTGTATGGCCAGGCCAGGTGACGGCACCGCTCAGGGTGTGCGGGGCGTCCCCACGGCCTCGCACGCTCGCTGGCCTCCTCCCTGCCCAGCACGCTGCCTGCTCCCTCCTGCCTGCTCCCTCCTGCCTGCTCCCTCCTGCCTGCTCGCTCCCGCTCGCTCCCACACGCTTTCCCCCTTTGCACATCTCACCGGGCAGCCAGACCCCCCCACAGCATCCCCAGCCCCAAAGGGGCCGGGGGGGGGTGAGCGGGAGGAGGCTGGGGGGGATCTCACCCACGCAGGGGCCCCCCGGCCGGGCAGCTCTGGCTCCCCGCAGCCCCCGCAGCCCCCCATGATCAGGCCGGAGCACGTGGGCTCTCGGCTCCCCCGCCTACGCCCGGCTTGTTTTGCTGGTGTCAGCACAATTTCTCAGCCGCTGCTCTGGCAACGCCGGGGAGGGGAGGCGGTGGAGGAGCCCCCCAGCCCTGCTCTCCCCACCCGGGGTTGGGGGCAGCCGGGGGGGGGCTGAGCTCCCAGCTCCCCCTCTCACCCCCCGGACTGATGCCAAGGGCCAGCTCTGCCTCTCGGCTCTTTCTTGCCCCCCATCCTTCTGCCTGGAAGAACCTGCCCGCCTTTCCATGCCCCCGGGTGCACATGGGGAAACTGAGGCATGAGCGATGGCGGGCTGGGGGGAGGCCCCATCCCAGCCCCGCTGGCCCTGGTGGGGGGCTGCTGTGGGGTGCAGGGGAGCGCCGGATGCCTGGATCCGCTCCCCAGCACTCGGCAGTGCAGCACCGGCCCCCGGCACACCCTGCCCAGCACCCATGGCCCCCGGTGCCCACGTGGGCAAGGGGGGCTGCAGACTAGGTGCAGGGCTGGGTGCAGGGCTGGGTGCAGGATGGGAGCAGGACTGGGTGCAGAATGAGTGCAGGGCTGGGTGCAGGGCAGGTTGGTGGACTGGGTGCAGGGCTGGACGCAGGATGGGTGCAGGGCTGGGAGCAGGGCAGGATGCAGGATGGGTGCAGGGCTGGGAGCAGGGCAGGATGCAGGGCAGGATGCAGGGTGGGTGCAGGGCTGGGTGCAGGATGAGTGCAGGGCTGGGAGCAGGGCAGGATGCAGGATGGGTGCAGGGCTGGGAGCAGGGCGGGATGCAGGATGGGTGCAGGGCTGGGTGCAGGGCAGGTTGGTGGACTGGGAGCAGGGCTGGGTGCAGGATGGGTGCTGGATGTGAGCAGGGCTGGGTGCAGGGCTGGGCTGTGCACACCGCAGTGGGGGAGGGGATGGCGCTGCAGCCCAGAGCTGGGTGTGCAGCGGGGGGGGGGGGACTGGGGGGGGAGCTCGGAGGTCGCTGGTGAAAGTCAAAAGCATTGCAGTAAAATGGTAATCAATCTCCCCAGTCGATGGTGCCAGGACCTTCGAAGCATTACAGAGAGATTCCTCCCAGCAGCTCCTGACGGCAGCAGCCAGTCTGGGGGGGCCGGTGCCCCCCTCCCTGCACCCTCACCTCAGTGCTCCCCACCTCCGTGGGCCCCCCTCCCTGCGCCCTCACGCCTGTGCCTCCATCCCTGCATCCCCATCCCTATGCACCCAGCCCTGCATCCCGCATCCCTGGACCCCCATCCCGGCACCCCCATCCCAGCACCCCCTATCTCTGCATTCCCATCCTGGCACCCCTCATCCCTGAACCCCCATCCCTGGACCCCCCCCTTCCTCGTGCCCCCATCCCTGCATCCCCATCCTGGTACCCCCCATCCCTGGACCCCATCCCCATTCTAGCCGGGCTCCAGGAGCTGGGAGGAGGCAGGATGGGGTCAGTGCTGGCCTCTCGCACCCTTTGGGGTGCTCTGGGTTTGGCAGGGACCCCGCAGCCGACATGCTCAGCAGGGTGGGGGGGGAGGGCAAGGCTCTGCCCTGGGGTGAGCTTCCCCCAGCAGTGCCTGGCAGCTGAGCCCCTCCCAGGGCTGTGCAGGGTGAGAGCAGATGGGTGCCCAGGGCAAGCAGGCGGCGGGCCCCAGGGTGGCATCCTGCTCCCGGCACCCCCGGCACGCTGCCGCGTGCAGCCGGCCATGCCGCCGGCAGCGGACAGCACCCGAGGGTGGGGGGAGGCAGGGACCTCCATGCCGCGCCAGCATCTGCGTCTCCCACCGCCTAGCAGCCCCTTATCTCCCCTCACCAGCCTCGCCGCTGGCYGCGGCGCGAGGCAGATGGCACCAATCTGCCGGGGAGCCCGTGCCAGGGCTCTCATCCCGAGCGCGCCTGCCGGCCGTGCCAGGCCGGCCGTGCCAAACGTCTGCGCGGTCCTTCCAGATGGCGGAGCAGGCGTTTCCCCGGGCAGCGTCGCTCCGCCAGCCCCCGTGCAAATATTTATCGGCAGGGTCGCGAGGAGATTGATGGGGCGCACAATATTTGGGCTCTGCCGTTCGCAGAGTTGGGCACTGGCGGGCAGGCGGGGCCAGAGAACCCCCCAGCACACAGATAAGCACATGGAAAGCCTCCTCCCGCTCCAGGTATCTCTCCACTCCCAGCCAAACAGCCAGGGAGGCCGGGCTTGAGGGGAGCGAGATAGGCAGAGCCCAGCGGGTCCTGGAGGAGAGACCCCCCGGGAAAGGGCGCAAGGGTACAAGACATCAGAGAATCGACAGGGGCTGGGTTCCTGCCCCCGAGAGCTGCATTGATGCGGAGGCGGGGTGGAAGGGGGCTCACCAGGGTGCGGTGACCCCAGCCATTCCCGTCCCCTGTGGCGTCACCACCTGGGGGACCAGCCATCCCCATGCCTGGCCCCGCCACGAGCCTGGCGGCGACAATAGCCGGGGCGGTTTCGGCATGCTGGAGCTCTCTGGATCGATGTGCTGGCGACCTTGGGGAGGTCAGGGCTTCCCCGGCTCTCCCGCAGTGCGCCGAGCCGGCGGCGTGCCGGAGCCAGCCGGCTTCCCCGCAGTGCCCAGCTGGCAGGGGGCAGCCCCAGCCCCGCGTCACCAGTGAAGCGAGTTGCCCCATGCTCAGCCCCGTGGCCTCGGCCGCGGTAAGCGGTGCCTGCCAGGGACTTGGCACGGGGTGCCGTGTCCTGTGGTGCCAGGGTGGGGGGGGCAAGGGGCCGGAGCAGTTCCCCATGTCGTTCGGCGCCCGATGAATAAAAGATGAGCAAGCTCCGTCTCGCGAGCACCTGCCATCCCCCGCCTTCGCCACCCGCTGTCCCCCCACGCTGGCAAGCGCCGTGCCCTCCCCGGGGCCGCAGTTGCCATCCTGGCCGGGCGCCCGGCTCCGTGCCGTGCTGGCAAGGGACAGCTGGGGCGGCAGATGCCCGTGGTGCTCCCTCCCACTGGCGGCCGTGGGCATGGAGGGGGGGAACAGACGCCGCCAAGCCCCCCGGCGTGCTGCTGCACCCCCGAGCCGGGCTGGCACCGACAGCTGGGGCCTGGGGTCCCCTGCCATGCCGGCCCCCGCACTGGGGTCTCAGCCAGCCCCGGGGAGGGCTTGAACCTGCTCCCCCCCCCCCAGCCCTGTGTGGCCTCAGACCTCGGCCCCGGGGTGGGAGATTCCCACAATGCACTGGGAGCGATGCCTGCGGTCAGGGTGGGGGTGGGGGGGCCGTGTGGGAGGCCTGGGGGACTCTATTGGGGGGGGCTGGCTGTGCCACAGCGGGGGGCTGCGGTGTGCCGTGGGGGTGTGCCATGGGGGTGTGCCATGCCGTGGGGCTGTGCTGTGGGGCTGTGCCGTGGGGTGTGCCGTGGGGGTGTGCCGTGCCGTGGGGCTGGGGTTGGTGGGGCAGCGAGATGCTGGCAGCCCCCAGCAGCTGCCCGGGGCCAGGCCCCTTGGCTGGGCAGGCAGGGCAGGCAGGGGCAGTGGGTCCAGCAGGGCAGTGGGTCTGTCCAGGGGGCCAGGCCTGGGACCCTCAGGGGTATCTGCAGAGTTGAGGTGTCCCCCTGCACCCCCCATCTCCCTTCTCCTTCCTCCTGCCTTCCTCCTGCTTTCCCTTCCCTTCCTCCCTCCGCCCTGTCAGCTCTTTCCCTCTTCCCTTATTTATATTTTCTTCTTTCTTTTGTTCTTTTTCTTTTTCCTTTCCCTTTCCCTTTCCCTTTCCCTTTCTTTCCCTTTCCCTCCACTTTCATTTCTTCCTTCCTTTTTTCTTTCTTTCTCCCTCCGGCCCTCCCTCCCTCCCTTCCTTTCTCTCTCCTATCCCTCTCTCCTCTCTCCCATCCCCTCCCAGCAGCTGCTCCCCCGGTTGCCCCCCAGCCCCCCCAGCCCAGGGCAGAGGAGCTGGGTGCCAGCACCCTGCGGGGGGGTGTCTCAGGGGGAGCGTGGGGCTCAGCCGTCCCTTTGTCCGTCCCACTCTTGCCCGTCCCTTTGTCCGCTGCCATCTGTCCCCGCTCGCCTCCGCGGGCGCCGGCAGCCCTGGATGTGGCCCAGGCCTGGCAGGGCTGAGCGAGGGGGCGGCCGCGCCGCCCGCGTAGGGGGGGTTCCCCCCGGCCGCTGCCGTCTCCCCGCGCCGGCCGGGGTCGGCCGAGGACAAACCCGCTCGCTCCCAGCACGCCGGCGCTCGCTCGCAGGCGCCGGCCAACGTGCTCGCGCCTCCCCAGCCTCCCGCCCGGGCCAGCTGGCTGCAGCCGGCGAACGTGGCAGCGGGGCGCGTCCGTCCCCCCTCGCCGCCTCGGGGGATGCCTCCGGCCAGGACCTCCCTGGGGTTTTGCTCGGCTSGGGGAGGAGAAGCTGCCGCCCCCACGGCATTCGCGGGCTGGCAAGAGAGCRGGCTGAGACCCAGCAAACTCATCTCACCCCCTCACAGCACCGCAGCCCTCCGGGCATGGGGGGTGCTGAAAGGGGAGCGGGGCGTTATAAAGGGCATGGCGGAGGGTTCCGGTGCCCCCGGCGTGCTGGCCAGCCCGGCTGAGCCGGGATTTACCCGGCACACACGGYGTTTCTCGGGGTATTATATAAAGGAGGTTACACAAGCGGGTCTGTTCCGGGTTTTATGTAAGGGCCACCCCAGCCCGCCCGGCAGCGGGACGGGCAGAGCCGCTCAGACCAGTGGGGCCACTGGGGGGTGGGGGATGCTGGGCGTCTGGCAGGGAGGGGCCCCCAAATCATCACCCCCCCCCAGCTTTGCCCCCCCTAGCCCTTGCAGTGGGGCCAGCACCCCACAGCACTCAGGCTCCCTCAGGTCTCCAGGCGTCCCCCATCCTGACCAGGCTGTTCACTCTGGGCCCTAATGATGCACGCTGTGGGGGAGGGCCAGCTGGAGGCCCCGGGGGAGCTGTGTGTTGCTCCTAGGTAGGTGCTGGGGCCGCACTGCCACCGAGGGAGAGGCAGGGGGACAATTCCCCGGGGGACTTAGCCCTAAGCTGGCCCCAGGGGAAACTGAGGCACRGGGCAGGAGCCTGCAGGCAGCGGTGCTGAACCCACTCCCATCTCCTGCCCTGTCACTAGCAGAGCTGGGTAGGGAGGAGGAAAGCTGCTGCCCTCGCCGGGGGGCCTGGGCCACACGCACCAGCACCGGCGGCTGCACCAGCACCGGCGGCTCCACCAGCCCTGAGCATCCTCCAGCCTCTGCGCCTGCGCCCTGMGCCGCTGCCGGTAACACCGTGCCCTGTTACCATCAGCGCTCAGGCACAGAGCCAGGGCTCTCCYGCAGCTGCGCCAGTCCCGGGGGGCACCCAGCCTGCAGGGACCCCCCCCAGGGTTGGCCCCGCTGCCCAGGGGTCGTTCCCACGCGCCGAGGCCACGGGCAGGGAGTCGCTGTGGGGCCGGCGGCACCCTGCCAGCCAGAGGGGCCGAGGTGCCGGGGATCCATAATTCAATGGGTGGCATCGGTCCAGGCTGCCAGCGCGGCTGGGAGCCTGGGTAGCCCTTGCCCCCCCCCTGCCCCAGCACACACTTTGCTATTTTTAAAAGCAATTGGATCGACCTGTTTGGGCAGCAAGCACTCTCCCCCTCCACGCCGGGGGGGACCCTGGCACTGAACCCCTCCCCCCTAGGCTCCCCACAATGTGGCAGCAGGGCCCCCCCCGCCTCCATCCCCCATCCCGGTCCCAGGGGGTGCGGAGGGTGCAGGATGCCCCCCATCAACGAGGCCGGGGGGTGCGGGGGGCTCCCCAGCCTTCTTTCGCCTTCCCAGTGCATCCGAGCCACTTGTTGGGTTCTGTGTTTCGTGTCCCCCCCCAAAGAACGTCCCTTGGGGGGAGCGAGGCCACAGCGGGAGCCCAGTGATCCCTTCGCCATTTTAGCGCGCGCCGGCCGGCCGCAGGCAGCCGTCACATGGCGGTGAGAGCAGAGTTTGGCCCGGCTGCGCCGCGCCGGAGGAGGCAGCCAGAAATCTGCTGGCGAGCTTGCCCGGCCCAGCCGTGAGGATCGCCGGCAGCTGGGGGGTTACCGAGCCCGCAGCCCCCGTCCTCGCGCCCACATGCCTCCGTCAGCGGGGACACGAGGGTGCCGGGAGGGGACAGTCCTGCTGCCAAACCTCGGAGCTCGGGAAAGTCCCCAGTGCTCCTTGGGGTGCGTGGCTGGGATTGGGGTGCTCGGATTGGGGAGAGGCCCCCGGGGTGCCCCCTGGGAACAGGGGTGGGTGGGATGGTGTCGGCGGTGCTGGGTCAGGGTGATGCTGGTGGGGGGGTGGGGGCACAGAGACACGGGGGGCACCCAGGGGTGCGGGGGGGGTATCCAGGGTGAGCGAGTGGCCCTGCCGGGTGCCCTGGGGGGAACAGGGGCCAGGCTGGGGCGGCTTTTGGGGGGAGCAAAGGGCTGTGCCAGGCGTCCTGGGGGAGCAAAGGTCCATGTGGAGCATCTGGGGGTGAGGAAGGGTCTATGTGGGGCATCTCGGGGCAAGCAGGGTCCATGCAGGGAATCTCAGGGCGAGCAATCATGGGAGGTCCCATGGGCCAAGCCGCCGGCCGCGTGGGGCACGTCGGAGGCCGCTGAGTGAGGGCACGGCCCGGGGGGCTTCCCAGCAGGCGAGCACCCCCGGGAGCGGGCAGCTGGGTGCCATCCCGGGAGCGAGCAGGGGGCCGGGGAGCCCCGAATAGATGGCGGGGGGGCGCGGGGAGCCGGGCCGGCCTCGGGGCTGTAACCGCGAGACACCGCCCCGTGCCTTGGCCGGGCTCCACCGCTAACCACTTCCAGAGCCGCTGTGAGATTTGTTGTTTTAAGAGGCGAGGAGGGGCCGTGTCCGGCCGCGCCGTGCCCGCGGGTGCGCGGGGGGTCCCTGCCGCTGCTCACCCCCTTCCCCGGCTCGCTTGTGTCCCGCTCACTCTCGCCGCCCGCTCCCGCATGCTTGGGCATGCGGCAGCTTTCAAAATGGGGAAAAAAAAGGGAAAAAAAAGAAAAATGGAGAGAAGGGGGGGAAAAAAACCCCGCGCCCGTCGCCGGGGGAATTTCTGCTCCCTAAAATGGCTGCCTGGAGGAAGCCAAGTGTGCGGGCAAGCGCGCGGGCAAGCGCGCGGGCACGGGGCTGGCTGGCGGCGGGATGCGGCGTTGGGGCGGGATGCCATGGGGCCGCCGGCACGAAAGGGCTGCCAGGCCAGCGCGGGGAAAAGGTGGGGAGGAACGCCAGCAACTGGGGAGGGAGACAAAATGGCTGCGTTCGGCGTCGACGTCAAGCGGCCCCGGGGGTGGCGCRGGCGGCACACGGGGGTGTCAGGGTGGGGGGCGGCGCGGTCCCACTGCCCGCATGGTTCGGCCTGGCCAGCCAAAAATAACCGCCCCAGGCGCTGCGCGTGCACAAGGGACTGGGGGGGGAGCGCGGGGCCGGAGGGGGGAGAAAAAGGGGGAGAAAAAAAGGAAAGAAAGGGAAAAAAACCCAAGCCACGGCAGGCGGGCTGGCAGCAGCGGCCGCTCTGTTGTGATGGTGTTGTTTGGATTGTCGCAGCCCTTTCCCGGCATCAGCCAAAGCTGCGAAAGAGAAACGCCGAAGGCCAAGGGGTGGGAGGAGGAGGAGGAGGATGGGGGAGCCGGAGAAAGGACGAGGAGGGGGGGAAATACACGGCGAAAGTTTTGGATGGGCTTTGGGGGCAGCCGGGTGAGGGGCGTGCGGCCGAGCCTGCGGCGGGGAGGAAGGATGCTCCCGAGTGTGGCTCAGGCCCCGGTGGGGTGCAGGGAGCCAGAGGGTGTGCTGGCCGCGCCGTGCCGTGCCGCGCCGTGCTGTGCCGTGCCGCGCCGTGCCTGCCGTGCCGGGGTGTGCCGGTGCTGCTGAGCTCAGCGTCTGAGCCGGGTTATTTTTAGCTAAGATGGAGCGGGGACGGCGGGGGCTTCGGGGGTCGGAGCGGGTGCTGCCCTGAGGCCCTGCTGCCATGCGGGGGGCTTGGGGGAGGCAGGACGAGGTGCCACGGTGCGGCGAGGGCAATGCCCGGCCGCGGTGACGCTGCAGGCAGGGATGGGTCACGGCAGCGGCTGAAGGGAGGAGAGGAGGCAGGGAGGCAGAAGCGGGGCCAAGTGGCCGTCATCCTGCATGCCAGCGCAGGGGTGTCCCCGTTCCTGTTGCCGGTGGGGGGGCCCGCAGGGAGGGATGCTCAGCGGCTTTTCCCTGGTGGCTGGGGACGTGCCAGCTCGGTCGTGGTCCTCCTGTGGGGTGGGAGGCACTGGCCAGACTGTGCCTCAGTTTCCCCCCCGCAGCAGCGAGGCAAGGGAGGCTGCTGGGGCGGTTAGCCGGCAGGTATCCCCGGTTTTTACCGGCGTGGGGTGGCTCATCCCAGTGGTTTTTATCTCTTGCAGATGCAGAGCAGAGCAGCAGCCCCCGGACGGGCATCGGCTCGGACCAGGAGGACAGCAAACCCATCACGCTGGGTGAGCRGGGCGGGCAGGGCTCGGGCAAGGGCTCAAGGGACACCCGAGCCCGTCCCCAGGGTCCCTGCGGCAGAGGCAGCCCCCTCGACAGGCGGTCGTGCCCTCCGCACYGGCAGCTCCCGCCAGCTGCCTCGGTGGCCCCCAGCACCAGCCAGCCGCTGCCTGGCACCTGCAATGAGCTGGGCATGGCCTCAGCCTCATCCATGAGGGCCGTGTCCCTTGGGGACAGCAGCTGCTGTGGGGGTACCACGGTGGGAGTGCAGCCCCCAGCCCTGCTGGCGTTCTCAGCCGCAGGGAAACTGAGGCACGGAGCAGCCCCGGGGTGTCCTCGGCAGAGGGGACCGGTCGGGGTGGTCCCTTGCTGGGGGAGGGAAGTGAAGTGAAGCCGGCTGAGGACGGGGCGGGCGGGTGGCATTACGGGGGATTTGGGGGTGTTGGGGTGCCCTCATGCATTGCCACAAGACAGGAGGGGTGGTCCTGTCCCCACCCCCCCAGCGCTCCCTCCCCTCTCCCACGCAGATTCGACAGACTTCCAGGAAAGCTTCGTCACCTCCGGGGTGTTCAGTGTCACCGAGCTCATCCAGGTGTCCCGAAGTGAGTGCCACCGTGATGCCACCACCCCCCACCGGCTGCCTGGGCACGGCAGCATCCCGACAGCTCCCCCATCCYGGCTGCGGGCTGGGGCTCCCCTCCCTGCCGAGTGGGGGGTAATGCCGGGCCCCCCTGATCCCCCTCTCTCCCCGCAGCGCCAGTGGTGACGGGCACGGGGCCAAACTTCTCCCTGGGGGAGCTGCAGGGCCACCTGGCCTACGACCTGAACCCCTCCAGCACCGGCATGAGGAGGACGCTGCCCAGCACCTCCTCCAGCGGGTAGGTGCCGCCGGGGCCGTGCCGGGGCGATGCCGGGGCCGTGCCGGGGCGATGCCGGGGCCAGCCCGAGCACGGCCGTGGGCCGCTGGCCATCTTGCCGCGGGGGAGGTAGGGGACAGGCCGGATCCTGCCGTGGGCTGGCGCTGATCCCTTCCCTGCCCCCCAGGAGTAAACGGCACAAGTCGGGGTCCATGGAGGACGACATCGACACCAGCCCGGGCGGCGAGTACTACACCTCCTCCAACTCCCCCACCAGCAGCAGCCGCAACTGGACAGAAGACATGGAAGGGGGTAGGTGCCTCCCTATAGGGGCCTCCCTATAGGTGCCCTCCTGCTGCTATAGGGCCCCCCAGCCAGCTCACGAGTTCTCTACGGGCGCCGCTGTCAGACCTCCCCTGTGAAACCCTGGGCACTCTGTATGTGCCGTGGTGTTGCTATAGGGCACTCAGGCCAAAGCACAAGCTGGCTATAGGTGCTGTGGTGTTGCTATAGGGGCTGTGGTGTTGCTATAGGGCCCCTCAGCAAGTCACTGCTTCTCTATGGGGGATGTGGTGTTGCTATAGAACCCCCCATCAAGGCACAGGCTGCCTATAGATGCCATGGTGTTGCTATAGGGCCCTCAGGCCGAAGCACAAGCTGGCTATAGGTGCTGTGGTGTGGCTATAGGGCCCCTCAGCAAGTCACTGCTTCTCTATGGTGTTGCTATAGAGAGGGGGCTATAGARCCCCCCATCAAGGCACAGGCTGCCTATAGGTGCCATGGTGTTGCTATAGGGCCCTCAGGCCAAAGCACAAGCTGGCTATAGGTGCTGTGGTGTGGCTATAGGGCCCCTCAGCAAGTCACTCTTTCTCTCTGGGGGCTGTGGTGTTGCTATAGAGCCCCCCATCAAGGCACAGGCTGCCTATAGGTGCCGTGGTGTTGCTATAGGACCCCTCTGCTTGGGCACAGGCTCTCTATAGGTGCCATGGTGTTGCTATAGGACCCCCCCCCCTTTAAAACACAGGCTCTCTGTAGGTGCCATGGTGTTGCTGTAGGGCCCCTTGATTTAGGCATAGGCTCCCCATAGGTGTCCAGGTGTTGCTCTAGTCCCCCCCATTTAGGCACAGGCTCTCTGTAGGTGCTGTGGTGTTGCTACAGCCCCCCCCCCCCCGCACTGAGGCACGGACTCTCTCTATAGGTGCTCTCTATAGGGCCAGCCCAGCGCCCCAGCCCCACGCCAGCCTCTCCCAGCCCCACGGCGGCCGCTGGCGCTACGGACAGCTTGCTTTCTTGCTTGGCGGTTTTTTTCCCTTTCCTGTCTAGACAGCCCCAATTAGCTGTTCATTAAGAAAAGGGGGGGGCTGGGCTAATTAAAGCGATACTGCGGGGCTGGCACGACGGCTCCCACGCCCCAGGGCGCCTTCGCGGCGCTGCAGGCGAAGGAGCCGCTCGTCTTTTCTCCCCCCTTGGCTCTTATCCTGCCTCCCCACGGCCCCAACGGCGGGGCAGGATCCGTTCTGTCCCCCCCAGCCCTGCCAGGGCCCGGGGGGTGCCCGGCCGGGGGGGCTGCAGGCACCCATCCTGTCYGAAGGAGGCTTGGGGAAAGCCAGTCCTGCCCCAGGACGGTGCCMCATACGTGCCGGGGACTGTGCCCCAGCCTGCCCCACCTCAGGCCCCATGGGGCCGGTGCCACAGGGGGCAGGTGGGAGGGCAGGAGGGTCCTTGGGGGGAGATGTAACCCCCTCCCCGAAGCATTGCCCGCGGGCGTGCGTGGCGGGAGGGAGCCGTGCAGGGGCGTCCCTGTTCCCCGCCGGTGGCCTGATCCCTGGCAGGGGTGAGGGGGGGCGGCGGGGGGGCTCAGCCGCGGCAGCGGGGGGGGTTATGGCAATCCCGTACGGGATGTTCTGGGAAATCCTCCTAACCCCCGGCTGAGAAGGGGCTAAACTCATTACCGGGCCTGGGCCAAATGGCCAGAGCTAAAGCCACGGTGGCGGGGGATTAACACGCCCGCCGCCCCCTCCSGCTCGGCCCTGCGCCCCAGGGTGGCCCTCGGGGACCCGGGCACCYGGCGCTGCGTGGGGGTYCTGGGGGCTGGGGCYGCAGGTCCTTGGAGGGGTCACCCCCAGGCTGGCACMTTTCTGCCTCCCCAGGAGCTCCTTGAGCTGGCCTGAGGTGGCCCCAGCCCCGGGGCACCAGGGGAGGTGGGTGCCCAGTGGGGGCTGCAGGGTCACGGGGGCACCCGTGGGGGCACCCACTTCTGTACCTGGGGTGAGCACACGCACACACACAGAGCTGTGCACACTCCTGTGCGCTTGCATGCACAGTTGTGCCGCACAGGCACACACGCACGCTCCGGCTGATGCCMGTGCATCAACACACGCCTGCACACACATGTGCACGTGCACACACGCCGGTGCACACAGTCGTGCTGGTACACACACAGGCATGGTGTAACATGTATGCACATGCACGCACGCAGGTGTGTGCACACTCATGCACACCCGTATGCTGGTGCACACACACGTGTGCATGTGCACACCTGCGGTACACCCGTAGAGGTGCCCACACACGTGCACACCCTCCTGCACACGCACAGACACGTGCACACACCCACACGCTCACACCCACGCACCCTCCCCATGCCCAGCCTGTCCCCAGGGTGTCCCTCGCCCCAGGAATGAGCACCCCAACCCCGGGCCGGGCTGGCAGCAGCCGTGGGACTTCGGGGTCCTGCGGTGGGTGCTGGGGTGTGACACTGCGCCCTGCTTTCCCCAGGCATCTCCCCCACCGTGAAGAAGACAGAGATGGACAAGTCCCCCTTCAACAGCCCGTCGCCCCAGGACTCCTCGCCCCGGCTGAGCAGCTTCACGCAGCACCACCGTCCCGTCATCGCGGTGCACAGCGGTGAGTGTCCTGGCGGGGAAACCGAGGCACAGAGCGAGCGGGCGAGCGGGCGGGGGGCTGGAGCAGCGGCTAGCTCGCAGTGACGCTGGTGGGTCCCCCCTTCCGCTCTCGCCCACAGGTATCGCTCGAAGCCCACACCCGTCGTCTGCGCTGCATTTCCCCACCACCTCCATCCTCCCCCAGACGGCCTCCACCTACTTCCCCCACACGGCCATACGGTACCCGCCTCATCTCAACCCGCAGGACCCGCTGAAAGATCTCGTCTCGCTGGCCTGTGACCCGTCCAACCAGCAGCCCGGACCGGTAAGGATCCGGCCCCATCCCTACATCCCATCACTGACCTCGCCGTGGGGCGCTGGGGGGCTGCTGCCAGCCGGGGTGCCGGAGGGGCATCCCCTGGATCGTCTGCCATCACCGCCGTCACCGCCACCGCCGCCGCCGCATGTAGGGGATCAGGGTGCTCCGGTGGCACCTGGGTGCTGGCACCAAGCCCTGTAGGGTGTTTCTACCGCTGCGGTTGGGGCTGAGCGGCTCCGGCCGGTGCCTTGCGTTGGTTCCGGGAGTGCCGCTGCGCCTGGTCGGTATTGGCACCTTGTTTCTCTGGCGATGGAGGTGCCGTCCCCTGGCTCAGCACGGGCTGACACCTCGTAGGGAAGACAGGGCAGTGGGTGCCGGGGCKGAGCCGTCATCCGGGGCTGGGGGTGTCTGGTGGGAGGAGGGCGTCTGGCGAGGGGATGTGTGACCGTCGCCAAAGAGCCACCGTCCGCTGGCGTGCCTGGGAGAGCGATGGGCTCTGCGTGCCCCGTCTGCCTGCGCAGCCGGCTGGTGACCCGTCGGCCCCGCCACTGCGCCGTGTCCCCCAGCATCCCCGCGGGGGTGGCAGGGCCACACCGTGCTGCTGTCTGCCTTCCCTTGCCCCAGCACCCCGCACCCCGCACAGCCAGCACCCCATGCACCCAGAAACCCCTGCACCCCACACCCCACGCACCCAGCACCCTGCACACACAGCACATAGTGCACCCAGCACCGTATGCACCCAGCACCCCGCACACCCAGCACCCCTTGTACCCAGTAACCTGCACACCCAACACCCCATGCACCCCCCCACCCAGCAACCCATGCACCCAGCACCCCGCACAGCCAACACCCCTTGTACCCAGCACCCTGTGCACCCAGCACCCCATGCACCCCACGCACCCAGCACCCCGCACACCCAGCACCCAGTGCATGCAGCACCCCGCACACCCAGCACCCCACGCACCCAGCACCCCACGCACCCACCCCTCTGGGCTCCCTTCATGCCCGAAGCCACGGGCCAGGGGTGGCCGCATTCCCTCTCCTGTGCCTTCCTGTGTCCCGCGCCCCCACGCTGCCCCACGGATGCAGAGGGTCTCGGGGAGCCCCTCTGAGCTCTGCCCAGCACCCGCCTGCTGCCCCTGGCCGGCGAGGCCTGATGCCAGGGTGAGGGGCACGGCCGCTCTTGCCCCACGCAGTGGCTCAGTGCCGGGCTGGCGGAGGCCGGATTCGGAGCAGCTCCCCGCCGGGTCGGGCGCGGGGAGCTGGTACAGGAGCAGCGTCGGCGCCGCGCCACCACCRTGGGGTGCCCCTTCCCCGCAGGTGAGCGCTTCGAAGGCCTCCCGTTGCYGCAGAGAGGGGGGCCCAGCACCCCGGCTTTGCATGCGCCGCCACGGGGCATAGCCCCCCCCGCAGCCCACCCCGAACCCCCCCTGCACCGCCGTGATTTCCCTGTCGCCGGCGCCGACCGTTCAGGGCTGCTCTGAGACCCAACAAACTCGTGTCAGCGGTGAGGGATGCTCCGTGCCCGTGCCAGGCGGCACCGGGGGCTCACCAGGCCGGCTTTGCCGGTGCTGCGCGTGCTTCCTAATGGCTTGTGCTGTTTGTTTTTCTGTCTGTGTTGTGTCCCCAGTTAAATGGAAGTGGTCAAGTGAAAGTGCCCAGCCACTACCTGCCCACGCAGATGCTGGCGCCGCCACCTCCCCCCGGCATGCCCCGCTTGGCCGTCTCTCCTGACACCAAATCCACCACGACAACTACCGAGGGAGGGACGACCTCACCGACATCACCCAGTAAGCACCCCGCGGCGCCCACCCCTCTCCCCGGCCCGGCCGGCCCCCTCCTCTCGCAACCCCCCTCAGGTCCCCCCCACCTCGGTGCTGCTGGGGGGATGTTGGCGGAGGTGGCCTCCCCGCAGCCGCAGCCGGGGAGAGGGCGGCAGCCAGCACGCAATGAGTTTGCTGGGTCTCAGACAGGTCGGAGCAGGCAGGGTTTGGGCAGGCGGCTGTTGTGTCCCGCAAGCCGGGGGGTCCCGTGCTGGTCCGAGGGACCGACCCGAGCCCTATGTCCCTCTGAGACAGCCGGGGGAGCGGGAACGGAGCCGTGGCAGGGCTCCCCAAAGCCGATGACCTGCCCAAACCCCCCCCTCCCGGCACAGGCAGGGCTTGTGGGGGAGGCTGTCGCCTCTCCGTGCCTCAGTTTCCCCACCGGCCAGCGGCAGCAGTGCTGCTGGTGACACRGGGACCAGCCGGCATGGGTGCGGCGCTGSGGCTGGGRGCAGCGTGCCTGGCTGCGCCACACRGGGCTGCTGTCCTCTCTGCCACGGGGGTCCCCGGCGCTGGGGACCCCGATCTGGTCGGGGGCTGTGAAGCGACGTGGGTGCAAGGACTGCGTGCTGGTCCCCTGGAGCCTTTGGCGGGAGGCGCCTGGGGYGCCTTCGTTAGCAGTGGTGGCTGACAAGCTCATCCCCCTCCGCTCCACCTCGGGGGGCTTTAGCACCTTGGCCAGAAGGATTTTGGGGTGCTGGGCCCTGGGGCTGCAAAGGGGAGAYGCTGGTGTCACCCCTGAGTTGGCATCGGGGCGTGTGCCGCAGTGGTGGGACGCCGTGCCATCGCCACACTCCGTAAGGGGGTTGTCCCTGTCCCCATCCCGCTGTAGCCRCGGGACACCCCCTGGTACCCCGAGAGGCTGCCACGTCCCCACAGGGTCGAGCCCTGCCCAGGGGCACCATCCCCGGGGGACAGGCCACTGCTGGTTGTCGCCGGCTGACGGGTGTCGAGGTTACGTGGCGTGAAGAAATCAAAGCCTGGCCGATCTGGAGGGGAGAGCTCGGGGTGGCGTGGCCTGGCCGGTGACGGGGCCGTGGCCACGGGGAGGGACTGGGCAGTGCCAGTCCCACCCAGGCTCCGGGAAGGATGCGCACAGGGGACACTGGCTGTCCCCAAGGGGTGYGGAGGCCAGCTGGCTCTGAGCCCCCCATCCCCCCCTGCAGCACCCTGCATCCGACGGGGCTGAGCCCTGGAGCTCAGCGGGGCCGAGGGTCCCACTGCTGGACCCCCAGCGGAGGGGTGGAGGTGGCAGCGGGGGGACGTGGCCGAGTGGAGCTGGTGGCTCCCATCGCRCTCGCCCCACAGCAGCTCTGCTCGGGAAGCCGCAGCGCCGGCACGGCAGGGGAGCACCCGTCTGCGCCTGCACCCCGGGGGCGTCTCGCCCCCCCCAGCCTGCCGTTGCCCCGAAGCCGCCCCTCCAGCAGGGCACAGGCACGGGTGGCACCACCCCGGGCGCAGCATCCCTGGCCTCCGCTCGCCTGCCGCCGGGGCGCAGCCAGGGACATCGCTCGGCCGCCAGCTCCGGGTGCCCAGGACGCCCGTCCCAGCAGCGCCAGGGAGCGGGCCGGGCTTGGCCCCGGGGGGGACGATGGCGGTGCCACCGGCAGCCCCGTTAACGAGCTCTCGTTTGTTCCCCAGCCTACTCTGCACCAGGCACGCCCCCTGCGAACCGTTCCTTCGTGGGATTAGGACCAAGGGATCCTGGGAGTATCTATCAGGCACAGGTGAGAGCGGGGATGCTGCTGGGGGGACCTTCCTGCCCTCACCCCGGGCACCGCCGCCGTGGCATCGCCGTGGGCATCGCCGCCGTGGGCATGGCCGTTGCAGGCATCGCCGTCGTGGGCATCGCTGCCATGGCGTTGCTGACATGGGCATCCCCACCATGGCATCGCTGCCGTGGTATTGCCACCGTGGGCATTGCTGCCGTGGCCGTTGCCATGACGGGCATCACCACCGTGGCATCACTGCCATGAGCGTCGCCACCGTGGGCATGGCYGTTGCAGGCATCGCCGTCGTGGGCATCGCTGCTGTGGCATTGCCACCGTGGCATCACTGCCGTGGATATTGCCACCATGGGCATCACCACTGTGGGCATTGCCACCGTGGGCATCGCTGGTGTGGGCATAACTGCCACGGGCATCGCTACCGTGGGCGTCGCCGCTGTGGGCATTGCATCCATGGGCATTGCCACCGTGGGCATCGCCACCATGGCATCGCTGCCCTGGCATTGCCACTGTGGGCATTGCTGCTGTGGACATCACTGCCTTGACATCGCCGCTGTGGGCGTTGCCACCATGGACATTGCCGCCGTGGCATCCCCACCATGGGCATCGCCCTGTACCGGGGCCTTGGGCACTGCTGGTGGCTCAAGGCCACCAAGGGTCCCCCAGGGCAGAGGGAGGTCACTGCCGTGCCCATGCCTGGCACCTTGCCCTCCTCTCGCCAGGCTCCGACTGGGCTGCCCAGGTGCCCACAGCATCCCCGAATGGGGGGCACCGGGGCCGTGTGCCCCCTCTCCAGGTGGGCATGGGCACCCTGCTCTCGCCCGACTGTGCCCGCCGGCCGCTCCAGCCGCAGCGGGATGTGGCRTGCGCCTTTCCAGGGGCTTTTCGTTAGTCCTGGGTAGTTTTTAACTGGCAGTTTGTGAGCCGGTGCCAGCGCCGTGGGCAGTGCCGTGGGGCCAGGGCAGGAGTGCCAGCACCTTGCCTCACTTGTGATATGAGTTGGCCGGCCTCAGCGGTCCCAGCAGGGGTAGCTTTGGGAGGCTCCAGCCCTGSCTGGCGGGTGACGCCAGTGCCGGGGCAGCAGGATGGGTGTGTGGATGGCGCCGTGCCGGGGGCACCCCGGGGTGCTGCACCCGCTGGGGGCGAGTACTCGGGGCGCTGAGCCGTGCCATGGGGCACGCAGAGGTGCTGTGCCGTGCCAGGGTGCAAGCMCTCGGGGACCGTGAGCTGTGCCATGGGGCACCCAAGGGTGCTGTGCTGTGCCAGGGTGCGAGCACTTGGGGACCGTGAGCTGGGACACCCGAGGGTGCTGTGCTGTAGCAGGGGACAAACACTGGGGGCCCRGCTCTGCCCACAGCCCCCCGCCCTGCCTCAGTTTCCCCAGTCCTACACGTGGGCAGAGCACAGTGGGGTGGGCATCCCAAGGCCTTTGGGTCGCTAAAGAGGAGACATGGGGCAGCGCTGGGAGAGCCCCGGGGGAGCAGGGTGCTGGGGTCCCTGTACCTCCCCAGCACCCCGGGGGTCATGGCCGCTCGCAGCCCCAGGACCTCAGGGTCCCTGTCCCTGTGCACGTGTGTCCGGTCACGCTCCGGGAGCCTCTCCAGGGCTCAGGGATGCTCTGCACGGGGAAACTGAGGCATGGGGGAAACGAAGTGGTGTCTTGCGTCCYGGGGAGGGGTAGCTGAGACCTGCTCCTCTCGGGTCATGTGTGGCGGGGCCGGGAAGGGTTAAGGGAAGCGGCAGCCCGAGCTGTCTCGTTGCCAACGGAAACCAGACATGAGGTAATCAGGGACAAACTTGAACTTGGGGCTGGGGGGCAGGAGACAATAGGAGGGTGGYGGGGGGCCACCCCGAGGGGTCCCCAGCCCTGCCACCCCCCTACCCGTCCCCAAGTGGGACTGTTCCCTGGGGAGCATCGCCTTCGCCGTGGAGGTGCAGAGGGACCGGCCACTAAGGGGGACACGGGTGACCCCGGTGCAGAGGACTGACAAACTCAGTGCAGGAATGGGGACGCCGGCCCCGTGCGGGGCAGCAAGGCGAGCTGAGCAGGGTGACAGCGTGGGGACAGCTGTCTCGGGGGGGGGGACGCGCCAGGGGGATGGAGTGACTCCACGGCGCAGAGCACTAACGCCAGCCTCTCTCTTCTCTCCCGGCAGTCCTGGTACCTGGGATAACCGCCGCCGTGCCGCCCCTTCGCCTCCCTTCTCCTCTGCTTTAGGCACCCCCAGAGGAACATCCCCGTCCCCGAGCACCAGGCCCAGCCTTGCGGTGACGACGGAGAGCGCGGACTCACGATGACGACGACGACGACGACAAGCAAAACCCACACCCGAAGGAAAGAGCGAGGGAAAGGAAGAAGGAAAAGGGTCAAACTTTTTTAAAAAGGAAAAAAAAAAAAATACAAACAAAACAACAACCCATCCCAGGAGGACCTTCCCCCCCCCCCGGCGATGCGCCAGAAAACAAAGAAACAGAAAAAAAAGAAAAAAAACACTATTATTTGCCCCGTCGGCCGGCGCCGCGCCAAGACCTGACACAACTCGTGCCAGCGATGCCTCCCGGAGCGGCAGCGGGGCTGCGGCGCCAGAGCCCTGCCGGCCGCTCGCCGGAGGGGCGGATATGCAAACGGCTCTTGACTCTCTCATTCTTGCCTCTATGTGAGTAGAAAAGATCAAACCCCCCCCRCCGCCCCCCCCGGCCCCACGCAGACTCTCGGGGGGGCCCCGGGGCCGGGGTGGGGCGCGGCGGGGTGGAGGGGACGCCTCCTTCCGCCGGTTCCCAACCGATGCGGCCGCGCTCGCTGGCGGGGCGATGTGATGCTCCGTGCCGTGAAAGCGCCTCGGGGGTGGGCGATGCCGTGCTGCGGTGACACGGTGACGTGGTGATGCGGTGACGTGGTGACGCAGTGGCGTGGTGGCCAGCTCGGCTTGGCACGAGCGGGTGTCGCGGGAGGAGAGGGGCTTGGGGCCATGGAGGGTGCACAGCTGGAGGCGGTCACGGCGGCGGTGGCACCCCGATTCCTGCGGGGACACCCCGATTCCTGCGGGGACACGGCGTGGGGACGTTCCCACCACGGCCCCAGCGGGACCCGGGCTGCCACCGTCAGCCTGGTCACCGGTCGCCATCTCTCTGCAATGCCTTCCTCGCCCCCCGGCGTGCACCGGCCCTGTCCCCATGTATCCCCACGCGTGTCCCTGTGTCCCCGTGTCCCCCTGCGTGGCTCCGCGCCGGGGGCGTCCGCGGGGCCGTGGCGGGGGCGTGCGTCCGTGTGTCTGAGCTATGCATTCCTGTGGACAGGTACCAGGTGGATGGCGAGGAGAGGTGCGCTTGTGTTGCACATTTTGTAGGAAATGCACTTTTAAGAGGGAATCGTCAAAAAAAAAATAAGAAAAAGAAGAAAAGAAAAAAAAAATCACAAAAAAGGAGGAGGAGGAGGAGGAGAAAGAGGAGGAGGAGGAGACGGAGCCCCCGGCACTGGCTTGCCGGGACGGCTGGTTTGGGGTTTTTGGGGTTTTTTTTTTTTTTTTTTAATACAAAAGGATGGAGAAAAGGAGCCCGAGCGAGGGCGAGGGCAGAGCCAGCCCCACGGAGCCCCCGGCCCCGCGTCAAGTGCCTGAACTGCGGCGGGGAGGGGTCCCGGGACCCCCGGCAGAGCCCCCGGCCAGGGGCAGCGCTGGAAGAAGCGCCCGGCTGTCCCCGTCCCGCGTGGTGGCCGTGTGGCCGGGAAGGGGACACGGGGACGTGGCAGTGCCTTAGAGCAGAGGGACCCAGGCGGCGGCCGAGGCGAGGAGGAGGAGGAAGATGACGAAGGCTCCCGGCATCACCAGCGAGACGGTGGCGCCCATGGAGGAGGCTGGTCCCAGGCCTGTCCCCAAAGGGACCCCAGGGAGCCCACGCCCCAGGGGACACCCCACGGGTGATGATGGAGAGAAGCCACCGTGGGATGTCCAGGAGCAGAGGACGTCACCGAGGCCACCGCCACCACCCGCCTGGCCCCCTCCCCTGGCACCCAGAGCTGCCCCGTGGACCACCGGCATCGCATCCCCCATCCCACCGCCCCGC